>CM053399.1:86761326-86775748 GCA_028644305.1 Xerus rutilus | reverse complement strand
GGTGGCTCACGCTTGTAATCCCAGCACTTAGGGAGGCTGAGACAGGAGAATCGCGAGTTCAAAGCCAGCCTCAGCAATGGCGAGGCACTAAGCAACTCAGTGAGACCCTGTCTCTACATAAAACACAAAATAGGGCTGGGAATGTGGCTCAGGGGTCGAGTGCTCCTGAGTTCAATCCCCGGTACCAAAAAAAAAAAAAGAAAGGAATAACATTATATATGAATTTTAGGAATCCCAATCAGCATGCAGTTTGAAGAAAGGACTTGAGGGAAATGAGCCTGGGAAATGGGAAGGCAGAATGTTAAGATGCGGTTAAAATAATTCAGGAAAAATGGTCTGTTGATCTGCTCTGAAGTCAGTAGTAATGGGGATGAGAAAAAATGGACAAATCTTGATGACATTTAAGATTTAGGATCTTTGGGATATATTGATGTGGCAAGTGAAAGGTTCATGGGTCAAGAATAACTGGGGAGGGGCTAGGGCTGTGGCTCAGTGGTAGAGCGCTTGCCTTGCATGCGTGAGTCACTGGGTTCGATCCTCAGCACCACATACAAATAAATAAATAAAATAAAGATATTGCGTCCATCTACAACTAAAAAAAAATTATTTTAAAAAAAAAAGAATAACTGGGGAACTAGCTCATTCTCTATTCACTGAAATAGAGAATATAGAGAAAGAGTAGGTGTTTGTTGAAGATTGAGAAGTTTAAATTTAAGGTACCTGAAGGATATCTAGATGACCTTGCACAGATAGTTGTATTGCAGTAAGATGAAGGCTAGAGTATTATAAAAAATGAACGAAAGAAAAAGAAAAAAAAAGGCTTTGAAATGCAATAGCTCAAACAATATACATTTGTATTTTTTTAAAAAAATATTAGTCTAGGCTAGCAAACTTACTCTATAGCCTACGATCTGGCTACCCCAGTATAGTCTATGCCAACATAGATAATTTGTTATTTTTTTTTTGAGGGAGATTCTCACTAGGTTGCCCAGGCTAAATTCAAACTTGCAATAAGCTTGCCTCAATCTCCTGAGCTTCTGGGATTATAGGCATGCTCCATCGTCCCCAAGATTTTTGGTACTGGAGATTGGACTCAGGGACACTCGACCACTGAGCCACATCCCCAGCCCTATTTTGTGTTTTATTTTAGAGACAGGGTCTCACTGGGTTGCTTAGTGTTTGCTGAGGCTGGCTTTGAATTTGAGATTCTCTGGTCTCAGCCTCCCAAGGTGCTGGGATTACATGCGTGCACTACCACACCCAGCTAAGAAATCCTTCTGATAGTTAAAACTATCCAGCTACAGAATGAGTTATCAGTTGGCAACAGGGAATGCCTTACTAGTAATCCAAGTGGATGAACTCTGCTGGAAGCTAGCTGTTTAAACTAAGAATAGAAAATCATGTGGGGAAATTGTGTTGATGGGGCACTTTACCACTAAGCTTCGTCTTCAGCCTTTTGTAATTTTTCATTTTTATTTTTATTTTTTGGTATCTGGGATTGAACTCAGGGGTACTCTACCACTGGGTCACATACCCAGCCCTATTTTGTGTTTTATTTTAGAGACAGGATCTCATTGAGTTTCTTAGTGCCTTGCCGTCGCTGAGGCTGGTTTTGAACTTGTGATTCTCCTGTTTCAGCCTCCCAAGGTGCTGGGATTACAGGCATGCATCACTGCGCCTGGCTGTATTTTTTATTTTTGAGATAGAGTCTCACTATGTTGGTTAGGACCTTGCTAAATCTAGAACTTGCAGTCCCTCCTGCCTCAGCCTCCCTAGTTGCTGGGATTACAGGCGTGCACCACTGGGACCATCTGGAATGGGCATTCTTACATAGGATAAAGGTTTGGACTAAATGGACCTCTAAGTTCTTAATATCTTCTTCAATTGAGACTAGCATTTAAATTTCAACATGAAGCTGGGCACAGTGGCGCAAGCCTGTAATCCTAGCACTTACGGAGGCTGAGGCCAGAGAATCGTGAGTTCAAAGCCAGCCTGAGCAACGGCAAGGCCCTAAACAACTCAGTGAGACCCTGTCTCTACATAAAACACAAAATAGGGCTGGGAATGTGGCTCAGTGGTCGAGTGCCTCTGAGTTCAATCTCCAGTACCAAAAAAATAAAATAAAATTTCAACATGAATTTGACCTATTAGCTTATTGATTAGCTGTGACGGTTTTATTTCTTAGGTATGGTATAGCTTAAAAGTACTTATTTTTTATGTATGAATTAGGTCCGTCGTGATCTTCATGTATCGACTGCTGAATTTTCCGACTTGAAACAACAATTGGAAAGAGACTCAGTAGTCTTGGGTTTGCTGAAACAGCTACAAGAGGTTAGTAAACTCAGCTCAAACATTAATGTTTGGTGGTGAGAAAGTCATTTTTTTTTCCAGTTGTTCTCATTGTTCAGTGCATATTTCCAGACTAAAATTTTTTTTCAAAAGTTATTTTATGGGTTCAATTGGGGATTGAACCCAAAGGTGCTTTATTACTGAGTCACATCCCCAGCTCTATTTTGTATTTTATTTAGAGACAGGGTCTCACTGAGTTCTTAGTGCCTCGCTTTTGCTGAGGCTGATTTTGAACTTGCGATCCTCCTGCCTCAGCCTCCCGAGCTGCTGGGATTACAGATGTGTGCCACCACACCTGGCTTTTTTTCCATATTTTTAAAAACAGACTTCAAATACTAGGACATACACAATAAAATACTTCTTAACTTGGATTTCTCTTTTCAGTTTTCTACTGCTATTGAAGAATATAATTGTGCATTAACAGAGAAGAAATATGTCACTGCTGCTCAGCACCTGGAAGAGGTATTAAAAGCTTTCTCCAATACATTAGCAACTAATGCTGTTCTTGTTCTTAGTATATGTTGTGTTCTGTGTTAATTGATACATTCTGTGAATATATCAATTAAGAACAAATATATTCTTAATTGCTCTAAGTCCAGATGTAGTGTTTAACAATGCTTCCATTTCACTACCAGGCACAGAAATGCTTGAAGTTATTAAAATCCAGAAAATGCTTTGATTTAAAAATACTGAAATCTCTCAGCATGGAGCTCACAATACAGAAACAGAACATACTTTATCACCTTGGAGAAGAGTGGCAGAAGTTGATTGTATGGAAGTTCCCACCATCAAAAGGTGCTTCTGGCCTCAGGTGGACTGCTTTGCTTAATCTGCCAGAACCATTTTGAACTCTGTGTATATTCTAAATATTTTGTATTGGAAGATGAGGTTTCATTTGTTAGTCTCCCAAGTCTATATTGAATCCTTATGATAAGGAGTCCCTGAAGTGCCCTTACTTTCCTTTCCTTACACCCTTTTTTCTATTTTCTTCTCTAGGAAAGTGAGGATGAATGATTAGTGGTTGCGGTCTACATGGTGAGGGTGGAGTAGAGAAGGAGGTAGCAGTTTGAGATCATGCTGTTTCTTATTGCCTTGTAGAATGTACCTGTTATAAAGAGACCTAATCCCAACAGTTGTCTTGGATGGAAAGCTTAAAGAAGCCATTTAGTCATTCTCTCTTGCTGAGGGAAGAAGGCAGGAAGGGCAGAGGAAGAGGGACTATGGGTAGAAAATGAGTTTGGCTCAGTTATTTTTCAGTCCTTGGGGGAAATTTGAAGGAAGTAATTTTATAAAACAATTTTGGATTCTACTCACAAGTAGACTGAAGAGAGGATGGCAGGTGTGTTGAGCTTTTTGTTATAACACACACTACCTGTTAAACTTGTTTGGCAGGTTTTTTTCTCTCTCTTTTTTTAGTTGTGGATGGACATAGTAACTTTGTTTTATTTATTTTTATGTGATGCTGAGGACCAAACCCATTGCCTCACAGGTGCTAGGCAAATGCTCTACCACTGAGCTACAACCCTAGCCCAGGCAGATGTATCTCTTGTTAAAAAAATAACATAAAAGAGGAGGTCTATAGAATTAGGAATTCATTTTTCTTTCTTTGCTTTCAGTCAGTCATTCAGTATATATTTAGTTAGCATTTCTGTTAGGCAGTCATCTTTTACAGTTAATTTGTTTCTCTGGACATATAAAAAAAAGTCATTTCCTGTTTTAAAGTGATGCCAGTGACATGCATATCATGATTAATATTTGGTTGCATTAGAATATATTGTAATGAAACCACATTTTTAGAAATCTCAGTGGACAGTTGGCTCTGAGGAGTAGAAATGAGATCATCATGTATTGCTGAAACAGCTCATATTTTTTCCCCTTTATTCTTAGATACCAGCAGTTTAGAATCTTGCCTGCAAACAGAACTTCATTTGTGTACTGAACAATCCCAGAAGGAGGAGAAGACCCTTATGCCGTCTATCAGTTCTGTCCTCTTGGCATTTTCTATTCTCGGAGAACTACACACTAAGCTTAAATCATTCGGTAAAGCATATGGTTTGTTTCCTTCATATTGAAGTCTCAGAAGGCCCAGTGTTCAAAGGATGACAAGATTATAAAATACTCTCTGGAGAGTATTTATGACAGCGTTTTGCCTCATGAGTCATGAAAAGGATAAAAAAGACTTGTATCCTTTATTTTTTCCTTTAGAAAAAAACCTAGTTTCTATTTACTTATTTTGTTTTTTAGTAACGGGAAATCAAAAAAATTTCAGTGGGAAAACTTGCAGTGCATAAAGTTATAGTATATGTCTTTTGGTTGTGAGAATGAACAATGTATCTATCGATAATAGGTTTTCCTTTTGCATGTGTACTCTCTTTAGAAGTTTCTTCATGATTTTTGATGAATATTCAAATGATTTTCAGGTCAAATGCTGCTGAAATATATCCTTAGGCCTCTGGCATCTTGCCCATCCCTCTGTGCAGTGATAGAAAGCCAGCCTAATATAGTTGTTGTTCGTTTTGAATCTCTGGTGACTGATTTGGAACATCCATCACCATCTGAAGTTTTTGAAAAGATCCGGCTGGTGCTAGAAGTACTCCAGAAACAGCTTATGGGTGTGTATCCCCAAAACAGTGCTTTTATACTTTGGAAAAATAAATATTGTTTTAAAAAGTAAATATTGTTCTATTTTAAAGCTGAAATGCCTGTAATGTGAATGAAGGGAGGATCAGAAGTAAGTTATGCCATAGGAACAAAGTAATTACCTTATTTCTTGCCTACTTTGCATTTCTTCCCTGCTCTATGTTGACAAGTCTGTCGTCATTGGTACCCCATATTCTGTATTTGTAATTTTATTTTAGTTAAATGCCAGGATTTACTTTTCTTACTGAACTTCTAGTAACAATTCATTTTGGGAATCTTAGATTAATTATAGGAAGAGAAATTAATCAAATGTCATTTTACATGTTTCCATGGGTAAATTCCATTAATCTGATGTAGACAAACTAACTGGGTTTAACATAGAAAATAAATTATATTTCAGCTTAGCCTATTGGTTAGATAGTTATTCACATTAGAAATAAGTAATATTTTTAAAAAATTTTTTTAGTTGTTGAATCTTTATGTTATTCATTTATTATTTAGATGTGGTGCTGAGGATCGAACCCAGTGCCTCACGCATGCCAGGCAAGCGCTCTACCACTGAGCTACAGCCCTAGCCCTGAAATAACTAATTTCTATGTTGCTTTGAATCAGTTTATTTATCCTATTAAAAGTAAAGTGTTTTTGGTGTTTTATTGTCATACCATAGTTTTTATTTTCATACTATTGTTTTTTTTTTTTTTTTTTTTTTTTTGGTACTGGGGATTGAACTCAGGGGTACTCGACCACTGAGCCACATCCCCAGCCCTATTTTGTGTTTTATGTAGAGACAGGATCTCACTGAGTTGCTTAGCGCCTCGCCATTGCTGAGGCTGGCTTTGAACTCAGTATTCTCCTGCCTCAGCCTCACAAAGTGCTGGGATTACAGGCTTGAGCCACCGCGCCCGGCTCATACTATTGTTTTTTTAATCAATTTTTTTTTTTTTTTGTATCAGGGATTGAACTCAGGGGTACTAGACCACTGAGCTACATTCCCCAGCCCTATTTTATGTTTTATGTAGAGACAGGGTCTCACTGAGTTGCTTAGCACCTCACTGTTGCTGAGGCTGGCTTTGAACTTAGGATTCTCCTGCCTCAGCCTCACAAAGTGCTGGGATTACAGGTGTGCACCACCGTGCCTGGCTATCAATTTGGTTTTTTAATCTTCATTTTGCTTTTCTCAGTTGTCTTGTTCAATACTTTAGCCAACATTCTGGCTCTGGAGAAAATAAAAATATGCTGTAGCTGGGCATAGTGACACATGTCTGTAATCTCAGTGATTTGAGAGGCTGAGGCAGCAAGATCATAAGTTTGAAACCAGCCTGGGCAACTTAGTGAGACCCTGTCTCAATAGAAAAGGAGGAGAAAAAAGAAAAAGGACTGGGGATGTGGCAATGTGGCTCAGAGGTAGAATACTCCTGGGTTCAATTCCAGCGCACGCACACACATAATGCTATTGTTTTTTTTTTTTTTTTTGGGTACTGGGGATTGAACTCAGGGGTACTTGACCACTGAGCCACATCCCCAGCCCTATTTTGTGCTTTATGTAGAGACAGGGTCTCACGGAGTTGCTTAGCGCCTCGCCTTTGCTGAGGCTGGCTTTGAACTCGCGATTCTCCTGTCTCAGCCTCCCTAAGTGCTGGGATTACAGGCTTGCGCCACTGCGCCCGGCTCATAATGCTATTGTTTTTAGGCTTTCCTGACACTCACATACTGTTTAGTTATATATATATGTAATTTGTCAGCAAAGCAAGAAATTCTTTGTATGGTTTTTATTGTTTTGCAATAGTAGGGATTGAACCCAGGAGCACTCTACTACTGAGAAAGTCTCTAGCTCCACTCACCTTTTTTTAAAAATTTTGAGACAGGGTCTTGTCATGATGTTCAGGCTGATCTTAAACTTGGCAGTCCTCCTGCCTCAGACTTTTGAGTACTGCTGTCACACCTGGCTTCTTTGTATAGTTTTGTGAGGAAGAAAAAAAAAATCCTAAGCCTTAAATAAACTGCAGAAGTTCAAGGTAGTTTTTTTTTTTTTTGGTACTGGGGATTGAACTCAGGGGTACTCGACCACTGAGCCACATCCCCAGCCCTATTTTGTGTTTTATGTAGAGACAGGGTCTCACTGAGTTGCTTAGCGCCTCGCTAAGGCTGGCTGAGGCTGGCTTTGAACTCGCGATTCTCCTGTCTCAGCCTCCCTAAGTGCTGGGATTACAGGCTTGAGCCACCGTGCCCGGCCAAGGTAGTTTTTTTGTTCTTAAATTCTTCACTTGGGGAGAAATGCGATTTTAAATTTATTAGCCCAGATGGTGGTGCACATCTTTAATTCTAGTAAGTCAGGAGGCTGAGACAGGAGGATAGCAAATTTGAGGCCAACTTCAGCAATTTAGCGAGACTCTCTCTCAAAAATAAAAAATTAAGCCGGGCGCGGTGGTTCATCCCTGTAATCCCAGCACTTTGGGAGGCTGAGATAGGAGAATCGAGAGTTCAAAGCCAGCCTCAGCAAAGGCTAGGCACTAAGCAACTCAGTGAGACTCTGTCTCTAAATAAAACACAAAATAGGGCTGGGGATGTGGCTCAGTGGTCGAGTACCCCCGAGTTCAATCCTTGATAACCCCAGCAAAAAAAAAAAAATTAAAAGGGTTGAAGAGGTAGCTGAGTGGAAAAACACCCCTGGGTTCAATCCCCTGCTACTATGAAACAAAAACAACTGTTTTTATTGGATATAAACAGTTTTAAAGCATCCAAGAATTGGAAGAGCCAATTAAATCCAGATATCTCTGATGCTTTAATCTTCTCTTTATCATTCCCTCAATTGGTTAGATAGCACCCTGAGCACCTTTAGTGAGAGGGAGCTTACATCCTTTTAAGGTATTCCATCCTGCCTTGGGGCAACTGAGTACTGGAAGCATTCTGTTTTTTTTTTTTTAAATATGCACACCACTTATCTGTACTAAATACCTAAAGGCAAATTTAATCTTCAGGGTGGGTCTTTAAAAATTTGTTCAAAATATCTTTCCCTGCAGTATCTGCTTTACTGAATGCTATTTCTTTTACATGGAACCATCTAGAACAGGTCTTATTCCTATTACACATGTTGGATTTTCATATTTACAATAGCTGTTATTTTCTGTATATCTTATAACCAATATAAACATTCTTAGTTTTTTGAGTAACGTAGTTTTTTTTTTGGTACTGGGGATTGAACTCAGGGGTACTCGACCACTGAGCCCCATCCCCAGCACTATTTTTTGTGTTTTATGTAGAGACAGGGTCTCACTGAGTTGCTTAGCGCCTCGCCATTGCTCTGAGGCTGGCTTTGAACTCGAGATTCTCCTGTCTCAGCCTCCCAAAATGCAGGGATTACAGGCGTGCGCCACCACACCTGGCTTGAATGACATAGTTTTAAGTTGCCCTCATCTTCATTTCTCTTCTGTTGTTTTCCTAAAGCCTCTTTCCTTGTCTTGTGGCCTTCTGGCTGTACCTCACATGACATTTTCTCAGTGTGCTCCCATCTCTGGTATCTTTCTCTCTTCTTATAAATACACCAGTAGGGCTGGGATTGTAGCTCAGGGGTAGAGCACTTGCCTTGCATGCATGAAGTACTGGGTTCAATTCTCAGCACCACATAAAAATAAATAAGTAAAATAAAGATATTGTGTCCATTTACAACTAAAAAAAAAGACACCAGTAATATTGGATCAGGAATTTATTTAACCTTAATTACCCCTTTAAAGTCCCTATTCTCCAAATATAGTCACCTTGGGTATTAGGACTTCAAAAATACGAATTTTGTGGGGATGCAGTTTAGTCCTTGGCAAGTCTTTGTGTATTTATATATAATTTGGCAAATTTACATATACCTTATTTGTATATAATGTGATATTAGTAGCAAAACCAAGTACATTGCCATTTTGTATCTTAGATTATTTGAGTATTTGGCAAGCATTCCTTTTCTTTCAAGAAAATATTGAAGATAATACTGCAATAAATCTTCCTAAAACTCTTGCAGACTCAACTAATGATCCATTATATTGTCTTCTGTTTCTTTTGACAGTTCCCTAAAGTATCATCTAAAGCTAAAGAAAAGTATTTGTAATTTTTCACAAATTTATGGTCATTGCATATTTATAAACTGAATGATTTTAACAACTATATTCATTGCACTGTTCATAGAGTCTGTTTCACAATAAAACTTCAATACAAATATTGATCATGCAGAGGAGTGAAATAAGGGCATCATCAGTGTCTTGTTTTAAGATTCCAATAAATCTGGAATTTTTTAACCTAACATGGCACTGGAACACTGTTGTGATAGAAACTAATTTTTTCATATCTAGAGCTGAAATTTTTCTTTGACAAATGTAAAAGATTAAAAAAAAATCTATGCCACAAGACTGATGTTTTGGGCTGTGAATTGACAGCATTTCATTGTATATTTAGAAGTCCTTTTAGACAGAATGTACCTGAAGTATCATCTAAAGATAAAGTATTTGCAATTTTTCACAAATTGAACCAGTTGATCTTTGATATTGTTAGAAAGATCTTACATTTATGGGCAGTATTGTATGCTGGCTTAATTAAAAATCTTCCTTTCCTTATAATTAACTAAGAAATTTAACTGAAATAATAGATTCTTTTATCATTTCTTCATCTGAAAATTATTTTCTTTTGGTATAAGAATCCAAGTCATTTTGTAGCTGGCCAAAGTTAAAAAAGTTCAGGTCTTGTTAAAAATCACATTTTTTGTTGATCCTTGTGATTTCAAATGACTAATTTTGCTGAAAATATTTAAGATTGTTCACTTTAAGATAAGCGTGGGGATGCACAGCTCTAATCCTAGTGACTCGGAGGCTAAGGCAAGAGGATCACAAGTTTAAGATCAGCCTCAGCAACTTAGTGAAACCTTTTGTCAAAATAAAAAGTAAAAAGGGCTGGGGATACAGCTGCGTGGTAAAACACCCCTGGGTTCAATCCCCAGTACTTTAAAAAAAAAAAAAAAAGAAAGCACAGAACTATTCTATTACTACAATGCTCCCTATTCCATTTTAAAACTTGAATTTAAATTAAAGTTTAAAAAAATTAGTTCTTCAGTCAAATTAGCTGTATTTCAGGTGCTCAGTAGCAAAGTGTTACTGGCTATTAGTGTATTGGACGATGTAGGCCTAAACTTTAGATACTAGAAGGTATCAGAGGTAGTATGGTCATCTTCTAAGATTTTTATTCCTTAAGGTTTTACTTGATAAATCAGAACTAGATCCAAAATAGCTGATTCCACTTATTGTTCCTCTGCCTTCTGTACTGGCTGTTGATTCTTAAGTATTATTTTTTTATTTTTGGTTCTGGGTATTGAACTTAGGGGTGCTTAACTACTGAACCATATCTTCAGCCCTCTTTATTTTTCATTTTGAGATAGGATTTTGCTAAGTTGCTTAGGGCCTCACTACTTAGGGCCTCAAACTTGCAGTCTTCCTGCTTCAGCCTCCCAAGTTCCTGGGATTATAGATGTGCACCACCACACCTAGCAATTAATAGGATATTTTAAATATAACATTTTCAAAATGTGTTGGGAAACACTACCATGAGATAAATTATAGAGGAGGCATTGAAATATGTTTAGTAGACTAGATATTAACTCTGAAGTATTTGTTGATAATTTACTGAAGATAAACATATCCTGTGCAGAGATGAAAAAGTATATTCATTAGTAAAGTGGGATTTTACTATAGTTTTAATTTTTGAGTGCAGATCTTTTGAGTGTTTGTCATATAATCAGATCAGTAGCTTAAAAGTAGGTAATTACAATGTAGATGGTGTGAGTATAGGCAGTGATTTAGTACACAGAGTTCAGTTGCGCAGTGAAAATAAAATGATCATAATTATATGTCATGTGTTGTACAACACAGTTGAGATGGCTTAGAGTTATCTGGGTTGTTTTCTTTCCCATCATCTTAAAATGAAAGAATTCTGGAAAACTAAGCAACTTAAGTATATATGAGGATTGTGAATGGTTTCTTATTTAACTTTTTCTTTTGAATTCAGATTTACCTCTTGACACTGACTTAGAAATTGAAAAAATACCTACGATCATATTGGCTGAGATGCTTGGTGATGTGATCTGGGAGGACTTGTCTGAGTGTCTCATAAAAAATTGTTTGGTTTATTCTATTCCAACAAGTAGCAGCAAGCTACAGCAATATGAGGAGGTAAAGAGCAGAGATATTACAGAAGATTTTGGGACATTATTGATTGCTGTTGCCTTTGTTTTTCTTTTCAGATCTTTTGTTTTCTGGTTATGCCTTGAAAAAAAATCGTTAATACAGAGTAGAAACAAATTTGCTATAACTTCTTTTCTTTTCTGACTTCTTACCTCTTTGAGGAAATATGTTTTCTTATTAAGTGTATTTTAAAAATTCTTTCATTCTTTTATCAGTTATAGTAGCTTTTGTGTGACACTTGTTGGCTTCTTTTTAGTGTTACCTTGAATCATAAAAAGTATATTTATATTAAAGATTTTTGCACTTTTACCAGAGTCAGAAATTTCTGTTGAAGATATTCTTCCTAATGAATTTAAGACTAGAAAACTGTATATTTTTAAACCTAGTAACTGATGGTTTGCTTTAAGACCTAAATGAACATTTAGTTCTTGTTTTTTTTGTGTGTTGGATTTGAAATTTCAACATTGAAATGGAATATATGTACAGTTCACCCTTTGTATCTGTGGTTTCTGCATCCATGGATTCAACCAAATACAGATTGAAAATGTTGGGGCTGGGGTTATGTGGTAGCGTGCTCGCCTAGCACGCGGGAGGCACTGGGTTCGATCCTCAGCACCACATAAAAATAAAATAAAGATATTCTGTCCACCTATAACTAAAAAATAAATATTAAAAAAAAATGTTTGGAAAAAAAAATTGTTTTTTTTTGGTACGAGGGATTGAACTCAGGGTTACTCACCACTGAGCCACATCCCCATCCCTATTTTGTATTTTATGTAGAGACAGGGTCTCACTGAGTTGCTTAGCGCCTCGCCCTTGCTGAGGCTGGCTTTGAACTTGTTATTCTCCTGTCAGCCTCCCAAAATGCTGGGATTACAGGTGTGTGCCACCGTGCCGGCTTGGAAAAAAATTTTGGTCTCTACTGAATATGTACAGACTTTTCTTGTCATTATTCTCTAAATACAGTATAACTATTATTTACATAGCATTTACATTGTATTGTTGTAAGTAATCTAGAGATGATTTAAAGTACACAGGAGGATATGTGTAGGTTATATGCAAATATTGTTCCCTTTTTATACATGGGACTTAAATGTCCAGATTTTAGTATCTGAGAAGGGTCCTGGAACCAGTCTCTCGCACATTTGAGGGATATTGCATATAATTCTCTTCTTTTTTTTTTTATGCTTTCCTCTCCTAGATCATACAATCCACTGAAGAATTTGAAAATGCCCTAAAGGAGATGAGGTTTTTAAAAGGAGATACTACTGATTTGCTGAAATATGCTCGTAATATCAATTCTCATTTTGCTAACAAGAAGTGCCAGGATGTGATTGTGGCAGCTAGAAACCTAATGACCTCTGAAATCCACAATACTGTGAAGGTACCAGGGTTGTACTACATTAAATTTAGGAATCAGCTCATTTCTGAGACTTGTGGTAATGTGGAAGAGAGTATGTATGATAGTTGCTGGGCTTATGGAGGCAGATTATTAATCTTCTAATTTATCATTAATTAACTCATTAATCTTAACTGATTAACTCATCAATCTTCATGAGTTTTATCCTCTTTAAAGTGGTCCTAATATCTGCTTCATTGGGAATTGTGAGGTCCAGATAAGATAATGTATTTGAAAGCATTGTGCTGGCATGGTGGCCACGGTTGTAATCCCAGCGCTTTGGAAGGCTGAGACAGGAGAATCCTGAGTTCAAAGCCAGCCTCGGCATT
Organism: Xerus rutilus; assembly: GCA_028644305.1. Taxonomy (NCBI): domain Eukaryota; kingdom Metazoa; phylum Chordata; class Mammalia; order Rodentia; family Sciuridae; genus Xerus; species Xerus rutilus. Next base: position 86,762,819 of record CM053399.1, on the reverse strand, counting down.
GGCGAGGCGCTAAACAGCTCAGTGAGACCTCAGTGGTCAAGTACCCTTGAGTTCAATCAATCCCTGGTACCAAAAAAAAAAAAAAAAAAGCATTGTATGAACCAAAAAAGCCTACATAAGTGTAATGGATTAGTTTTGCCAAAATTAGTAGATTATTATTTCAGGTTTTAGTTCACAATTTTGTGACTTAGACTTCAATATGTTCACAAGTTGTATCCTATTGTGAAAATGACGAATTTATCTCTTAAACTACTAGAGGGGAACTAGTTTTGAAGATAAGAAATAAAACAATTAAAACATTAGGGTAGGGCTGGGGTTGTGGCTCAGTAGTAGAGTGCTTGCCTGGCATGTGTGAGAGTTGGGTTCAACTCTCAGCATCACATATAAATGAATAAATAAAGGTCCATCAACAACTAAAAAAAAAAATATATATATATATATAAAATTTAAAAATTTATATTTTTATATAAATATAAAAATTAGAGTATAAAATAAATGCAAGGGCAATGGACTAATTAATTGCATTAAGGGTAATTTATTCCTTAGACTTGGATAATGCTATGCATTTTTTGTTTGCTTTTATATCTAAAATATATCTTATATTTTTTGTTTGCTTTAATATTTTGTTTGCTTTTATATATTTTATACCAAGGAGACTGGGTTTTTTTGTTTTGTTTTTTGTTTTTTTTGTGGTGTTGGGGATTGAACCCAGGCTCTTGTGCATGCCAGACAAACACTATCAACTGGTGCTATATCACCAGCCCATGGGTTTGTTATTAATCCCTTCTTTGCCATGCTCCATTTTCTGGTATTCTGTTCTCATGTTCATTTCAATGAACTACTTAATTAGCCATATGAAATTCACAGATGCTAAACACATTTTGAGGTAATTTTGTTATGAGAGCTGAAAACTATCCAGTGCCAGAAACTGTGTTGTGTTTTCTTTTAAAATAAATAGTACTTGATTATGTCAGTCTTCTTACCAAAATTCAGTGGCTTCCTATCTCATTTAGAAAAAGACTCACTAACTTTCCAGTGGCTTACAAGGTCTTATGTGATGTGTCTCCCATCTCTTCTCTGACTCCATTTCTTGCATTCTTCACTGTTCCAGGTACCTTGGATTCATAGCCAATCCTTAAATGTGCCAGATCCCCACTTGGTTGCAGAATCTTTGAATTTCTTGTTCCCTCTGCTTATAGCATTTTTCTTGGAGATACTCATATGACTTTTCTATTTTTTTTTAAATTGGGTAACAGAGATTGAACTTGGGCACTCAACCACTGAGCCTCATCCCCAGCCCTTTTTTTGTATTTAATTTAGAGGCAGAGTCTTACTGAGTTGCTTAGCACCTCACTGTTGCTGAGGCTGGCTTTGAACTCACGATTCTCCTGTTTCAGCCTCCCAAAGTGCTGGGATTACAGGTGTGCGCCACTGCACCTGTCTTGGTCTGGATCTATGACCAAGAATTGCTGAGCTCAGACTAATTTATCTAG
>CM053399.1:86743191-86761226 GCA_028644305.1 Xerus rutilus | reverse complement strand
CATCACCTTCAACACCCAGCCTTGGTTAAAATCAGCAACACGAGTGTGGTAAAACAGCACAGGTGAGAATCTGCCTTCCACCTCACAAGTCAGTTTCCTCCTTCTTCTCATCACGTTCCTTCTTCTTACTCAAAACATCAGATTCTTTCTTCCCCGGTTGAAATTTCTTCCCAGATGGATCCCCTTCTTCTGTCGAGTTGGATTCCTTCTCTCTTGCTCCGGTCCAGTTGGATACCTTCTTCCGTCCAGATGGGTCCCTTTTTCTTCTGTCCAGATGAAATCCTTCTCCTCCTTTTGGCTTCTCTCTCCTTTGGAGGGCTTAAAAAGATACAGCAACCCCTCCCAACATGCAGTTCAGCGTTAAGCAGCTGGCCTTAGGCTGTAAAATCTCTGTGAGGTGGGAACTGGCCAGGTTCCAAAACTCACAGGATCAAAGGCTGAAAGTTTTGAGGCACCAAGAGCTCATTCGTGTGCCAGATGGCCCCAAACAATAACCTTGAGGGTGCTTCCTCGAAGTTTTTCCAAATTCCTCACTAATGAGCTCCCCTGTCCTAAGTCACACTCAAGGATGGGCCCATATTATTAACTATCTGTACAGCACCTGGCTCTGTCATGACTTTTCTATTGAAATCCTTCCTGACCCCACATTTTTGGAAGGGGTACTGGGTATTGAACCCAGGGCCTTGTACATAATAGGCAAATGCTGTACCATTGAACTTTATCCCCAGCCCTTTTTGAGACAGGGTCTCACTAAGTTGCCTAGATTGGTCTTGAAGTTGTGATCCTCCTGCCTAATACTAAGTAGTTGGGATTATAGACATGTATCCACACCCAACTCTGACCAATGTTTTAATAATTGTGACTGCCATCTATTTCCTAAACCCTTTCCTTGCTTTATTTTTCTTCATGTTACATAACAACCAATATTTTGTATATTCATTGTTTGTCCCTCTCTAAGTATGCTTCTTGAGAGACAGGTGTTTTGTTTTGTTTTGTTTGCTGCCGTATCTCCAGTGAAAGTTCCTGGCACATACCCTCTGTACTAACTACTCATCTATTGACTCAATATTTGTTAAGTGAATTAGTATCTCAGTTACCTATACATAGCTTCTTTTTTTTTATTTATTTATTTATTTTTTATTTTTTAGTTGTAGATGGACACAATGTCTTTATTTTATTGCTTTGTATGTGGTGCTGAGGATCGAACCCAGGGCCTCACGCATGCGAGGCAAGCGCTCTACCGCTGAGCCACAATCCCGGCCCTATACATAGCTTCTTGACATAAGCAATATTATTACTGAATTGCTCATTGCTCTGTAACTTTAGTTTTGATGACTTTTAAAAAATATTTTTTAGTTGTAGATGGACACAATATCTTTATTGATTTATTTTTATGTGGTGCTGAGGATCAAACCCAGTGCCTCACGCATGCGAGGCAAGTGCTCCACCACTGAGCCACAATCCCAGCCCTAGTTTTGATGACTTTTTGTGTGTGAGTGTGATACCAGAGATTGAACCCAGGGGCATTCTACCACTGAGCTACATCGCCTGCTCTTTTTGTTTGTTTATTTTAAAAATTTTGAGATACAGTATTAACTAAATTGCCCAGGCTGACCTCAATCTTGTGATTCTCCTGCCTCAGCCTCCAAGTAACCGGGATTGTAGGTGTATGCCCTATGCCTGTCCTGGGCTTAGTATTTTAATCCTGTTGAACTTCATTTTCCTTTCGTGTAATGTAAGATGATTGAACTAGATGGTCTCCAGCCCCCTATTCAACTTGTTTTGACATTGTAGGAAATTACATTTTCCCTTTGTACCTCTATACTAATATGTAGCTTCCTTTAGGCCAGGGTTTCTCAGCAGTAGTACTGTTGACATTTTGGACCAGATAATTATTTGCTGTGGAGGGCTGTCCAGTGAGATGGTTAGCAGCATCCTATCTATCTTCAATTGGTTGGATGCTGGTAGCACCACTCCCAGTTGTGCCAGACATTGCCAAAATTGCCCCTGGTTAAGAACTACTGCTCCAGAATTCTATCCTGGTTCTTTCTCTTGGCATTTAGGCCCTGGAATGAAATCCAAATTGTCCAACTTTGAAAAGCTCTTCTTTTCTAAAATAATTTCAGCTTACTTTTCATAGTCTTTATCTAAATTCTAAAATAGTCCCTTAAGTATTTTCACTTATTTTCTCAAAAGATCTATAAAGTTGTTTGTTAAACATCATCAAACTAGTAATTTGTTACCAAGAAGATTCTTCATTATAAACATAGAAAAATGATTTCAAGGTATACATGACTAGCAGGCAAACAGTATAATTTTTTTTTTTTTTAAAATATTTTTTTAGTTGTAGATGGACATGATGTCTTTATTTTATTGCTTTGTATGTGGTGCTGAGGATCGAACCTAGGGCCTCACGCATGCGAGGCAAGCGTTCTACCGCTGAGCCACAATCCCAGCCCCGAGTATAATTTTTTTTAAAGTGACAGCTTTCCTAATCAAAAGATCATAATCAGGGGCTGGAATTGTAGCTCAGTGGTACAAGCGCTTGCCTTGCATGCGTGAGGCACTGGGTTCGAGCCTCAGCACCACATAAAAATAAATAAAGATACTGTGTTTATCTACAACTAAAAAAATATTAAAAAAAAAAAAAAGATCATAATTACTTCCAGCCGTACCATGAGAGTATTATGATGCCATTGCTTAAAGCAATTACCTGGAAAGGGAGCTTGGAGTTCATAATTAGTTTGAGATGACTGCTGCTAAAGAGGTCTTAACAAAATTTCAGATTCTTCACTCAAAAGGATCAGTGTTTGAATTTCTGGGTTAAGAAATCAAGATCTTGCCAAGTGTGGTAGCCTGTAATCCTAGTGGCTCAGGAGTCTGACTGAGGCAGGAGGATCTCGAATTCAAAGCCAGCTTCAGCAAAAGTGAGACACTAAGCAACTCAGTAAGACTCTGTCTCTAAATAAAATACAAAAAAAAAAAAAAAAAAAAAAAAGTAGGGCTGGGGATGTGGCTCAGTGGTTGAATGCCCCTGAATCAATCCCCGGTACCCCCCATCCCGCCCCAAAGACTTAAAATCCCCAAAAACCAACTAGCTGGAAGCTACAAATCCTGTCAGATATCCAGGCATGTATGAATTAATGAGCTCTGCCACTAGGGCAACATCACAGAAAATGAAGAAATTCTTTAAAAGGAACTGTTGAGCATTAGCTTCAAAATAAACATAGTTCATATGGCTAAACACTATATTGTTTTCCTCAAAATATAACATTTGTTTATAGCTCTAATGCTGACAGAGCAGCTTTTAAATGTAATAAATGATTTAGGTACATAAGTCATAGATTTTGCTTCCTATGAGAAAAACATTAAACAAAATAAAAACTAAATAGCATCCCAGAAGCAATAAAATTTCACTGTGCTAAAGCCTGTACAAACTAAGGCTTTGCCCTGGTACATAACAACTTTGAAATTACATAGGAATATTCCCAATGAATCATTTGCATACAATAATTCAGGCAGTTGAAAGAATCAATATTAGGCCCCAGTTCACACAAGTAAATATTATTATCCCTACATTCAACTTAATATACTCTACTGCTATAAGAAGAGTAGTAAATACCACTCATAATGTTAAGAGTCCAAATCAGTGAAGGATCAGGGTGGTACGGCATTTGGCTGTCTAATGAAGAAGCTTAATAATTTCAGTTTGGCCTTTCTAACTAGAAGAAAATTCAAGTTTTCCTATTTTTCTTTGCTTTCATGGCTTTAATATTACCTTTTTTTTTTTTTAACACCAGGGATTGAACTCAGGGGTACTTGACCACTGAGCCACATCCCCAGCCCTATTTTGTGTTTTATGTAGAGATAGGGTCTCACTGAGTTGCTTAGCAACTTGCTGTTGCTGAGGTTGACTTTGAACTCGAGATCTCCTGTCTCAGCCTCCCAAAGTGCTGGGATTACTGGCGTGTGTCACTGTGCCTGACTCCCTTTCATTTTTTGAATAAGCCGAATATACTTTCTGATAAATACTGTCACTGAACAAATTATTTAAACATTGAGATTTTTACTAAATTGACACAGTGTTCATACTAATTCATGTGTCCATTAGTACATCTTTACAACATTAGGGAAATATGAAAGACAAGACTAATACGATCCTGTCATGAAAGGATAATATTCATAAAATAATACGTTCATTTTTGCCAGGGGGTACTGGGGATTGAACGCAGAGGCACTTGACCACTAAGCCACATCTCCAGTCCTATTTTGTGTTTTATTTAGAGACAAGGTCTCACTGAGTTGCTTAGTGCCTTGCTTTTGCTGAGGCTTTGAACTTGCTATCCTTTTGCCTCAGTCTCTCAAGCCATTGGGATTACAGGCATGCACCACTGTGCCCAGCCCAGCACATTCTTTTGAAGGTGTTTTTATATTTTGACTTGAGAGAGAACCTTATTAGCTCTTACATTCTTCCATCTTTGAGTCCTTTGCCCTCCTTGTGAAGTGACTTTTTTATTTTTTTGGTAATGTGGATTGGACCCAGGGGCAGTTAACCACTCAGCCACATCCTCAGCCCTTTTTTATATCTTATTTAGACAGGCTCTCGCTAAGTTGCTTTGGGCCTTGCTAAATTGCTGAGGCTGGTTTTGAATTTGAGATTCTCTTGTCTCAGCCTCCTAAATCACTGGGATTACAGGCATGTGTCACCATGCCTGGCGTATTCTCATTTAAACTTGATATTAGCCCTCTGAAGTGGAAATTATTATACCATTTTATGGATTTGGAAGTCAGTTGCTGACTTAAACATTTTTATTAAACTTGGATTGTTTTCTATCAGAAAATTTACTGACAAGTTCAGTATGTGCAGAGCAGGGCTCCTATTCTTACAGTGGAATTAGGGAGCTTCCTGCCTCTACCTGCTTAATATCTTCCTCTCTCTTCTCTCTCTCTCTCTCTCTCTCTCTTTTTTGTGTGGCCCCTAAGACATCTTTGAGAAGCAAGGTTTGCAAGCCATTATTAGTATATTTTATTTATTTTATGAGAAAATTGAAAAAAAGTTTAATGACTTTGCTGAAAGTTAGATTAAAAACTATCACTGTCTCAAACTAGGCACAGTGGTGGATATCTATAATCCCAGTGACTCAAAAGACTGAAGCAGGAGGATTGCAAGTTCAAGGCCAGCATCAGCAACCTTGTGAGGCCTTAATCATCTTAGCGAGACCCTTCTTCAGAACAAAAAATAAAAAGGGTTGGAGGTATAGCTCAAGTAGTAAAGCACTCCTGGATTCAATTTCGGTACCAAAACAAAAACAAGATATCACTGTCTCCAGATTCTCAACTTGGGGATCTTTTAGTTTAGTCCCAACCAAGTCTAGTAATCTTCATTCCATGTAAATGTTAAGTAGGCTTTTTCAGTTTTGGTTTGGAGTTTTGTTTGTTTTTTCAGGGGAGAATACAGTAATCTGAATTAGTTTTTCCTTAGATTAAGTTAACATATATGCCTGTTATGAAATAATTTAATAATGTAGTTAATGGAAAACAGAATTATAATGGTCTTAATAATCAATAGTCTAGTCTGAGAAAGGTGATTTTTGAAGGTCTGTTTTTCTTTTCTCCTTCCTTTCTTTCTTCTTTCCTTCCTTCCTGCACTGAGGATTGAACCCTGGAATACTGCACCACCAAGCTACATCCCTAGCTCCTTTTTAAAATTTTTTGAGACAAAGTCTCACTAAGTTACCAAGGCTGTCCTCAGTCTTGCAATCTTCTTGCCTCAGTCTCCTGAGTTACTGGGATTATACCATGTGTGACCACATCTACCTTTATTTTTCTTTTAATTAATTAATTAACATTTTTTGTCTTTTTGAGACAGGATATATGTTGCTCAGGCTGATCTTGAACTTCTGGGTTCAAGTGATCCTCTTGCCTCAGCCTTCTGGGTTGCTGGGACTATAGGTCCATGCCACTGTGCCCAATTTTGTAGATCTTTTCACTTACATGAAGCCTTGGGCCAGTTGCAGAGTTTTGCTTTTCCATTAAGATTAAGAGAGCTGAGAAGAATTTCATAGTAAAAGGGATTGCTTATTTCTTACCACATGCTGTCACCTACGATGGAGCAGTTGTTAAAATAATGCCATATCTACTCAGATCTTTGAATTATTCCTTATAACCACAGCTTTATCTTCATGGAAGTCACCAGTGTCTTATTCTTTGCTTTATGCTTGCATTTGGATTATTCTGAAAACATGCATTTTTTATATTTCTCTTTGAATCTTAGATTACTCCCGATTCTAAGATAAGTGTGCCAGACTTACCCAGTCCTGATGAGGATAACAAGCTAGAAGTACAAAAAGTATCCAAAACTCAGTACAATGAAGCAGTGAATTTAGAACCTGAAAATACATTGGATCAGCATTCCTTTTCTTTGCCTACATGTCGCATCAGTGAATCTGTAAAGAAGTTAATGGAACTTGCTTATCAGACTTTACTAGAGGCAACAACTAGTAGTGACCAATGGTATGAATTCCAAGTTGTTTGAAAATGGCATTGATTTGGTTAAATGCTTATCTGAATAGACATTTGTTAAGAAAATTAGCTGGGATTCTTTTTTTTTTCTATTCTAGAAAGACATAGCACACAAATATATATTGGTGTCTAACTTTTAGTCATAATAATATAGATGTTAGAACAAGGTATAAAAATAGATGCACATATGTGGTTGCACATACAGGTTTATCTCACACTGAAAATTGTTAATCACTTTTTAATAACACAGTATAATATTTAATTTTTACTTTTTCTGATACAAATGAAATAATTTTACATGAGAAAGTACATGCAAAGAACCTAGAATATTACCTGGAAATGATTAGTATTCAAATGTTGATTATTATTGGTGGTGGAGGTAATAGTAATAGTTGTACCATATGTTCCAGCTTGCTTTCTTTAGTTTTTTACCTTTTGAAATTTAGGTCCTAATTAAATTTACATTTAAAATGTTTATTTTTAATGCATTAATAATTTGTTAGTCAAAAGTAAAAGAATGGTATACGCCACAGATCTGGCTTCACCTTCCAAGATGACTTCTAATCTACATTGTATGGAAGGTACCTCAGACTGTACATTTCGTACTGAATCTTTTTATTTAATGAGCTCCTTCTGCTAGAATCCATTGAGACAAAAATGGCAGACAGTAGCCAAAGTTGATTGTAGAACAGGTTTACAAAAGTCAAAAGCCTGTTTAGTTTGAATCTGTGCTTAGCATTTTTAAAAAAAATTTTGTACTCCTGGTAGAAAACAATAATATAATCATATCACATTTTCTGATCTATAGTTTATAATTGCTATGTGCAAACATACTCCTTTATTTTGTTTTGCTCTAGAAAGAACATGTTTACCAAGGTACTTCAATGGCTTTAATGAATCATATTCATGAGTCCTTTTAGTTTTAATTATATGTAGGAAGTAAAAATACATGCTTGCTTGTAAAGGAAGTATATACTCCTTTGGCAAAATAAATATAGGAGTAACTGTTTCTTCATGGCTTTCTCCTGAAATATATCAGGCCAGAAAGTAGAGGGACAGGGCAATATTTTTAAAAATTTTTGAGAAAGCAGATAGAAAACACTTTTTTTGTTGTTGTTGTTTTTGTTTTTGAAGATTGAACTCAGGGGCACTCGACCACTAAGCCACATCCCCAGTCCTATTTTGTGTTTTATGTAGAAACAGGGTCTCACTGAGTTGCTTAGTGCCTCGCCCTTGCTGAGGCTGGCTTTGAACTCAGCCTCCCTGAGTGCTGGGATTATAGGGTTGTGCCACCGCGCCCAGTTGAAAACACTGTTTTTGTATATTGAATATTTGTAGACATTCATTCCACTAAAAGAAATGGTTTTTAATAGGACAAACAGAAACACACCTACAGGGACTGTAAATTAGTCCAACTATTTTGGAAATCAGTATGGATATTCCTTTAAAAACTAGGAATGAAACTACCATATGACCCAGCTATCATCCCATGCCATTCCTTGGTTTTTATCCAAAAAATGATACATTCATACCAGTGTTTATACCAGTGCAGTTCACAATATCTGAGTTATGGAACCAGCCTGTGTGTCCATCAGTAGATAAGTGGATTTAAAAAAAAATGTGTTGTATATACACAGTGGAGTTGTATCCAGCCATAAAGAAGAGTGAAATTGTGTCATTTGCTGATAAATGGATGGAAGTGGAAAATATCATGCTAAGTAAAATAAACCAGACTGGGAAATTCAAGGGTCAATGTTTTTTCTCAAAAGTGGAAGCTAGAGAAAAGGAATAAAAAGGGGTCTCATGAAAATAGAAGGGAAACCACTGAAGAGAATAGTAGAAGCGGATGGAGAAGGAGAAAGGAAGGAAGAACATGGGGAAGTAACTGGGAAAGGAAGTTTACCAAATTATGCTATGTTTATATATGAATATACCACAGTGAATCCCGTTTATATTTATATATAATTATAATGCACTCATTAAAATAACATTAATAGAAAGGAGATCAAGCAGAGCAAGCAGATGGGGGAGGAAGGTATGGAGAGAAAGAGAAGGTACTGGGGAATGAGCTTGATTAAATTATGTGCATATAGGAATGTATAATGAATTTCACTACTATGTATAATTAAAATACACCAATAAACAAAAAACCTACTGTACAATATCCTCCTTTCTACATTATCAAATGTCAGATAACGTATTTAGCAAAAATTAAATGAATTAATTTAGTTATCATGATAATTGATAGTGAAGATGTTTTGGAGTATAGTAATCATGACCTGATTTCCTAAATATTTGTGGAATTCCTTTGTGTTATTTAAGGTATATAGGTTAAAATACTCTTTTGTGGAGATAAGTGACACAAGCCTTATATTTGCTCTTTTTAAATGTATTTTAATATTTTGAGGCGTTTTAAAGACCAAATTTAAAGGGCAAAAAGTCTTGAGGGCTAGATTCTATCCTAGAAAATGTTGATTTATCTTTCTGCATTGCGAAAGGAGGAGAAAAAGGTGAAAGCTGAAAGTCAGACTGATTCTAAAAGAACCAAGTGAGTGCCTTTATTGATACCTTGCCCTTTGCGTTGTGTATCAGTGAGTAGGTGACATTTGCCTGAGGCTTAGCTCCATTTGTAACTGAAAGGATACTCTGGGTACTTACAGAACACAAAATGATAAATGGAAAAGAGGCTTTGGGTTGAATGCTGCTGTTCTAAAAATTATTAATGTATCCAAGTTTTTATAACTCCAATTTAGTTAGTAAATACTGACTGAGAATATATTTCCATCTAGATGAGTGATGTTTTCCAGCAATGACGAAGGCGGGTTTTTCTTGCAACTGTACTTTTAATTGATGACCTTCACTAAAAGTATACTTAGTTTGAATTTTTTTCTCATTTACAGTATATCCTTATGTATTTCTCTTAAATTTTAATTTTCCTTTTAGTGCTGTCCAACTTTTCTACTCAGTGAGGAATATCTTCCATTTGTTCCATGATGTTGTACCAACATATCATAAGTAAGTATTATTTTATCTCATTTCTGCATAATAGTTGTATGTATAAGATGTTTGTTTAATTAAAACTACTATTTTTATATTTTCACCAAAGATATTTTGGTTAATAAAATTCACAATAAAATGCAGTAAACCATTTTAAAAGACGTAGACATTTACTGTTAATAAAGGTACAGAATCTTACAGCAAATAATACAAATTTAAAAACTCAAAAGAGCCTTACTGTTTTTAATGCCCAGGCATTTTAAAAATTGCGGTATTTATCTTGGTTAAAAAACGGAAAGGTGCTGAGTGTGGTGGCACACACCTGTAGTCTCACTTGGGAGGCGGAGACAGGAGGATCACAAATTCGAGGCCAGCCTCAGCAACTTAGTGAGGCCCTAAAGAACTTAGTGAGACCCTGTCTCAGAGTAAAAAATAAAAAGGGCTCGGGATGTGGTTCAGAATGAGTTCAGTCCTCAGTGCCAAAAAACCAGAAAGGTCATTACTTCACAGTGCTATTCAGTAAACACACTACATTTTTCCTTGGCATTCATAGTATAAGAGAATGATTTTTAACTGTGAAATATGGCTAGCCACTCTTTGTAGAGTCTTAGGCTGTGTTTATTTACTTAATGTCTTAGGCTTTAAAGTTTTCTTTTATGTTCTGAAAGGTTACTCACCTGCAAGCCTCCAGGATTTCTGTTATTTAAATGAAATGGTTTGGATGTTTTTTACAAATGGTTTTAGTAATATGTCAAGAAAGCTATTTCATAGCCAAGGACTCTGCTTTCAAAGAGGAAACAAATCAGTTTATTATTTGAAAAAAAAATTTTTAAAGCATTCTTTTTTTTTTTTTAAACCTTTATTTTATTTTATTTTTTGGGAGGTACTGGGGATTGAACTCATGAGCACTCGACCACTGAGCCACATCTCCAGCCCTATTTTGTATTTTATTTAGAGACAGGGTCTCATTGAGTTGCTTAGTGCCTTGCCACTGCTGAAGTTAGCTTTGAACTCATTATCTTCCTGACTCAGCCTCCCAACTGCTGGGATTACATGCCACTGTGCCCGGCTTAAACCTTTATTTTTATTTATTTATTTATCTATCTATTTATTTATTTATTTATTTTTGTGTGGTACTGAGGATTGAACCCATTACCTCACGTGTAGGCAAGCACTCTACCACTGAGCCGCAACCCCAACCCCTGAAATTTTTTATTTTTTGTTTAAATTTTTGAACAGTTTAGATGTTTTTAATTAAACATCACCTGTTGTTTTTATTAAAAAGAACTAATTTATTGTGAACCTTAGTTTTTTTTATATTCTCTTTTTTTTTTTAAATATTTTTTTAGTTGATGGATTTTTATTTTATTCATTTATTTTTTATATGTGGTGCTGAGGATCGAACCCAGTGCCTCGCACATGCTAGGCAAGCACTCTACCACTGAGCCACAACCTCAGCCCCATATTCTCTTTTTTAAAAATATTTTTAGTTGTAGATGGACACAATATGTTTATTTTATTTATTTATTTTTACATGATGCTGAGGATCGAACCCAGTGCCTCATGCATGTGAGGCAAGTGCTCTACCGCTGAGCCACAATCCCAGCCCCTATATTCTCTTTCTTGTGGTTTAAAAGTTTTATTTTGCTGGGTGTGGTGGCACACACCTATAATCCAGTGACTCCTGGCTGAAGCAGAAGGATTACAAGTTTGAGGCCAGCCCCAGCAATTTAGCAAGGCCTTAAGCATCTTAGCAAGATCCTGTCTCAAAATGAAAATGGGCTGTGGATATAACTCAGTGGTGACGTGCCCCTGGGTTCAATCCCCCGTACCAAAAAAAATAAAAATTACAAAATTTTTGTTTTACTTTGGTGTAGTCAAGCAAAGGAACAAGAGAACATTTGAATCAGTTGACAGCTTGTCCTTAGAGAGTCAAAGTGAGTTGACTTAGAGTGTTCTGTGTCTCAGAAATATTTTTCTCCCTGCTATGAAGTTAGATATGCCTCTCTTTTCCCATTGTAGAATCTTGGGACTTTGTGTTGGACAGAGGCTCACAAACTTCAGCATACATCAAAATCACCTGGAAACAGGTTTCTGGATCCCATGCCACTCTTTGAGAACCATTGTCTTAGCTTATGGTTCTCAGCTTTGATGGTATTTTAGAAACACTATGGACCCTTGGGGGACATATATATGTAATTTGCCTAGGTCATACTTCTTGAGCTTTTTTTTTTTTAAATATTTTATTTTAGTTATAGATGAACACAATACCTTTATTTTTATTTTATGTGGTGCTGAGGATCGAACCCAGTGCCTCACACATACGAGGCAAGCGCTGTACCGCTGAGCCACAACCCCAGCCCCTTCTTGAGCTTTTGATATATATAGGTCTGGTGTAAGACCTAGGCATCTGTGGGTTTTTCTATGGTAGTACTGGGGACTGAAACCAGCAACACTGTACCACAGAGCTAAATCCCTATCCCTTTTTAATTTTTAAAATTTTTTTGGTACTGGGGATTGAACTTGGGGCACTTGACCACTGAGCCTATCCCAACCCTGAGTTGCTTAGTACTTCGCTGTTGCTAAGGCTGGCTTTAAACTCACAATCTTCCTGTCTCAGCCTCCCGAGCCACTGGGATTATAGGCTTTTTTGATTTTTGAAACAGGATTTGACTAAATTTAAGTATAGTTTAAAGTTTCCCATGTGACTCTAATCTGTAGTCAGCTTTGAAAACTTGTGAATTAGAAAATATTCAATGCTTCATTACATGAACAAAATAGGAGTTTGGAGAAAGGAGAAGTAAACCTATAGTTACAGACACCGGAATTAAATTTCAAGAGCATTATGCATAGATCTGCTAGGTTTCCACTACAAAGAGTTGACTCAGTAAACATCTTTATTCCCTTGATTTTTCTTGTTTGTTATTCGCTGGGATAGTTTTATAGGATAAGGTCACACAGGCAGAACAACCTAACTGAATGGGAGTAGAATGATGAGATTGTATCTTGTTATGTTCAGCATCTACAAAATAGACAATTATTAAAGCATAGATAGCTGGGCACGGTGGCGCGTGCCTGTAATCCCAGCACTTTGGGAGGCTGAGACAGGAGGATCGTGAGTTCAAAGCCAGCCTCAGCAACGGCGAGGCACTAAGCAACTCAGTGAGACCCTGTCGCTACATAAAACACAAAATAGGGCTGGGGATGTGGCTCAGTGGTTGAGTGCCCCTGAGTTCAATCCCCAGTACCATGAAAAAAAAAAAAAAAAGCATGGAGACGTGACACATTAGAGGAATAATGACTTTTCATCAACCTTGACTTTAATAATAGATGGTTTCTTTTTTACCCTTCCTCATGGCCTAGGGAGAACCTTCAAAAACTTCCCCAGTTGGCTGCCATTCACCATAACAACTGTATGTATATTGCTCACCACTTGCTGACCCTGGGGCATCAGTTCAGATTACGCCTTGCCCCCATTCTTTGTGATGGCACTACTACTTTTGTGGATCTTGTACCTGGCTTCAGAAGACTTGGTAACTGATACCTTAAATTTAGGAAAATATTTGGATTATGCAGCTTCTTAGCCTAATATCTTTGTAATTTATAAATGAGGTGGTTAGAAATTAGGTGGTGGTCCTGCACTGTATTTGAAAGCAGGAGGACATTTAATTTGCATGTTTCTTGTTAATTAATTTTATAAAATGAATGCAGTCTTTATGGAAGCATTACTTTTCTCCCTCCACATTTTTTATTGGTGCATCATAGTTGTACATATCGATGAGATTTGTTACTTATTCGTACACAAACACAGTACATAATATAACAACGTAATTTGGCCAATATCACTCCTCAGGACTGTCCCCTCCCTCTCCAACTCTGTCCCCTTGGGCCCTTTCCTTTACTGATTTCCTTTTGATTTTCAGGAGGCATTATTTATTTTTTTTAATATTTTTTTATAGTTGTTGATACACCTTTATTTTTCTTTATACGTGGTGCTGAGAATCGAACCCAGTGCCTCACACATGCTAGGCAAGCGCTCTGCCACTGAGCCACAACCCCAGCCCGAGGCATTATTTTTTTTTTTAAGACATGATTTATGATTTTCTGGTACATTAGAGTTCCAGACTTCGTTGCTGATGTGCATTGAATTCACCAAATCAGTTATATTGAAATGACACAAAGATTTATACTATGACAGTTGTTGGTAAGAGCTTACTAATGCCAGTGCTTAGTTTTTGGCAAAACCAAAGACAGCTCTCTCTCACCTCCCTCCCCTTACATCATCCTTAGTTTTACTTGGGATTGTCAAAAGAAATATGGGTTAAATTAATATGGTTTTTATAATAATAGGCTGAGAAAAGCAAAGAATCTATATGCTTCACTTAGCTTTTCAGTTCTTGACTTTTCCCTTCACTGGTATGGATATATCTGAATAATAAGTAGATTTTTCTATGTAAGTAATATTTTTTAGCTGACACAGACTCTAGGCAAACCATTGACAAGGATTTATCTGTTTTCCTAAGTGGGGTTGGCTAACGATATTAATGATTTTTTTCTAGTATCCTTAGGGCAGCTTTATGATGTTACCTAGCAATTGTTTTCATATAGATAGAACAGATATATGGTTTATGCTTGTCTCTCCTCTTTCACTGGTTTTCTGCAGTGTGTAATTGGATATCTTTTAGAATTTTTTGTTTTGGTTTCCCATCATAGGGACAGAGTGCTTTTTGGCCCAAATGCGGGCACAGAAAGGTGAACTTCTGGAAAGATTGTCAAGTGCTAGAAACTTTTCAAACATGGATGATGAAGAGAATTATTCTGCAGCAAGTAAAGCAATCCGGCAGGTGGGAGGCTCTTGCTAGCTCTGAAATTTGTACTCTATCCTTAAATACCCTTAAAAAGCATCAAAGAACACCTAACAAGTAGCTTGCTTTATTCTTCATAACCTCCACTGGATAGTCTAGGTACCTTTCACAGTTATGTTTAAAATGTTCTTTGCCTTACCAAGACAACAGGAAGCTGTCTCTCCATTGACACAGTAAGTTGACTAATAAGTAAGTCTGTGTAGCAAGTAGTTGACTCATGAACTTGTATTGGGGAAGTCTGAAATATAGGCTTTCATCCATGCTCCTCTCTTAAGTGATTTATCTTTTTACTTCAGTTTTCATACTGGTACTTTTTAGCTACCAGGGCTATATTAAGGTTAAACTTTTTTTTTCTTTTAATTTTTTTTTAGTTGCTGATGGATCTTTATTTTATTCATTTATTATTTATATGTGGTGCTGAGGATCGAACCCAATGCCTCATGAATGCTAGGCAAGCGTTCTACCACTGAGCTACAGCCCCAGCCCGAGGTTTAACATTTTTGAAGCACATATTATTACCTCACCTTTGCATATACCTCTTTTCCCAGAAACACATTAATGATAAATGTAAATCTGAGTTTACATTTGAGTAACTATTGAGAAAATGTGAGTTGCACCTATCTCCTTCCTATTTAAATAGTTCTGTTCTGACAGGTACTGCACCAACTAAAGAGACTTGGAACTGTGTGGCAAGATATCCTGCCAGTAAATATATATTGCAAGGCTATGGGGACTTTACTAAATACAGCAATTTCTGAGATCATTGGCAGAATCACTGCCCTTGAGGTAAGGGCTATCATATACCTCACCAGACTTGAGATGCAGTGCTTATCCCAGATTGTGACTTTATTAAAAAAAAGATGTTGAAATCTCATGTCTTTTTTGTTTTTTGCAGTGCTGGGGTATGAACCCAAGGCCTTGGGTATTGTAGGCAAATGCTCTACCACTGAGCTATACTCCAGCCTACAAAATAAAATTTTTAATCAACACATGTGGTGGAAGAAATTGTTCATGTTTCATATATGACTCATGCTGTTAATGTTTTTTTCAGTTTTGTCTTAATTCTGTTTTGCTGGAGACTTGTACATCTCTTTTATACCTAGATAAGAAAGTAAGATTGTACTGCTTCTCAGTCTAGTGTCTGCAAATTATGAGCGAGGAAATTAGAAACTGGGCAGTAGTCTCAAGATGTATTGTATGGTATTTACAAGTTAATACCTTCATTTAGTAAAGTGAATAAAGTCTTATGCAGATTTAGCACTTTTTCAGCAAAATGTTGCAATTGGGATTTTATGTATGATGCCACAAGGAAAATTGCCTGGACTTGGCTAGCTGAAGCCTCTAAAGCATAGACTCACAAAATCCTTATTTGTGATAACATCCCCTGCTTTGCAGGAAGCTATACCACATTCTCCTGGAGAAATGGGCTCTTTCATATAGGCAAACTAAATTACTGCCAATCTATTGAAACATTTTGTGTCATTCTAGCTATAGGAGCATTTTCAGAGAGCTGAAGGAATCTAGTATCTAGTAAGGTGTACTAAATTGGGTAGAAAGTTGATTGCTATAGGTGACCCACCTGAACAGCCTGTAATGAAGATCTGCTCTGCCCTTTCCTACTACTGAATTGCTCCAATTCTGTTATGTTCCCTTTGTGCAAAACTAGGACATCTCTACTGAAGATGGCGATAGATTATATTCCTTATGTAAAACAGTGATAGATGAAGGACCTCAAGTATTTGCACCTCTATCTGAAGAAAGCAAGAACAAGAAATATCAAGAGGAGGTTCCCATCTATGTGTCAAAATGGATGCCTTTTAAAGAACTGATGATGATGCTACAAGCTAGCTTGCAAGAAATTGGAGATCGGTGCGTATAGCCCTTCTGTAGAGGCGTGTAGCTCTGAATAGCCACAAAGAATAGTAGTGCCACCAGTGGTAGCAGTGCTTTTCTTTGTTTCTTAATATTACTTAGGGAAAAGTTTCATATTGATAGCAGTATTTGAGACCTTTTTAATGGGCTATCATCATGAAGATCTTATTACTGTTTTCTCATATTTAAGAAAACATAAACACTTCTCATTCATATTATTTGGATCGTGAATATGTGGTTTTGACATACAATACAAATGATCTGGTATTTATAATAAGTGCAACTTTTTTACACCTGAATGGAATTTTGTGTGTGTGTGTGTCAGGAATTGAATCTGGGGTACTTAACCACTGAGCCACATCCCCAGCCTTTTGTGTTTTGTGTTTTTTGTTTGTTTGTTTTTGGTACTGGGGATTGAACTCAGAGGTATTCAACTACTGAGCCACATCCCCAGCCCTATTTTGTGTTTTATGTAGAGACAGGGTCTCACTGAGTTGCTTAGCACCTTGCCGTTGCTGAGGCTGGCTTCGAACTTGTGGTTCTCCTGTCAGCCTCTCAAAGTGCTGGGATTATAGGCATGCGCTACCGCACCCGGCTCCCAACCCCTTTTATATTTTATTTAGAGACAGAGTCTTGCTGAGTTGCTTAGGGCCTCACTAAGTTGCTGGACTGGCTTTGAACTTTTGATCCTCCTGCCTCTCCCTCCTAAGCTGCTGGGATTACAGGCATGCACCACCATGCTGGGCTTCTGAATGGAAATTTTAATTCACTTTGACCAACAGTGGATATAATTACTTTTGTATACTAACAAATTATTATTATTATTATTATTATTTTTTGTACTGGGGATTGAACTAAGGGGCACTCAACCACTAAAACCACATCCCCATCTCTGTTTTGTATTTTATTTAGAGACAGGGCCTTACTGAGTTGTGTAGTGCCCCACCATTGCTGAGACTGGCTTTGAACTTGTAATCCTCCTGTCTCAGCCTCCTGAGCAGCTGGGATTATAGGCGTGCGCCACTGTGCCTGGCGAGAAATTACTTTTATGTCTTTAATATTCAACATCAAGCCAGGCACGGTGGCGCGCGCCTGTAATCCCAGCACTTAGGGAGGCTAAGACAGGAGAATCACGAGTTCAAAGCCAGCGTCAGCAACGGCAAAGCACTAAGCATCTCAGTGAGACCCTGTTTCTACATAAAACACAAAATAGGGCTGGGGATGTGGCTCAGTGGTCGAGTAGCCCTGAGTTCAATCCCTAGTACCAAAAAAAATAAAATGTTCAGCATCAAATCACTTTTTGATCCACCAGTTTTTCTGCAGAGTTTTAGAGGTTAAGTGCTATATGCTGGAATGGATACTTTTTAAAAATATAGTGGATGATGTTTTTGCCCAACACTATCAATTAATATGGCTATGCCTCATAGGTGTATGCTACATCATATTATAATGTACAGAGGGCATTGATACTTCACAAAACAATATAGATGACTTAGTTACACACACATTGATGGTTTTGTGTTGATGGTAGCGATTCATGAATATGTATACCTTGCATAATTCCCTTAAAGGTCATAAGGTTGCCGGGCGCGGTGGCTCAAGCCTGTAATCCCAGCACTTAGGGAGGCTGAGACAGGAGAATCGCGAGTTCAAAGCCAGCCTCAGCAATGGCGAGGCGCTAAGCAACTCAGTGAGACCCTGTCTCTACATAAAACACAAAATAGGGCTGGGGATGTGGCTCAGTGGTAGAGTACCCCTGAGTTCAATCCCCAGTACCAA
>CM053399.1:86684120-86743091 GCA_028644305.1 Xerus rutilus | reverse complement strand
GTCATAAGGTTATATATCTCCTAACTCTGTTGTCACTTGTCTGCCCGCTTTGCTTGGTTTACTGTAGATGTCCAATTATATTAGACCAGTCATCCTAGATGTGTCTGAGTAGTTTGCAGCACATATTGTCCATTCTAAAATGGCATAAATGAAATTTCTACTTGGGGGAAAAAGTCATATTAGAATTTTTTTTTTTTTGGTACTGGGGATTGAATTCAGGGTTACTCGACCACTGAACCACATCCCCAACCCTATTTTGTATTTTTTTTAGAGACAGGGTCTCACTGAGTTGCTTAGCGTCTTGCTGTTGCTGAGGCTGGTTTTGAACTCCTGATCTTCCTGCCTTGGCCTCCCAAGCTGCTGGGATAACAGGCATATGCCACCACACCTGGCTACATTAGGATATTTTTAATTACATTTATTACAAAGTTTTAATTTGTTTATTTATAAATCTTTAATGGGTAAGAAAGATGTCTTTAGGCAATATGCTTCAGAGAACAGTAGAATTTTTCTTTTTGCTGCTTTTAAACAGCTTTCTTGCAGCCTGAAAATAATCATTAGTTCCTTGTTAATGAGAAATACTATAGTACTGGTACATCTCAACTTATTTTTTCTGCTTAGGAAGAATATTTTTCCCTAGAGAGTTCACTAAATGCAAGGCTAGTAACTAATTTGGAACATTTTTTTACTAACACACACACATACACACACACACAAATTCACCTTTAATCCGTATATAATTTAAGCATTTTAATTGTAAAATATACATATGAAGTAATGTAGCATAGATAATTATTTTCACAGTTTAAAGAAAAAGAATAAATGTTAATATACTTATTACCTAACTAAACTAAAATATATCTTTGAAGACCCCTACATGTCCTCCAAATGCGTTTCATTAGAGGTAACTGCTCACTTAAATTTTATGTTATTTCCTTGCCTTTCTTTATAGTTTTACATTTACACATATTCTTTTTTTTTTTTAATTTAGTTATTTTATTTAAATGCGTTTCAAGTCATAGTACATAAACAGAGCTCAGTTTTTCCATTTCTCTGGTTGCAAACCAGATAAAGTCACATCATTTGTGTCTTCATACATGCACCAGGGGTAGTTACACATATTCTTAACAATAAAAAAGATTAGACTTGCGTGCTTTTGAACTTCACATAAGTGGAATCCTTTTTAACTTGCTCCTTTTGTTCAGTATTATGGCTTTGAAATACATTCATAAGGGTATATATAGCTGTACTTCATTTTTACTGCTGCATCATATATCCTGTGGTACACATATTTCATAGTTTATGTATTCTGTTTCTTCACGTATCCCTAGTGTTTGGAATTAGCAGATTTGATAATCAAGTTAGTGTAAAATAATATAGCTCATTGTCATTTTAATTTTTCTAAATTCTAATGAGATTAAGCATCTTTTTGTGGGCAATTCATGTTTCTTCTGTTGTAAAATGCCTGCTCATATTTTTTTTGTTCTTTATTCTATTAGGTTATTTTTTCATTATTGATTCATGGAAATTCTTTTTATATTTTTAATACCAATGGTTTTTCATTTGAAACATGTTCTCTGTTGTTCACTTTAAGTAGTTAGATTCCAAGGCATAAGGGAATATGGTTATAATTATCAAGTTCAGAGAGAGCTTAGTGAGTAAAAGAGATAATAGTCTTAACTTTATCTCTTGGTCTCTTTATCCAACTGTACTGATAACAAATCTAGCCAATGAGCAGAGAGTCTGAAGTGTTGATGGATAAATCTGTAAAGAAGAGGAAGGATACCTAGAATTTATTTTGCTTCCATTTAAAACAAACATTTGGATGAAATAAATTTTAAAATCATGCTTACACTTCAGAGACATAATAAGAAATAGAATTCTATCTTTTTGCAGGTGGGCAGATGGAAAAGGGCCACTGGCAACTGCATTCTCTTCCAGTGAAGTAAAAGCTTTAATTCGTGCCTTGTTCCAGAACACAGAAAGAAGAGCAGCTGCCCTTGCTAAGATTAAGTAGCTCCATCTTCCTGAGAGAGCCATATCTTGACTATATGGATTCCTTCTTTGGTGTAATTACTCACTATAAGACTTCTTGGAATCACCCTCTGGTCTTGGTGAACCAGGATATCATGGAAGCGTGACTTTACATAAGGATGTCTTACCTCCTGGCCTATATGAGACTTTGTTGAAGAACTGGATATTAAGATGTCAAGTGAAGCACCTCAATTCATTGACTTTCTAGGCACTCTCCTTTGATAAATAAGAAATGGGGGCAGTTTTTAATGCTAATTCCAGGACTCTTTGGGAACTGTATAAATTGTAATTTTAGGCCCTGACTTTGGATTAAGGAATCCAAAAGATTCTAAGAGGCAGAGTGAAGAATTTATGAGAGATTTTTTTGGGGGGAATAGGGATATCATATTTGGCTTTGCAGGAATTGGGAAACCTCCTGTAATATATCTTTCTAGTAAAACCTTTCAGAGTTAAAGGGTGAGTGTCTTTGATAACATGGGAGCTTTGACAAAAGAAACAAAGTGTTCTTCTGTACTTTTTAAAAATTGAAGTATATGACCCTCACAGATGTACTGACTTGTCATCTCCTTTGTTTGGAACACTATCTGACACTTTTTCAGAATTCTTAGGTCTCTTAGGACTTTAAGTTTTGGAAAGTTTTGCTGTTTCAACTAAATTTTATTTTCTTGTTAGGTCCTCCCCTACCCTCATTCTGACATTCCACTGTTTGTGTACCTTATCAAATATCAAAGGTTTTAAATTGACCATATTCCTTTGGAATGTACGTGTTGTGAGATGCCTATGCTGGGCTCTATAGCCTAATTCTTTATTTGGTAGACATAGATGATCCATCAACTCAATTTTTGTTTTTAATCTTTGTTTTCACTGGTAGTATGTATTATGTTTAAGGTATTATTCCAGATCTCTCTAGGACACTGGATTATATCTCTTGGTACTAAATAATAGTTTCCCATCCTGAAATAGTGGTGTGATCTTTACATGTTTTGAGGTAGCTTCTGTCTGAAGGACATTTTCAGTATAATGGGCCTGATTTCTTAGTCCTCAGCCTCCTAATCCCCTTGCCCTAAAACATATTGTTTTTCCCTTTGCCTTCTCCCTCTTGTTCTTAGTTCTAACTCAGCCCCTTTAATTACGTCATTCCAGTTGCTTGGTCTTTCTTTTCCCATTTACGAATTATGAAAGAACTAAACAGAAAGAAGTCTGGTTTCCTTATGACAACTCAGCTGGGTTAACAGTAAGCTATTTTTCTGTATTCTGCATGTCCTACTGTGAGCACTCACAGAAAAAAATGGTCTGAACCAGCTTCAGTTTTTTGAGAACACAGAAGTGGGCTTTCTTAGGAGAGGAAGAAGGGGCTATTTTAAAAGAAAACATCTGTTTTTGAAAATCCACACAGTTTCAGGTAGCATTCTTTTCTCTGCATTTTTGGGAATGGTGAACTAAGGGCAGAACTGAAACAAGTGCATCACAGGGCTGTTACACAAAACAGCAGATTTCTTTTGTTCATTGACGCTATTCCTGTTGTTGACAGGCACAGCAATCTGGAGGTGGGATCTCTTGTAACTGAAAAGCATGCTTTTCACTCCTTTCCTCCCCCCAGCAACCTGGAAAACTGCAATACTAAAGTTCTTCCTGGGCCACATAGGCTCATTTCTGGGACTGTTTCTCCTGATAAATAATTTATAAGCATGGTTACAGAGCAGATAGATTTCATCCTCTTTCCTAGCCAAGATAGCTAATAGCTGATGATTAAGATGATGTTCATTCTGGGTAGGGACAAATCATGTGATTGAACATGTGGGAGCTGGGTTTGGCAGCTCTATAGGGTCCTTGAGGGTACTTGTTCTGATTGGAAACCTGAGTTGGCATGGGAGCAGAACCTTTTAGAAAAAATACGTCAATTATGGGAGTTAGGGAATTGTAAGAGTCTTGACTTAGTAGATCTATGGGGCAAGTAGAAGAAACCTCTTTCTAAGAGCAGTCAGAATTGTACAAGTGACTGAGAAATGAAATTCATGAAAAGGTTTTTCAAGATTGTAATAAAAGGAAGAATTGTTAAAAAGGCAAGTCTGCAAACAACCTAAATCCATGAGGGGATTTGACAGTGGCTCTTGTTTCTGTGCAAATCCTGAATTGGTAATCTGACCAGCAATTTCTGAAACGGAGATCCTCCAGATGGCACTCTTTCCTCAAGCCTGGAAGTATCACAAGGTATGTAGGCCTGGTCTGTGGAAACAGAAGCTAGAGAAACTGTCCATTTTATTCTGAGTTTATATTTCGGTTTTGGTCAGTTCTTGAAAGGTCATTTGACTCTGAACAGCATTTATACTATAAGCTTTAGTATGTTTCTGAACAATCATTGTGAATAGCTCAAACTGTTATTTTTGATTAATATTTGAGGGGAGATGGATAATCCCTTTGCCATGCTTGCCAGTAATTATCACTCAAGGAAATAATTCTCAGCTTTTTTGTGGCTTTTCATTTTATTACCTGATTTCCCAAGATTTTGTCTTCTGAAAGTACTAAGTGGTACACACAAATACACAGACGAACATTCTAGAGTGTTTTTGTAATCATAAAAATCTGGCTCAAATAAGTATTTTGTCCAAGCTCCATGCCTTTTGTGCTATTGATAAAAGATGATGTGTATACGAATGACTTCTTAGTGATGGGAGATAGCCAGAAATGTAGGAGGGTAAACCTGTTGGCCATTACCTCTTGTGAAAAAAGTCTTGGCACAAAATGGTCTTTCTGAATTGTGTTTTGTTTTGATGCCTATATTCTTCCTAATCACAAAACTGATTCTGAACCTTTGTTTTGTGATAATTTCCTCCTAAAAATATGCATTTTGCCAAAGCCTAAAATTTCCTAAAAATTGCAAAGTCCCAGTTTTGAGAATTTCAATTATCGTATGATTTAGATAAATTTCTCACTTTGTTGGGATAAGTTTGGTTAAGAATTTTGTGATATTACAAGCTATGACTAGAAATAGCAATAGATGTCTCCAAATCAAGTTACGAAATCTCTTCCTAGAGGTTGGGGAGGAGGGCAATAATTCTGATGAGCTATGTTTAAGTTCTTCACTCTTCTTCAGAAATCAGGTATCCTAGTTTTTTTGTTTAGTACAGAGAATAGGGTAGGAGTAAATGGGTCTTAGCTATTGAAGAGAGTAGTACCAAGGCCAGAAATACCTATGTCCTGCCGTGGCACAGGCTTAAGACTTATTACATTCGTTTCACTTAATATTGGGTGGCGGGCACTGTTCTAAGCACTGGATGACGACAAGCTCAAAACAGAAATTCCCTTCCTCGCTTACAGTTTAAATTCTAGTGATAAAGACAAATTATAAACACAAAATTTAAATGAATTAAATAGTATGTTTAAAGTTAGTCAACTTTTCCCCAGTTAGTGCTGGGGTGGGGGGAAGCATCTGTAAAATGATTGAGGATTAGGAGCTCTGGGAAGCAGCAGCAAGTGGCAATTCTAAAAAGGATGACGAGTCAGTGCCATTTGCAAAGGTTAGCTAGCCATGTGGGTATTTAGGTGGAGACAACTAAGACTTCCTTGCAAAGGCTTTAAGATAGGAGGTGTACTTGTGGGCTCAGAATAGTAGAGATGATCGTGAGTAGGAGGCAAGAAGGTGACGAGGGGAGAGAAATAAACACTGGATCACTGAAGCAAGTGCCATAGAGTGTATTTCAGACTTGGGCTCATTCTGTAGTCTGAACTTTGTTTCTTATGAAGCTTTCTCTTGTTTTTCTCCTCACTTCTGTACCAGGAGGTTCCTGCATCCCTCCCTTTTCCCCTATCCCTGTTCTCTCTTCATGCTTATCCTATATCAATTCCATTCCCATTCCCTGAATACTGAGTATTAAGTATTATATATCAAAAGCAACTGACAGCAGACTCACGTCTCCACTTCTCCTTTATCTCTTTTCCCTCTTCCCCAATCATTTGCTTCAGTTAACCCTTTTACATTTTTTTTTCCCACTGATCAGACTCCTTCCCCTCATAAAATCCCTTGAAATAATGTTTTTTATAAACGTCAGCATTTCTAGGCTTTGATTTTCCTGACATTATTTTTTCTATATTGAAACTGTTCTTACAGTTTTGCTTATGAATGGCCTGTTTGGAATTTTTGGGTTTGATTTTTGTTGTTTTATAGAATTTATTGCTGATTTCCATCTGCAGCTGTACTTTTTAAACAGTTATACTTGGGGCTGGGGTTATGGCTCAGTGGTAGCGTGCTCGCCTAGCACGTGTGAGGCACTGGGTTTGATCCTTACCACCACATTAAAAAAATAAAATATTCTGTCCACCTACAAAAAAAAATTATATCATCGTATTTTATTGTAACGTTAGGTTTTTCCTCTTGAAAGCCCATCTCCCCATATCCCTTTTCATCCACAGTATTGTCATGTGTTTATTATTTTTTTATTTAAAAAAATTGTAGATGGACAGCATGTCTTTATTTACATTTTTTTTTTTTAATATAGTGCTGAGAATCAAACCCAGTGCCTTACACATGCTAGGCAAGCACTCTGCCACTGAGCCCCAGCCCCAGCCCCAGCCCCTGATGTCTTTATTTTAAAGGCTATAGCCATGAGATCATTTCTGGTATTTTTCTGTGCACTTTGAAATAACATTACCCTAAAACCAGACCCTGTGCCTAGGTCATACCATTTCTTCTTTATCCTATTGTGAAATTACCAGTTGTTCTCTCTAGCTGATGTTTTGGATAAAAACTTTCTTTGCATATTTAACTTTATGAAAATCAGAGGCAACTAGATTTTTAAGTGCAAGGCAATTAGAAAACATACAGGACATTCTGATATTCAGCAGACTTATGGAGACCTGATCTCCTATATCCTTGTGTCAACTTACTGTTCATGTTAGAAAAATATCAGCCACCTCTTTCATTTGGGTGGGTAGTGCTGTGGTATGCACATGTGGCAGTAGTACTTCTGAATTTTTCTCTTTCTCTTCACCCCAAGTGCCTGGTTGTCACTTTAACTTTATCAACTATGAGAATTTAACCGAGGATTTCTGAGAACTCAACAGAATCTTAACTTTCTGGGTTCTGTTTGTCTTTATACTAATTTCTGCTAGCAAAGCAGCAAAAGGGAAGAGTAGTTTTGTTAGAAGAGAAGCAGATCTAAAGGCAGCATGCTTGCTCTTTATAAGTCACGGTCTCATTGAGAGTAATAGCATTCTTCCAATGAACCTAAGAAAGCAACCACCTTTTTTGCTTTTCACTGAAGTTAGCTTCAGAATAGAAGAAAAGGGCACCAGAGAAGTCTTTATTCTGTTTTTAAAATCTCTTTTTATCTTAGGACAGATAGGTAGAAACTGGGTAGGATACGTGGAGATAAAAGGAGAAGGAAAAAACAGCATAGAAGGGACCATGTCTGATCCTTTGCAGGACTTCAGCTGTGGCTAGTTGGTCCACAGGGACTTAGGTAAGAGCAAGAGTAGAAAAGGCAGTATTGGAGTGGTACAGTGTGTGGGTGGTGAGTTTTATACCCAAGTCTTTTGTGGCCCTGAGACAGTTAATTCTCTCTCAAGACTCAAAATTCTCATTTATAAAATGAGGATAATACCATGACCAAGGATATGAGTAAATGTGGAGAAGAGTAAATGTAGTAACCTATGTACAACATCCAACAGAGTAGTGATCATAGTATATCTATTTTTAGTGTTAAGCACTTCAAAATCAATGTACATAATTTAGAATGCTATTACAGACAGTTTTGCAACTACATTATCTCCTGTGAAGGCAGGAATAATGTCTGATGCCTCTTGTGTTGTTGGAGCTGAGTGGAAAAGCTTAACACTTAGGAGTGATGCCAGGTCAACCCCACAGAAAGTATGGGTGATGCAACCCAGATGAGGAGAAGAGGAGAGGTGGTCCCTTTGCAGTATGAGCTGGAATAGCCTCGTAGGTAACCTGTGAGTCCTCTACCGCAGGAAGCATTTGATTTAGGGTCCCAGAAGAACTTCCCTTGGCTATATGGATATTTGTATTTTTTTAAAATATTTTTTAGTTGCTGATGAATCTTTATTTTATTCATTTATTATTTATATGTGGTGCTGAGGATTGAACCCAGTGCCTCACGCATGCCAGGCAAGCGCTCCACCACTGAGCTACAGCCCCAGCCCTGGGTATTTGTTTTTGTTTTTTTTTTTAATTTTTTTAGTTGTAGATGGACACAATATATTTAGTTTTTATGTGGTGCTGAGGATCGAACCCAGTGCCTCACACATGCGAGGCAAGCGCTCTGCCACTGAGCCACAATCCTAGCCCCGGATATTCGTATTTTTATGCAAATAAAATGTTTTGGATTCATGCCACCTAGAGGCAAAAATTGCCTCCACTTGTTTTTAGGACACTTCAGCAATAACTGAGGCTGTGACAGTGTCTCTGAAACACTCAAATCTGCAAGCCTTCTGAACCAGTAACCATCAGTGCATTTGGTGTTTGGTATGTTTGATTTAGATTCTAATTCTCTGAAAGTTGCTGTTCAGTTTTGATAGGGTAACTTGTAAATGGCATAGGCAGTTAACTACAACACAATTTTTCAATATTTCTGGACAAATGAGGCTCTATTATATGATTACTATTACTTTTAGTGGAGAGGGGTTTCTATTTGGTTTTATTACGATCATGATTAGTTTTTAGTAGGTTTGGGAGGGTTTAACTTTTTTTTTTTTAAACCTGGCAATAGAAACACAAATAAATGGGGATTTTTTTCTTAATATTAGGTTGTCTACAAGAGTGAACATGAAAGTGAGGTGATGCGAGGCAGGCCTGGGGCCTGCTAAAAAGAGCCCCCTTCTGGCCCAAGTCCAGCAGGGGAAGATAGAGCTGAGGTCTGTAGTCAGAGGTAGAAGAAAAGATCCAATATTTGATGAACTCATTGGAGCAGAAAGAACTGAATGGAAGCATAGAAGGTGTTGCAATATCAGGCGAAGGTACTCATGCTTCTTATCACTGGTATTTGGTAGGTAAGTAGAATTTACATTGGTGACTGCTTGCTTGCTGATGGGCTGTGGAGGACCTGGATCTGCATAAGCCAAAGACCATGTTTTCTCATTTAATCCTAAGAACACCCCTGTGAGGAGATATCATTGTTCCTGTTTTACAGATGAGGAATCATGGTACAGAGAGGTTAAATATCTTGATCGAGGACAAACTACAGTTACAATAGCAAAGTCAGGGTCCCAACCCAGGTTTGTTTGCTTCCAGAACTGATGTTCTTTTTGGTGTTCTTATGAAAAGTCCTCCTCATCCAGGCATCTTTCTGCCTCTCGTGTCTCCAAATGTTTAGGCTAATATAACACAATATTACAGATCAAAACAAAGTTTTTGTTTCGTAGTTCTGGAGGCCACAAGGTCAAAATCAAAGTTTGAAGTTTAATTCCTTCTGGAGGTGCTGAGGGAAGGATGTGTTCCAGGTGCTTCTTCTTGGCTTATGGATGATCTTCTCCCTCTTTCTCCACATGGTCTTTCCTCTGTGTATATCTGTGTCTGAATTTCCTTTTTATAAATCACATTGGATTAGGGCCCATTATAATGACCTTTTTTAACTTGATTACTTCTATGAAGATCCTATCTCCAAATAAGGTTGCATTTCAGGTATTAGAGTTAGGACTTTTAACTTATGAATTGACAGGGTAGGGGGTACAACTCAACTCCTAACACCAAAGAAGTCTCCTACAAGTCACCCTAACAGCTGTGCTTTAGATACTTTGTTTACATTGACAGACATTTTCCTATAGCCCCTTATTTTCTGTGTCCATTTTATTTAATCTGTTAACAAACAGCTGTGAATATAGTCACCTTCAAAGTGGGCCTGCTCACTGGAGTGAGCTTCAGGTCAATAGAGCGTTCAGTGGACTCTAATTTAATTAGCCAAGTTACTGGGACAGCTGCCTCGTAACTGATTCATGGACTGGCAGAGAGCAGAGCATGTGTTGATTCCAGACATCCTTGATGTGGCCCCAGGCCTGGGAACTTTGCTCCTGTTCTGACAGGAAAAGAGGGAAGCTGAAGGGATATTTAAGATTTTCTATCCCGGATACCTGTTATAAAATCAAAGAACCCAGAGTAAAAGGCAAGGCTCTGCAGCTTCATACCCCTATCCTCATCTTGCACCATAACTCAGCTCTGCCCAAATTTGAATGGTTCCTGAGAATCCCCTTCACTACAAAACTTCCATGGCTCGTGCACTGGATTTGCCAGTTTCTTCCACCCCACACATCCAGATGGGTGTGGTTCTTCAAACCTCTTCCTGTCTCCTGCTCTTAAACCCTAGTCCTACATTCTCTTGCTCCCGGGAACATTGACCTTATAAATTTTTTTTTTTTAATATTTTTTAGTTGTAGATGGACACAAATATATTTATTTATTTTTATGTGGTGCTGAGGATCGAACCCAGTGCCTCATGCATGCAAGGCAAGCGCTCTACCACTGAGTTACAATCTCAGCCCTGACCTTATAAATCTTTCACCATTCTTCCAGGTCTGTGGGGGTCAACCCTAGAGAGAGGGAGAGAACTCTAGATGTGCAGTCAGAACACTGGATTTCATATTTGCCATTTACAGACTAGTGTGAACTTAGGCAAATCATTTAGCCCCTCTGCTCTTAGCATGGGTACTAATCAAATGGATATAGAAACCCCTAGTTTGCTTAACTTTTAGGATGGTCGCGAACACCAAACAAACATCAAGTGAGCCGTCTCTGTATAAGCTAGTGTAAAAATGAAGAAAATCATGATATTGCTTATTTGACATTATTGGGATATTTTGTTTCTGTCTTGAGTTAGGCTGTGAATTCCAAGAGAGCAGAGTATGTTGTACACTCCCCTGCCCTACACTGTATGCAATCAGGCATCCATAAGACCTGGGTTGCTTGATGAAAGCCAGTCCTGGAGGACAGAGAAAAGACCAGAGAAGGGAAAAAATGGGTATCAAACAAGTTGCACATGGACAAAGGAGCTTTTTTCCTCTGAGTCACAAAGGGTTTACACTCACGTCAGTCATTAAGCATTGATTTAAAATGCTAGACAAGTTTTACTGACCTAGAGCAGATATTTAGGAGTCTATATTTATTTATTTTTGGGTACTTGGGATTGAACTCAGGGGTACTTGGCCACTGAGCCACATCCCCAGTCCTATTTTGTGTTTTATGTAGAGACAGGGTCTCAATGAGTTGCTTAGCGCCTTACCGTTGCTGAGGCTGGCTTTGAACTCCTTTGATACTCCTGTCTCAGCCTCCCTAAGTGCTGGGATTACAGGCGTGAGCCACCGCGCCCAGTTCTAGGAATTTATTTTTAATTAACCTCACATGACTAATACTTTTTGCTGCTCCTTTTTATCTTAATTTTAAAAAATTACATGTTCTGTGTCCAGTGTTGACCCCACTGACTCACTGTGTGGGGAATTGTTCTCAGTCCATATTCAACCGAGTATTTATTTCATAAGTTTGGTTAAGTTTTTAGGCATAAATTCAACTGGTTCCCAAAGTAAATTGCTTTTAAACAAAGTGATAACTGCTTTTAAAAATGAGAAATTGTGTGTGTGGGAGACATTTTAATTTATAGTATGTAAATTATAAAACTTTTATCTCTGAGCCTGAGAAATAGTCTAAAAACAACGGATGGTTCTTTGTAGGTTTAGACATAATTTCCTAGAATACAGCTTGGGTTCTTTGTTGTCTGAATATTTGCACAAGGGAAGCGTTGTGCTCCCTTTCCTCCTGGGAATGCAGGCTTCTGTGTAGGGAGGAGAGTGCCACTTGCCCATCCTTCCTTCTCTTGCTGTCATGCTGCTGGTGCAGGGAGATTGTGGCACAGGGGTAGAAAGAGGCTATTTTTTGTTTTGTTTTGAGGACTATGGTATGCCAGTTACTGGGCAAGTTTCTTAAATATGTCTATACGAACTAAAGCCATTAATTCTAAATTTGGGGCATTAGGAGCCAAGTTTTGAGGTGGGTTGGCCATTGAGCTGTATCTTGAAGCATCAGTAGTTTCTAATTAAGGAAACATGAGGGAAGAACATTCTAGGCTGAGAGCACAGCCCAAACAAAGTTGTGGGAGTGGGTGGTCTACTTGGAATATACGAGGGCTTTAATTGTAGTTAGAAAATAAGGCACAAAGAAGAAAGGGTATAATGAAACATGAAGCCATAAAGATTAGTTTGGGATTGGATTATGATGTACATTGGATAATTAGACTAAAGAATTTGAGTTTGATCCTTATAGCAGTGAGGAATCAGTGAAGGGTTTTATAAGAAAAGAGTGGCTTGGTCTGACCTGTGTTTAAGAAGGAAACCTGGTAGCCACATGAAAGACAATAGCATGGGAGACAGAAGGAAGCACAAGATTGTGTAGAACTTCAGGGATGATAAAGAGTCCAATCTAAGGGATGGGATGTAGCTCAGTTGTAGAGCACTTGCCTAGCATGTGTGAGGCCCTGAGTTCAATCCCTAGCACCACCAGAAAGAAAAGGAGTGGGGTAGGGGGAGGGAATAAAACTGATTGGCATCTACATGTGTTGATTGATCAACAGACCTTTACTGAGCACTGACACGTGCCGTACATTACGCAGTTAAGGTTACAAAGACGAAGACTTGTTCTGGTCTGTACTCTTAAGGACCTGCCACCAACTGAAGAGTAGACGGATTGGCCCTCACCATGTTCCATGATGTGGTACTCAGAAGGTGATCTGCAGTACAGGGGCTGCCTGGGTCCTAGAGGAGCTTTAAACCTAGGTCTAAAAGATGGTGGGAAGCTGATCAAGTCTTTGGGTCACTTATTAAAAATGGTTGCTCTAGAGATGAGGACCAGTCTTTACCGTGGCTCTAAAGGCTCTGCCGGACCTGGCCCCACACTCCTCCAGCCTCTGCTCATGTCATCTCTTTTTTGCATTCCTGCTCCAGGTTCTTTCAGTCCCTTCAAGGCACCACACTCTCTTTTGGTACTCTCTTGCCTTTGTCTGGAGCATTCTCTATCCTCCCAGATCCCAGCTGAATGCCTTTCTTGGGGGAAGTCTTTCCTGAGTCCCGAGACTCAGCAACATCTCTGGTACTTGCTGTTGTTACCCTGTACCTCTCTTCCATGACACTTTATCAGAGTTATACATTTGCACTTCACATGGTCCTTTGATATATGTACGTCTCTTCCTTCTAGATAGTAAGCTCTTTGGAGGAGGAATTTTATCTGATTTTGTTCACCATTTTGTT
The DNA here is from genome assembly GCA_028644305.1 of Xerus rutilus. Lineage (NCBI taxonomy): Eukaryota > Metazoa > Chordata > Mammalia > Rodentia > Sciuridae > Xerus > Xerus rutilus. The sequence goes on along the minus strand of CM053399.1, from coordinate 86,729,816 downwards.
CTCAGTGTTTGCATAGTACCTGGCACATCATACATCCTGAATAAATATTTATTGATTTGAAATCACTGGATTCAAATCATTAGTTAAAGAGGGAAAGGCATTTCAGGAATAGGGAACAATGTGAGCAAAGGTGCTATGGTTTATTCTGGGAATATTCTAGGAATAACAAGTGGCTGAATATGGAAGGAGGTTAAAGGGAAAAAAATGGATCTAGAAAAGTATGTTGGGTAAACTTGGAAAGAACTTCTGTGCCATGCTAAGAATGCTACGTTCTTCACCTATCAGAAAATGTAATTGAATTTTTGGCTCCAACAAGCTGTTTATGACCTCGTTGAGAGCAGAGGTTCTGCTGGTCTTGTTTATTTACATTAATGAATCTAGAACAGTATCTGGTAGGGACCAATAAACTCTTTCTGTATGAATGTCTGAGAAGATACATGAATGCTTTTGTTGTGGAAACTATGGGGAGAATCATGGAAGTTTTTTAATGTATTTAAATTTGCTCTTGGAGATGTTACTTTTTCAGCAAAGTGTCCAAAAAAAGGATTTGCTTTCATTTATGTTATTCTTTCATATTAATGATTGAACTGCTGGATTTTCTTGAAGGGAATGTTGGTACAGACTGATTAGAATGCAGTAGACTAGTGATAGGAGATCAGTTGGGTAGTTATAGTAATCCTGAGAAAGATAGTGATGGACAGGTAGGGTGGTGATGGGCTAGAAGAGGGGGTAAATTTGAGAGCTATCCAATTTGAGTTACTAGATAGAAGGTGAGGACATGGAAACAGGCAAATATGACACCAAGATATTAATAATTTCTAGTTGTCAAGGTGTATCATCACTGAAGAAAAGGAGGACAATAAAAAAACATGTCCCTGAACACTGACCCCCTTTTAGTTCCCAAAAATCTAGCTTAGTTAAGGGAACAATGAGAGCAATTCTGGGTCAGAAATATATAATCTTGGAGGACATTGGCTTTCTTTCTCCTCCCTCCCTCCCTCCCTCCTTCCCTCCTTTCTTTTTTTCTTACCAGGAATTGAACCAGGGGCACTTAACCACTGAACCACATCCTCAGTCCTTTTTTTATATTTTATTTACTTATTTTTTGGTACCAGGGATTGAATTCAGGGGTACTTGACCACTAAACCACATCCCCAGCCCAATTTTGTGTTTTATTTAGAGACAAGGTCTCACTGAGTTGCTTAGCGCCTCGCCGTTGCTCTGAGGCTGGCTTTGAACTCAGGATTCTCCTTCTCAGCCTCCCAAAGTGCTGGGATTACAGGCATGTGCCACCACATCTGGCTCCTTTTTTATATTTTAGAGACAGGGTCTTGCCAAGTTGCTTAGGTCCTTGTTAAGTTGCTGAGGCTGGCTTTTAACTTATGATCCTCCTGCCTCAGCCTCCCTAGTCACTGGGATCATAGGAGTGTGCCTCTATACCCAATGGGACACTGGCTTTCTTTTATGCACACTGGGAACTAGGGCAAGTTAGTGATATCTGTAGAAAGCTGCTTTTTTGCATGTACACAGGACAAGTGCTCCTTGGGATGCTGTCAGACAAGGAAACTAAGCAAGCTAATACTGATGATATCACTGTTTCTGCAGCCTAATCTGTAAAACCCCTCTCAGTGGGGATGGGTACAGAACTGAGGGCACTGTGGAAAAGATACATGTCACTTGTTCAGCTGGCTGCCATTGGACAAAACACATGAGGGAAAGGAGGTGCTGCTTGGCAAAGCACCATGAGGGACAGAGGTGCTGTCAGCCTGTCACCACTTTTCCTGTTCTTGGAGCAGTCACTGATCTCTTTCTGTGTCTCTTTTTAAATATTTTTAGTTGTAGATGGATACAGTGCATTTAGTTATCTATCTATCTGTCTATCTCTATCTATCTATCTATCTATCTATCTATCTATCTATCTATCTATCTATCTATCTATCTGTCTATCTATCTATTTTTATGTGGTGCTGAGGATTAAACCCAGTACCTCCCACCTTCCAGGCAAGCACTCTACCACCGAGCTACAACCCCAGCACCATCACTGATCTCTTGTAAGCTTTCCTCACTAAACCATATGTCTCTCCTATGTTGTCTCTGGGCACTTTCTTGGGCCTGTCTGCAATATATCCTACCACCCTGCCACAACTGGGCTGTGGACTAGACCCAAAGAAAGGTTAAACTTTTTGCCAGTGGGTGTGTTTTGGGAAGAGAGGATGAACGGGGGAAAAAGCTGAGTGAGCTCTACTTCTAGGCACTTCAGGGCCCTTCTGAGGAGTCTATCATCCTTCACATGTAGGTAGTCCCTACTCCAGACTTGGTCAGAAAAACGAGGAAGAAGAGAGTATGAAGCCCTAGATTTAAGTATAGGAACTTTTACCCTGAACAGCAGCAGGGTTTCGATGTAGTCATTGCATTGTCCTTGTGCAACTCAGGGCTGTTAGCTCTACCTCAGCCCACACAGCCCATTTCTCCAACCTCCCCTCTCAGGTCATTCCCAATGGTATGTGTGTTTGTCTCCACAACTGGGTTGTAAACTTTTGGCAGCAGATTCTATAATGTATTCATTTCTGGAAAGTCTTAATCTATCTCTGGAGAGTGGAGAGTTGGCAGTACCTTGTTTTAATCATTATTTTGTAGTCTTCAGTGACTTCTTTCCACTTCCATTGTTCAGGTTAATAGAGATTAGAATCTATATAACAATGGCTTTGAGTTATCCTTATCAGAATCCAAGGAGTTTTGTGGAGCTACTCGCAGAGTGATTATGTCATAGCCAGCCTGATGGCAATGGGCGTGGCCAAAATCAGGGGCTGGGTTTGGGAGAATGCTGCCTGCCAAGACTTGAGTAAAAGTGGCCTGAGCTCTCCCTTCTTCTTTTTCTTCTCCTTCTCCTCCTCCTCCTCCTCCTCCTCTTCCTTCTCCTTCTCCTTCTTCTTTCTTTTGTTTCTGGTACCGGGATTAAACTCAAGGGTACCCACTGAGCCACATCCCCAGCCCTATTTTGTGTTTTATGTAGAGACAGGGTCTCACTGAGTTGCTTAGCGCCTCGCCATTGCTGAGGCTGGCTTTGAACTCTCAATTCTCCTATCTCAGCCTCTCAAAGTGCTGGGATTGCAGGTGTGCACCCCGTGCCCACTTTTTTTTATTTTTTTTTGGTACTAGGGATTGAACTCAGGGGCACTCAACTACTGAGCCACATCCCCAGCCCTATTTTGTGTTTTATGTAGAGACAGGATCTCACTGAGTTGCTTAGTGCCTTGCAATTGCTGAGGTGGCTTTGAACTCGTGATTCTCCAGTCTCAACCTCCCAACTGAGCTCTCCCTTCTAAGTGCTTGAGCCACTGAAAGCCTTCTTGAGGGATAATCTAGATGAAAGGGACAGAAGAGGACTGACTGAACAGGACAAGAACTAAGCTGCCATACCCAAGGAGTCAGCAGATGCACATGGTCAAGGGCCTAGGCCAGCTCCAGATAAGCACAAGCATGGCAAAGTGAGGCCAGCAGGACAGTCCTGGTCACCTTCAGTTAGGTGCATGTGTTATGGTTTGGATATGAGGTGTCTCTCCAAATCTCTTGTGTTAATGCAGCAATGTTCAGAGATGAAATTACTGGATTGTGAGAGGTGTAAACTAATCCCATCCAATTTGAATGGGCAGAGTGGTAACTATAGGCAGGCAGACATGACTGGAGGAGGTGGGTCACTATGGGTTCAGCCTCAGTGCCCTTGAAGGCTTCATTTGCCCTGTAGCCATTTCCCCTTGTTCTCTTGGCTTCCTGGCTGCCATGAGCAGAGAAGCATTCCTCCACCAAGCCCTTTCACCATGATATCCTGCTTCATCTTGGACCTAGAATAATGGAGTTGGCCCACGAGGGACTAAACCTCTGAAACTGTGAGCCAGAATAAACATTCCTCCTATAAGTTGTTCTTTTCAGGTATTTCGGTCACAGCAATGAAAATCTGACTCACACAGAAAATGGTACTAAGAAGTGGGGTCCTTACTGTGACTAACCTGATTATGTCGTTCAGACACCTTTATAGTTAGTTTGCAGGAGGAGTTTGGAAAAGTTTGGAGATGCAGGCTGGAAAAGCCTGAGAATGTTGTCAGCAGAACTTAGTGGATGATTCTTGTTGAGAGCTCAGAAGAGTGGAATGCTGATAGTAATGTGGACTGTGCTCATGAGGTTATGGAAGGAAATAGGGATTTTACCGGGAATTGGACTGGAGGACATTTGTGTTACATTCTAGCAAAGAAATTGTCTACATTTTGCCATGTCTTGAGGTTTTCAGTGAGGCTGAATTTTAAAGTGATGCTCATTAATCTGGTGGCACACATTTTAAGGTAGCACAGCATTCAGTCACTGGTATTGATTTTGCTGTCTGCTTTTAGCCAGGTTTACTGTGAGAACTGGGAGATAAAGAAGAGCTGAAGGATTTTAAAAACTTGCAGTTTGTCCAGAATAAGGTGTAAAACTAGGGCTATGGTTGTTAAAGAGATTACAGCCACTAAAGTGATGATAAGTACTTTACACAGAGACAATAAGAAAGATGGCTTGAGGGCATCTCAAGAACTTTCAAGACCACACCCATTTCTTGCTTATGGCTATGAAAGGGAAAATGCCTTTGAGAAGAAATCTTGGGGACACTCTTCCTGCATGGGGTGGGAGGTGGCTAGGATTTGTTTCACTGTACTCAACTGTGCAAGTACTCAGAGACTGCTGCAGCCATGATTCCAGGTGGCACAGCTACTCTGTGACCTTAGCATCATCCTTGTGGCACTGGCTCTGTAGGGATGCTGGATGATGGAGTTAAAGGGGCCATAGAGGCTTCCACTGAGATTTCAAAGGAAGACCTGGGAAGTCAGGCAAAGTGTAGCAGGGTTAGAATCCCTGTGGGCTTCTCCTGAGAGGGTGATGCATGAAGCTGTGAAGGGAAAACCAAGGCTGGAATGAAGACCCTAGAAATTAAGAAATGCCAGTAATGTGGACTGAGAAAAGCTGCTGGGTGGGGAAAAAGCCAGGCTAAAAGAGAGCCACAAGAACTGCAACTGGCAAAGTCCAAGGGGTGGGACTTCCCAAGCCCTTTGGAAAGCATATCTCTTGTCATGTGTCCTAGCCGCTGTACATGGAGTTATAGGACCTGTATGCCAGGCTGGGTTTTGGTCTTGCTTTGGTTCCATTGCTTCTTTCTATGCCTCTATTTCTCCTTTTTGGAATGGGAATATTTACTCTATGCCACTGTATATTGCTTATGTGTAACTTGCATTTGATTTTTAGAGGGGATCATAGCCAAGAGTTTGCCTTGAGTCTCAGATGAGATTTTGGACTAAGACTTTTGGGCAATGCTGGAACTGTTAACCCTATGGGACTCTTGGAGATGAACTAAATGCATTTTGAATTTTGAGATGAACACAAGCTTTTGGGGGCCAAAGGTGGAATGTTATGATCCGGATATGAAATGTCCCCCCAAAGCTCCTGTGTTAATGCAAGAATTTTGGAGGTGAAATAATTTCATTTTGAGACCTATAACCTAATTAGTCCATCCTTGTTTGAGTTAACTGGGTGGTGACCATAGGAATGTAGGGCATGGCTGGAGGAGGTGGGTCACTGGGGGCAGGCCTGGAATGGTTCATCTTCCCTGGAGTCCCTTCCTCTCTCTCTTTCTGCTTCCTGGGCCACCATGTCCTGAGCAGCTTCACTGTGACATGCCTTTCTGCCATATTGTGCTGCCTCACCTTGGGTCCAGAGGAGTGGAGTTGGCCCACCTTGCACTAAATCTCTGAAACCATGAGCCAAAATAAACTTTTCCTTCTCTAAGTTTTCTTGTTCACAGTGATGAAAAGCTGACTAATACAACATGTGGGCTTTCTAGGTTCCCAGAAATTTACTGAAGCTACCGAAAGCTGCTTATTGGCATTTCCTTCAACAGATTTTCCTTTGAGGATTTTAAGTTGACTACTGTTTGGCCCAACTATTTTCCACTTCTTATGTCAGCTATGAAATCCAATAATTGTCTCCAATTGTTTTCAACAGGCACTCTTAGGTAAAAAGCTTTTCAAGTGGGGCAAGCACTACGTCAGCTTAAGTAAAGACAATCTTGCAAATAGGATCTTCCAGGGAACCACCAGACAGATCAAAATTGTGACAGCTCTCTGGAATGAGGTTTTGAAGGAGATCCAAGCCTTTTCTACCCATTCTTGTGGCTGCCAGACTGCTATTTTCTATCATGATTGTGGAATGTTGGTTTTCAAGACTAATGAGAATTGGAGGGGGATGGAATTAGAGCAAATTAAAATGCACAAAGCTGACTGTTCTTACTGAGATTATGTTGCCTTCTTTTTTTTTTTTTTTTTTGAATAAACACCAGATTGCTTTAAGCTTTTGGTTAATTTCCAGTGTTTTGAAAAAATTGATTCTGACAATTTTGCTAGTTTTTTTTCACTGCTTTAATGGAGGAGAGAATTTTCAGAGGTCTTTACTCTGTCATTTTCATTGACATCATCTGAGATATGTTTGAAATGCCCTTTTCTGTGATTGTTTTCTCATTTCTCAAAACTCAGTTCAAATGTCTCCTCCATTGTGAAGCCCTCTGGGCAAAAGAATCAGCTATTCCTCTATTCTCCTATACCTCTGTATTCAGGCCTCTGTAATTTTACTTCTGACAAATAGCAGTTATTTATATCTGTTCCTTTCTCTCCTTTCAGCATGCTAGCTCCATGCCTGTGACTTATTCATCCCTCATGCCAGGCTCCTTCCTGACATAGTTTGTAGACTGAAGAGCATTGCCCTAGGTAACCTCAGAACCTAACCAGGGGATTTTTCAGCAATGGACACCATTTCTCTCCTATATCTATAGTTTATAGCTGACCTCCATCTCTTGTTGTGTGCAAAGAGCTCTGTGTGCCGGCCATAAGCTTAGAGGACATACTAAGGGTATGGGGAATGTAGAGAGCAAAAAATGAAAATAAAGCCTGTGTGGATGAGTTTCAACAGTGATAACAATAGTACTAGACACCAAGATAAGAGCTTTATATTCAATACCTCATTAAACTCTATCAATGCTATTAGGTAGATACTAGTACCCTAATATTATAGGTGAGGTTGATTAAGGGAAATGGGAGAACTGGAGTTAGATGTAAGCCTGACTCTGAAGCCCATATTCTTAGCCATTCCATATGAGGGCTCCACGAAAGGAAGATTGGAGGAGAGGAAGCCACACCAGCCTTTCCCTTCCCTGGGACTGTCCTGCTTCCTTGTCTAAAGGGATGTGGCTTCCCGGTGTGTTCAGCCCAGCCTGGGCTCAGCTGGGACACCTTATACTTTGAAACAAGGTAGCACTAAGGACCCCTATAATGAATGGCTCCTAGGGAAGATAGGGTGGAGAGGCTCCTCTTCTTAACATTAAGGTGAGAGGTGTAGCCCTGAGGAGAAAGATGATAAGATCCTTCATCTTCATCCCAGCAACTCCAACCTATGTGTTACAAGAGTAGAGAACGAGAAGAAGTTCTTGGGGGAGAAAATGAGGTTGTCCATGCAGGGCCCCTGCTAGGATGCAGGGCCCTGGCTAAGATTCAGTCCCCGCATCAGAGCTGCTAGAGGAGGCTCTTTCCACCAGGAAAAAAGAAGGGGGGGGGTTGCAGCAGAGATAGCACATGTGGGTCGCACTGATGTAAGGCGACATCCCCAGGCTGCTGGAAAAGCCAACCCACACAGAGGCGAGATGTAATCCAGAGGGCTCAGAAACATTTCAACAAATGCTAATATCAGTCTCTCATACAGTCCTGTCAGCAGGAAGGGGGAATTGTGTTAGCATGCATGGGGCACACTTTTTGGCACAAGGGACCTGGTTGCTAAGCAACAGTAGTTGGCCTCCCCTCCTCCTCTCTCTTTCTGAGCTTCCAGTTAGCAGATGGGAGGGGCTGGGACTGCCCAGCCCAGGCCAGCCCTTGGCCCCCTTCCCTGCAACAAGGGATCTATTCATGGGTCCTGAGCAGAGTTTATTGTCTCTTTGGTGTGTGTCTGTGTGTGAGTGTGTGTGTAGGGGGGACAAAGGGAAGGGCCATGTGTAAACCAGGGAGACTTCATCCTCCAGCCAAGCTGGCTGGGCTATTTAATCAATGCTGACACAAGGACAGGAGCAGATCCCTGCCTAGCAGACCCTGAAGCCTTATATCAGTGCCAGTGACCCACATGGTAAGGTTATGCCTCTGTGCCATCCTTGCTCTGGTCTTTCTCTTTCTTTCTTTCTCCTGCCCTTGGGATTCTAGGCTGTTGAAAAGAGCTTGCTTTGGCAGCTCTGTTATAGGGGCTGAATTCTAGCAAGGGCCCTTTGGGGTAACCCCCTGTTTTTTTCCTAGGAACTGCCTTTTCTTTTCTCTTGTCTTCCCTAGGCCTAGTGAAGTGCTTTGCACGTAGGTGGTACTTAGCAAATCATTATTACATTGAATTCCCACTTCAAAAGAAGAGCAAGAGGTCCTGCACTATTAAAGACCATGTTTTAAGGCCACCACATGAGCTTGAGTAGGTAGAATTCAAGATGGGGCAAAACCCCAGGTGAGGCTAGTTTGTTCAGAGATTGGGTTTAAAGCCTAACTCCCTGGATACTGAAACAGAAGGAAAGGCTGGGCAGGCCCTGAAATTCTTTCTAGACCAGGCCCTGCCTCTGTTCCAAGGAGAATCAGCTCAAGGGAAGCTCCAGAGAAGAATCCAAAACCTCACATGCACACACTGTTGCCACTTGACTGCTTTCTTGGCTGCTTCTTTCAAGCCTGCCATCCTTCGTCCTCATTACCCGTGCCCTGTGAGTGTCACCTCTAAGCACAGAAGGAGTGTGTGTAGTAGGATGCAAACCATGGCCAGTGTTTCTCCTGGAGAAGCAAGGCCTGCTTCTGGTGGGAGCTCCAGTCTTACAGGTCCTGGCTGTGATTGGTGTAGGGATAGAATGATGGATAGACCTCACTTCATAAGAAGGTGTTGGACTGCTGCCCCATGTGTGAGCTGAACTGGTTTGGTAGCTTGTGGGTCCCAGGGAATTGTTTTCAGACCATTCGGAGGTGGCTGTCCTGGGTGAGTCTGACAAAGGCCTTCCATACCCTAGTCAGAGGATCTGAAAAGCCAGTTCAATGGAGCATAAAGGCAGGAGTAAGGAGGGTTTTAGTGAGAAAAGGGCATTTCATGCAACACATGAAAATCACATCTAGGCCAATGATGTTTTGGAGTCGTGTTTCAGTCTGTGAAACAATGGAAACAACCTGTGTGTTGACAGGGACAGGAGATCTGCAGGGGAGATGTGTCTTATCTACTCTACTAGATCATAAGTTCCTTGAGGAAGGACCTAAAGTTTATATATATTCCCTATTCATATTATTCTAGTTCACATTTGCATTGTGCTTTATAATTTATAAAGCCATTTCAATCACATTGTCTTATTTTCCCTTCCTTTCTTCCTTGTTTCCTCCTATGTACTTTATCTAAGTTCTCCTTTTGTGCCAAAAGGGGACCAAGAAGTCCTCTTACACATAGGCCCAAAGACAAAGAAGCACCATACAGGGCCACAATAGGTGCTGTAGGAGTTGAGGAAAACTCCCTGGAAAAGTGACCTCTATGTTGAGTCCTGAAGGGTTAGTAGGAGTCAGCTTCGTGGGGAAAGAGACAGGAGGTGCAAAGTCTCTGTGGTGCGAAAGTGCCTAAAGATGCTTGGGAATGGCACGTACGTCAGCATGCCTCTGTGTTGTGCTGTGGAGGGAGTTAGTGGAGAAATGACAAAGGGTGAGATCACAGAGGGACTGTGTGCCATGCCATGGAATTTGAAATGGTCCCAAGACTACAAAGAGTCAGTGGGTCCTTTAAAGATGGGGTATCTGCACTTGTTTTGCTTTTTAGAGTAATTTTGCAGATTGCTTTGGCTCTGTAGTATGGAGAATAACAGGGAGACAAGATATAAGAGAAAGGAGATTACTCAAGAGCAAGTATTACATTCTATAAATGAGAAAATTGAAGTTTGGTAAGATAGCCTGAGTTTTCCCAGTTCACGTAATAGGTTGTAGACCTTATTTTGAACTGTCCAGCTTTTTCCCCAGGATCTTACATTTCACTACTCTTCTTCATGGCTCAAGAGCCTCAGACATATATGACTTATTCTGCTCTGTGCTTTCTTATGTCTTTGCATACTCAGTCTTCTTTGCCTGGGCTACCCAATGCCTATATAGTTCAAGTCCTGTTCATCAATGAGGGCCTCTTTTTCTAGAAGCATCTCTTGATTTCATTAGTGTGAAGTCAGCTCTTATTCTTTTGAATGTCAATGTAGTTTAACTGAACTTTTCTTGGGTCACTTAACACATTCTACTTTGTTTTTATGACTTATCTTTGGGAGAGTATTGTAGATATTTTGAGGCAGTGGTGAAGTGGTTCATGCTTACTTATCCTCAACTCCCTACAGTATTCCCCGTAGTGACCTGTGCACTTGGGCTAAATAATATTTTCTGAATGAATGAAGGGAAGGGTGGGTGTAGATAAGAAAACCTCCTTTCCCTCTGAGATAAGAAGAATGAAGGAGGGTGGGATCTTGAAGCCTGGACTGGGATGTTGAGGGACCTCAGCAGATGCCTTGATGCTCATGGGAGATAAGGCCAGGGAGAGGTGAATCAGGAGTGTGGGCTTTGGAGTGACCAAGTCTGGATTCAAATCTTCACTTTGATACTCAGGCTATATGAGAGTAAGATGGGTGGAGTTAGGGCCTCCAGGAGTGCAGAGAGGTTCTTGAGGGAACACGTGGGGAGGCCCCAAGGGGATAAAAGTTTGTAGGCAGCAGCAGGGTCATGGTCAGGGTTAGAGTGTAAACTTGGAGTGGGCTGAGGCTTTTCTCTGCAGTCCTTGATGTGAGGATCCTGGGATCTTACAACTATTTCCCCAGAGCCTGATGCTGGACGATCAAGTACCTATGGAAGTTCAGTGTGCAGAGGAGGGCCCAGCACTTGCGATCTCCAGAGCAGAGCCGGGAGACCAGCCACAGCCCAGTAGGCCAGACTGGGGAATGACAGGGTGGGGGCAGTGTATCCTCCTATATCACTTTTCTTGTCCTTGGGTCAACCCTACATGATTGATGGTGAGAGAGTATCCACTCTTTATCCTCTGCTTGCTTTTGCTTTCTGTTACCCATTTAGGGGATTGAATGGGACCTGGGGACTTCAGGAATCAAGGCCCTGCATTTACCCATTCCAGATTCAGAGAGTGGGGGTGGGCTCCTGCTGGAACCTGGTATGTGCCTCAGGGTGGAGTAAGGTTGGCTGGCAGGAGCTGGGAACCCAGAGAGCCCTTTGTCCTCCTCCACAGTCTCTGAGATGGGGCGCTGGTGCTCTGTGCGACGTGGCTGTGCAGTGCTGGGAGCCCTGGGGCTGCTGGCTGGTGCAGGTGTCGGCTCATGGCTCCTAGGTCAGTGCTGGGGCCCTTGTGTGGTCTGGGAGGGACTAAGACAGGATCTCGGGGAAGCTGGAAGGGACAAGCAGGTGCTGAGCAGTCATTATAGGCAGCTGGGACGAGAACCTTTCTCAACTGCTTTGTATAGACAGCAAGGGGAGAAGGAATGAAATGCAACAGGATGGATTTAGGCTCCACGTGGAAAAGAATGTTTAGTTTTACTGTGAAAAGTGCCCTCAATCACTGAGTGGATGGTTCAGGGCAGCCCTAGTCAGGGTTTTTCTAGAAATGTTTTCCATGAGAAAGAAAGAGATAGACACAGAAAGACAGAGAAAGACGGAGAGACAGACAGAGACAGAGAAAGACAGAGATAGACTATTTTGCCTCTCTTCTGAAGATTGGATAGGGGGCACCTAAAGGCAGGTGGTGGAGAATGAGTCCCCAGGTCCAGGTCTGCCTCTGCAGCAGGCGTGTCTTGTCCTACGCCTTGACTTCCTCTTTTGGAAATTACTTCTCTTGCCCCAGGTCTTCTCTGTGATCCTCTTTTTATTCTTCTCTAAAGTACTGTATCTGTGGCCAGCTGCCTCTCAGCCCATTTCCGGGACCTTGCAGGATGAGGAGATGATGTTGAACTGCTCAGGGGCCAGCAGTGAGGAAGTTCTGCTCCCCTCGCTTCCCAAAGCAGGTGGGCCACACTCCCGAGTCTAAAAGATAACCCCTCTCCTCTCAGCCCAGGGCTCTTTACATCTCTAGGATCCCCCATCCCAGGGGCAAGAGGACCCAAATGAAGGACTGTCAGTTTACTGCCACCATCTGCCTCTCCCTCCTCTGGTGTGAGGGTGTGACAAGGTCCAGCCTTGCAGCATTGATCTCTGATTTGGGACTTTTGGACCTCCTTAGGGAATATCCTGATCTCTTGCTGGGGCGTGGTCAGCAAATCACCTCAAATCTCATAGTTTGAGGCAAAGTGAGCCAGGGGAAGAAGAGGTAGATGTTTTTATGTAGGAGTTCGGTGTGTGACCAGCATGGTCACCTAGATGTCTAGGGACATCTCTCCACAGTGTTCCCTGCCCCTCTCTAACCTTTGCTTTCCTTCCAGGTAGGAACATGATGCTGCTCGGAGGTTGGGGGTTGGAATAAATCACAGAAGTTAGAATAAAGTTGGATTCTTTCTTTTGCTAACTGCATGAACTTGGGTACTTTATTTCTTTGAGCTTCCATCTCTCTATAAGAAGGAAATAAAAATATTTACTGCAGGCCAGGTGTGGTGGTGCAGACCCATAATCCTAGCGGATTGGGAAGCTGAGGCAACTTAGCAAGGCACTGAGAAACTTAGTGAGACTGAATCAGAATAAAAAATAAAAAGGGCTGGGGATATGGCTCAGAGGTTAGGCACCCCACGTTCAATCCTTGGTACCAAAAAAACCCCAAAACATACACACACACACACACACACACACACATTGCATAAAGCTATAAGGAGAACAAACTAATATATGAAAAGAGCTTAGTTCAGAATGTGTGCAGTCTGCTTGGGTTGCCATAACAAAGTACCACAAACTGGGTGGCTTAACCCACAATTAATTTTCTTACAGTTCTGGAGGCTAGAAGTTCAAATGCAAGGTGTTAATAATTTGTTTTTTAGTAAATATTCTCTTCCTGGCTTGAGATGGCTGCTTTCTTGCTGTGTTCTCTGGGGATCTTTCTTCTATTTGCTTGGACAGAGAGAGAGAGAGGAAGTGAGCGAGAGTATGCTTGGGTGTCTCTTTCTATTCTTTTTTTTTTTTTTTTTTGGTACCAGGGATTGAACTCAGGGGTACTCGACCACTGAGCCACATCCCCAGCCCTATTTTGTGTTTTTTTTTATGTAGAGACAGGGTCTCACTGAGTTGTTTAGCGCCTCGCCATTGCTGAGGCTGGCTTTGAACTCGCGATTCTCCTGTCTCAGCCTCCCAAAGTGCTGGGATTACAAGCGTGAGCCACCACGCCCGGCTTCTTTCTATTCTTAAGAGGACACCAGACCCCTCAGATCAGGCCCCACCCTGATGACCTCATTTAATTTTAATTACATTCTTCAAGGCCCTATCTCCAATTATAGTCACATTGGGAGTTGGGGCTTTAACACAGGAACTGGGGGGACACATTTCAGTCCTTAACAGCTTGAAAAAAGCAAATACTCAATAAATGGTAACTTATTGTCAGGAGGTTTGAAATCTGAAGACCTGGACTTAAGTCCTGTGTCCATCACCTGCTGATTCTGTGATCTTGGATGAGTTGCTTCACCTCTGTACCTTATTTCCCTTTGCAGAATATGGAGGGTAGTAATAGTCATTGCACAGAGCTGTCAGAATGAGTGATAGATGGAGCACCTTCCAAAGCACATGGTTAAACACAAAATGGAAAATCTTAACAAATAGGAGTTACATTGTTTTTAGGATTTGCCTGGCACATAGGGGAACAGGGAGCCTGACATGGGTGACTTGGATGACCACTGAGGCCTCTTCGTGTCCCACAGAGCTCCAAGTCCTCTTCTTCCTGTCCCACCCCTGTCCCTGCAGCAGGTGGGATGTTGTTTTCATGCTGTGGTTTCAGTATCTTTCAGAATAAATAGTGAGGACTTCTTGCTGGAAGTGCAGGTGAGAGCCCGGCCAGACTGGCTCCTGGTCTGCCATGAGGGCTGGAACCCTGCCCTGGGTGTGAGGATCTGCCAGAGCCTTGGGCATCTCAGGTAACAGGAACCGGACCTGGAGCCTGGGAAGGTGGAGGGCTACCTGGGTGGGAGAACTAGAGTTGGACACCTCCATTTGCCTGTCACCATCAAAGCACTCAGAAAATAGCAAGTGGTCATTCTGATCATCTTTTAGCCTCTGGGCATGATGGTGTCCCAGATGTTTCTCTTCTTTGAGTATTGCTGATTTTTTTCTGTTTTATTTTAGCATCACAGCTTTTTTTTTTTTTTTTTTAACATTTTTAGTTGTAGCTGGACACAATACTTTTGTTTTATTTATTTTTATGTGGTGCTGAGGATTGAACCCAGTGCCTCACATGTGCTAGGCAAGCGCTTCACCACTGAGCCACAACCCCAGCCCGTATCACAACTTTTTAACAAACCAACTCTCAGAAGAAGTCATTGTCACAATCCACTACACTAGTTGAGTGTCTTGTGCACATTCCAGTTGTGATTAACCAGCATCTCTCTCGCAGCAGGTTAAAGCTCATTTCCTCCCATTCTGTTCCCTTCCTCTGCCAAGACTCATTCATCACAAGGGAGTCAACCTGTCTGACATCAAGCTCAACGGCTTCCAGGAGTTTGCTCAGCTCTCTCCTAGTCTGGGGGGCCTCCTGGAGGAGGTTCGGCAGCCCAGGTAGGGCTTGTGTGGTTAGGTGAGTGGGGACCCTTGCTTCCTGGTGGGCAGTCCAGAAAAATCTTCTTTCAGGGGAGCCTGGTGGTGAGGTCATCGACAGTGTAAGGAGGAGAATAGGAATGTTTCCCAGTCAGAAATTACAAACCTGTTCACATGGGCCCTGCCCATCATAGCTGTCATATGTAATTTGTCCCTCACAAGGAATGCAGGGTTGGTTGTTGTTATCTTAGGACTTGGAATGTTGCTCTTATTCCCTTTACTGAGTCTCATTGAGGTTAAAAAGTCTTGTCCAAGGTCTCATAACCAGTAAATGGCTAGGTCTTGAAACTATGCCTTTCTCTAAGCTGAGTGATTTCTCAATGCTGCCATTTTTTATTTGGATAACTCTGGAGTCTTTTGGAGAGAGATGGTTGAGTGGTTCTGGTTAAGAGCTGCTTGGGCCCTCAAATGTGTTCATTGTTCTCCCAAGAGAAGAGACTTGGGAATGGACCAAGCTCTTCCCCAAACCCTGAGGGTGGGTCGGTGTGATTAGGCACAAGCTGAGAGGCCTTTGCCCCTGTCTGGGCTTCCTCAAGCTGCCCAGAAACTTCCTGGGATGGAAGGGTGGGCTCCCCTCCACTGATCTGAAGCTTCTCATCCTTGCCCCATTTCTCATCCTTGTCCTCTGAGGCGCCTCCTGCCCAGCTCCATCCCAAGGGGCCATCCTCAGGAATATACTGGAGGCAGGAGGCCCTGACCAATTCACTGTCTTAGATTCCTGAATGGGCAAGTGGATATGGGGGTGGGACTGATTCCTCCAGGAGAGCAGGATGGATGGCTGTGGGTTTGGGAAATTAGAATCTAAGAAGACCAGGCCTTGGGCTACATGAGGAAAGAGATGAGTAAATAAAGAGAAGAAGATTTGGGTCAAAAAGAAATTGAGGCTTATGCTAAGATAGAGGCAGTAAAGAGGAGAGCAAGATTATGAATATGCAGAGCCCAGACAGGACTTGGGACAGAGAAGAGTGAACCTGAGAAGGAACACAGGGAAAAAGGCTCTGTTCACTCATCCACTCAATATCTATTCATTTGTCCACTGAATATGTGTTTATTCAAGGCCACTTAGTGGAAACAGCTGAGTTTTCTCATCTACAAATAACCACATTTGTAAATTTGGGCTTGCCCAAATGGATCCTCAAGGACCTTGAAAGCTTTCTGTTACCCTCTGGAAGACTGGGCAGAATGTGTGCTGCTGTCTTGGGACCTGCTTCTGAGATGTTTGGGTGGAGGCAGGAAGAGATCAGTGGTATTCTTAAGGCTGTGTCTGCATGACAGCCCTAAGAACTGTTCACCAACACCCCTTCCTCCATGCCCTGGGATAAGTGTGGCCTTGGGTTGGCCCTGTCCAGCTTCTTGCTGGTGCCTGTTTTACAGGAACAACTGTACTTCTGGACAAGTTGTTTCCCTCAAATGCTCCGGTGAGTCATGTCCTGAACTAGGAAAGTGGTGTGAGAGAAAGGAGTTTCCCTGCTACATCGAGTATAGGGTATGGAAGAGCTGTGAGAGGCTCAGTTGGGTCTGGGTGGAGGGTCCTTGCCTGTGTGCCCATCTGCATTCTGGGGTCCTTCTTGCAGGTAAAGTCTGCCCAAACAAAGCCTCCTTGGTTCTCTGCCATGTCCCTAGCCAGGCACTGTGCTGGCTGCTGATGTTCCTGCTTCACTATTCCACTCTGTCTTGGCCTCTGGCATTCACTGCCCCTTTCTCCCGAAGAACCTGAAAGGTGAAATTGTTATTGGCTACTGAGAAATTTGTTAGTAGTTTCAGGAGACTAAGGGTAGGTCAAAATGGGAAACAGTCTGTAGGGGTCCTATCTTCCCATCCATCTATCCATATGTCCATTGGACTTCCATGTGTCCATCCATACACTGATACTTTGACCTCTACTGAGAGATGGACATCAGGGCTCCATAGATCTCATAAACGTGGTCCCTTTTTGCAGACAACTCACAGCCTGGGTAATCAACACTCCTATCTTCCTGTCCCCATTTCTTAGGACCAGGAATAATAAACTAGCTGTTCACACTGGCTCTTGGGGACTTGGCTCTCTCTTTCTGTCTCACCCTTCTCTGTTGGCAGAGTGTGGGACAAGGCCTCTGGCTTCCCGGATAGTTGGTGGGCATGCTGTAGCTCTTGGGCGCTGGCCATGGCAGGCCAGTGTGACCCTTGGTTCCCGGCACACGTGTGGGGGCTCTGTGCTGGCGCCCCACTGGGTAGTGACTGCTGCGCATTGCATACACAGGCAAGTCTTGGGGGCTGTCGGGGAGGTGAGGATCGCAATCGCCTTTTCCGTTTGTCCTGCAAAAGTGTCCCTACCCAGCTGCTGCCTCCAGGTGTCCATTCCAAGTGGGCAAGGGTGGTATTCTCCCTGTTCAGTGCCAAATTCAGCTCTGCACCAACAGCAGTAATCATATAAAGATTGGTTCTTTATATTCACACAGTTTTTAAGTTTCTAAGATGTTTTTCACATTCATAGCACTCTGTGCTTCTTAATGTTTATCACCATTGTAATTAAATCATTTTTCATGTAATTACTTATTGAATGTCTTTCTTCCCCTTTTAGACTGGAAGCTCCAGGAGAGTAGGGACTCTTGGTCCCATTTATCACTAAAAGTCCCTTTGTAGATTTCTCCACTGCTGTGTCCTCAGGGCCTAGAACAGTCCCTGGAATATAGTAGGTGCTTGCTTAATAAATATTAGTTGGAGGGATGAACAAATGAGTGATGAATGGTTGGAGCTCTTTGATCCTCTTCTCTTGGTGGCAGACAGGGCAGAGAGTATAAGCTCCATTTTACAAAGAGGAAAATGATGGTAGAGAGGGCAGAACCTCCCTCAGGATCACACACAGTGAGTGGAGAGACAGGGCTGAGGGAAGTTTTCTGACTTAGCTTGGAGTTTCCATATCACACAAGGCCCTTCAACATTAAGCCTGAAGGGGGATTATACAGGGGAGAGAGAGCGAGTGGTGGTTGCAGATGACCTGTAGTATTTTGTTTCTCTGTCCATCAGTCATTAAGTACCTGTTTGGCACCTACTATCTGTCCAGTGTCTTGCCAGCTGCTAGGGTGTTTTAAGAGGCATGATCCTTGAGTCCCAGGAACTCGGAGGTTTGTGACAGTGGCCCCCTCTCATGACCTCTCTGGCCAGCTTCCTCTATCCACTACCTCTATCTATGTCTACCTCCTCTGCTCTTCCTTCCATGGGCTCAGCATGGTCTCTGTGTGCAGTTTCAGGTTGTTCCGCCTGTCCAGCTGGCGGGTTCATGCAGGGCTGGTCAGCCATAGCACCATTAAGCCACACCAAGGGGCTATGGTGGAGAAGATCATCTCCCACCCCCTCTATAGTGCCCAAAGTCATGACTATGATGTTGCCCTCCTCCGTCTCCGGATACCACTCAACTTCTCAGGTGAGAGGCCCTGGTCTTGGGACTAGCAGGCTAGGGGCTATGGTAGAGAGGAGCAGGGACTGGGTGGCAGGAGAGGCTAGCTCATTTCTAGGGTGACCTCCTAGCACTTTAAACTATAAAACACATCATTCACTCTGGATCATAGTGACTTTTGCAAACTTCTGGATCTGAAGTTGTATCAACTCTTAAATAGGCTCTTTTGGGGACAAGAATTCAGGGCCTCTTCATAGCAGGACATGCTGATGGAATTGGCTTTGTGGTCCCAAGCAGGTCTTCACAGCTGCCTCATTCACTAATAGACTGCTCCACCCCTGTTCCAAGGCTGGTCCTAGGTTCCAGCCATTTTGTGACATGTTAGAGTTAAAGAAATTTACTTCTTCAAATATCCTTTCTTTCTGGGCACAGTGGTGTACGCCTGTAATCCCTGCAGCTCAGGAGGCTGAGGCAGGAGAATCGCAAGTTCAAAATCAGCCTCAGCCAAAGTGAGGTGCTAAGCAACTTATTTTGTCTCTAAACAAAATACAAAAAATAGGGCTGGGAATGTGGCTCAGTGGTTGAGTGCCCCTAAGTTCAATCCCTGGTACCCTCCAACCCCTTTCCCCCAACCCAACAAACTGGTGTATAAGTTCTAGGTTGCTGGAGTCCTCTATAGGGGGTGTTAGGCCAGGCAGGGCCTCCTCTCCTCTGTTCAGGTGGGAGATTGACAGCATTGAGAGAGGTACAGACTAGCACCAGAGTATTTATCCCTGATACAATAAGAAGTACTGAAAGAGAATTGGAAAGGAAATGGTTCTCTCCTCAAGTGGATGTGTTTATGAAATGGCACGTCTACATACTATTTAAAATCATGGTTGGCTCCACCCATAGGATGTGTCATGTGCTTTTGGAAATATTGCCCCAGGAGGGATCAGACACCCTGGGAAAAAGCAAAAACTGGGTCCTTGCTAGAAATTTTGTACCCAGAACTGGAAGTTGTATCCATTCTCCCTCAGTACCCAGGTGGAGGTAGACAGCAAGTGCATTGCCTACCTCTAGAGGGCGCCATGCACAATGCAGTTTGCACATTGCTTCCTAAAGAGTCTCCCCCAGGGAGGGACTGTGCCAGGCCTGTACAGCCCTACATGAAGCCTGGCGGAGGCGAGGCACCAGGACTGTTGAGAAGGGGGATGAGGAGGATCTTTGCCCAGGCTCTGTTGGAGGGAAGCTGAGCATGAATTGGGACCAAGACCATGTGCCTCTCCACAGACACTGTGGGCGCTGTGTGCTTGCCAGCTGAGGAGCAGCATTTTCCAAGGGGCTCGCAGTGCTGGGTGTCTGGCTGGGGCCACACCGACCCCAGCCATAGTGAGTCAATTCCAAGGGCCCTCAGTGCAAAAGGGGTGGGGTGAGGCACCGTTCACCAAGGAGAGGCACTCCACTTGCCCTGGCCACATGGCAGTGCCAGTCCTCTTTTCCCCTGACATCACCAGTGGCCAGTCCTGGGGGATCCAGTATCCCCTGGCTGGGCCTTTATGAGGTGAACAAGCGCTGATGTTCTCCCTAAGCCCAGGACCTTTTACCCCCTTTCCCCTTGTCCCAAGAGTGCCATGGCCTCAGCATTTGGTGTGTGTGTGAGTTCTCCTCCTCCTCTCCTCATTTCCAGCCCCCAAATCTTCTAGACCCCTGCACCCTTGTCTTGGTCCACACCTCCTGTCCTGGGCTCCCCTTTTCGAGTCTCCATGCCTCTGGGCTCACTAACTCTTCCCCTCTTGCTGCTCTGTCTTCCTGGCCTTGCTTGGTGCCCTGCAGCCTTTCTTGGTGTCTCCCACAGCCCACAGCTCAGACACCCTGCAGGATACAGTGGTGCCCCTGCTCAGCATCCAGCTCTGCAACAGCTCCTGCATGTACAGTGGGGCCCTCACCCCCCGCATGCTGTGTGCTGGCTACTTGGACGGGAGGGCTGACGCATGCCAGGTGTGGCCTATGGTGGAGGGAGGGGACGGGGATTTGCTGCAGCTTAGTCCCTGGTCTGCATATGTTGGTAGCATGAGACAGCCTCTAGGAGGAATGCTCATACTAAGGGATTATGGAGGGGGAGGCCAGCAGGAATCCTAGCAGGAAGCAGGAGGGCCTGGGCAAGAGTGTCCATTCCTCATGGGGGTCTGGTTCTCCTCCACCAGGAAGGTCTGACTGTCTGTTTCTCTGTGTCTCCATGCCTGGATCCCTCAGGGGGACAGCGGGGGCCCCTTAGTTTGCCCAGACAGGGGCAAGTGGCACCTTGTGGGCGTGGTCAGCTGGGGTCGAGGTTGTGCAGAGCCCAATCACCCAGGTGTCTACGCCAAGGTGGCTGAGTTCCTGGACTGGATCCACGACACTGTGCAGGTGAGTGTGGGGGCAGTGGTGGGGCTGTGAGGCTTCTAAAGGACCTGCCCCTTGGACACTGCAAACCTTACCCCATAAGCCAGGGCCCTTCTGAGGGCAGGAGAGGGGACTAGGGAATGTTCTCCAGAATGTGAGGAGGAAGAAATGATGTTTATAACATGGAATCCATCAGATTTCTATTAGTGTAAGCATTAACTGGGTAAGAGTAGACTTGAATTTGTAACCTAGATCTGCCCTTTGCTGGGTGAACTTTGGCAAGTTCCTACCTTTGGTAAACCTCAGTGTCCTGGTCATAGTCATACTGGTTATGTTATATGCTGCTCTGATGATTAAAGGACATGAGACCTGTCAGTGCCTGTACAGTACCAGGCTTAGGGTAAGTGATCCATAGTGTTAATAATTTACTTATGAATTATTGTCATTCATCCCTAGTCTGTAAAGTTGTTATAAGTGACTGCATTACCTACACTATGGAGAAACTCAGCACTAAGCAGTTTGAGTTCTTCATCTAATTAAATTCTTGTGTGACACTGGGCTTCATCTGTTCAGTGAGGGGGCCAAGTTCAATAGTATATATCAAAGCACAGTATTTGTGTTAAGTACAATGGCAAGGGTGTGATAATGAAAAGCATCTTTCTTCAAGGTTGGGCATGGAAGCAGGTGGTAGATAATACATTTTAGAGTTTCAGGGGATGTATGCGTCCATCTTCTCATTCAAACTTTCCAAAAATTCTAGAGTCCCAGATATTTTTAGTCTCATTTGATACAAGTGCAAATCAAGGTTCTGAATGGTTAAGTGATTTATTAAGATAAAAGTCACTTGGCCAGTGTGTGGCCTTCTTTCTCTTTTAGTTTAGGACTCCTGCGCCAAGTCCATTGTTTGCTGCAATCTCACGCACACCAGAGTCATGTCTCCTGTGCTCTTTGGCAGGTCCACTAGCTGAAGAAGGAGCAGCCTCCATGGATGCAGGAGTGGATCTTCTACCACTGTACACATGACCATCACTGCCCACAGGCCAGCAGCTGGGCCACTTGGTCTCTCGCCCCAGGCCCTGATTTCTAGTCCCTTTTTTCTCATCAAAGCAGCTCCAAGACAGGATAGAGGCTGGGCTGGGATGGGAATGGTTGGGGGCTCTGGGTCTTAGGAGGTTGAGGGGAGAGAGAGAAGAAGCTGCTGGAAGCAGCTGGGGGCCTGCCCTTCTGCCCTATCCTCTCTTCAGCCCCTGTGTGCATTTTGGGGAGGATACTCAGGAGTGCTCCTAGTCCTGTGCTCTCCCTGTGCCCCCAGGTAGGCTAAGTGCCTCCATAGAGAATCCCCTAGCTTAGGAGTTCCTGGGGAAAAAGGATCAAAGCTGGATAGCCCATGGGAGTCAGGATCCTCCCCATTTCCCGGTTGTCTCACCTATTCTCATCCAGCTCTTGTGGGCCCTGCATCGGGCAGAGGCACTGTAAAACAAGGAGGTTGGAATTGGAAAATAGTATATGGTTTTAAAATGACAGTTCTGGTTCAAAGAGTTCTGTTATTAAATTATATAATATAATATTGTATATTATTATTAAGTTATGTTTGGCCCTTGGTCTGGCTTTCGTCCATCCCCCTCATTTTGTAAGTTATGAGATAGAAATACAATTTTGCTTTCATACATTTTCTTCCTTCTCCTCTCTCTCTCTCTCTTTTGTTTTTTCAGCTGGGGACTGAACGGGGTACTTTACTATGGAGTTACACTCCCAGTCCTTTTTATTTTTAATTTTGAGACAGGGTCTCACTAAATTGTCCAGGTTGGCCTTGAACTTGTGATCCTCCTGTCTTAGTCTCCTAGTCACAGAGATTACAGCTGTGTGCCACCATGATGGGTTCATACATGGTTTTTGAAACTTTGGTACTGACTCCTGTTCATCGACTCCAGAATTTTGGCAGGTGCCTACTTTTTTTAATTCTTTAAATTTGTTAAATCTACATTATGCTCTACAGTGAAAACTCCAACTGTCCAGGGTCTCTGCAGCTTTGAGTCTGATAATACTTAAGTTGGTGCTCTCTTAGCGAAGGTTTGGCTTCCCTGCAGGGGCCATCTCTCTTCCTTAGCTCTTGTTTCAGAACTGACCCTTTTGGCTTGGTGAGATATCTTTCTGAGTTTATGTCCAGTTAGCATTTTCCTGGCAAAATTTCCCCTGTACACTCTCCTCTTTAGCAATTAAAATGCAATTGGTATCTTGTTTCCAAAAACTGCAATGAATTTTTTATCGTGCTTACCCAAGGAAATGCAATTAGCATTTAGCAATAATGGAACTTTGTGAGTTTATCAGCATATTTTTTGAGGGTACTACAAATGATTCTTCCTTCCTAGAGGGTCTGCTTCCTTTACATGAAGTATACTAAAACACAGGGGCCCCCATTTACTGTCAGCTTTATTACCTGGGAAAGAGGTTGCCGGAAGTCAGCTGTTAAATTACAAGAGCAACAGAGGAGAGGTTCTGGTGGGTGACAAAATACTTCCAGCTGGGAGCCTAAAGTGAGCATTTACTACTGGGCTCCTTTAGGTCCCCACCAGGAGGCAGTGAGAAGGCTGCAGGTCCCCTGGGCAGGAAGGAGTCAGCAGCAAATTCATCAACTATGATTTTTTCAGTTTATCTGATGCCAATCATAAGCATTTGCTTATTTAAAAGAAAAGGATTTATTATTACTATTTTTATAATAATAAGGACCTTTCAACAATTTGGATCATTTAAATAATACTTTGTAGTTTTTATAACCTGCTCATGTGTGGGATCTTCTAATATATATAAGATATAAGATATAGTTATTATTGTCCCCATTTTACAGTCAAGAAAATTTGTTCAGAGATTCAGTGACCCCCCCTTCTCTCTCAAGACCACCCAGCTAGGAAGTACCAGAGGTGGGATGTGAACTGTGGGTCTTCTTGCTCCAAAACTATGTCACTGTCTTGTACATAGATGAGTGAGATAGTCCAATATTCACAAGTGTAGAACTGGAAGGTATTTGATCAGATTACCTGGCTTAGCCACCTGCCTACCATAATTCATTGCCATGACCACCTTATATATGTTAGGTAATGGAAACCCAGGAATTTAAAAGGCTCCTTTCAGAGACCCTCCTCAGGAAACATTCTTGGAAACTTGCACTTCTCCCTGAGATTCAAGACCTAACTTAAACCTGACTTAAACCTTATAAATGACCATCTTCCATAGGTAAGATACCCTAATTGGAATTTGCTACTAGAGATCCTTTGCTTACAGAGTTTCCGGTGGGGCTTTTGCCAAGCTGCCAATCAGATCTCTAGGCCCTGAAACTCTCACTTTCCTTTGTTAGCATGTGTCAGACCAAACCCTAGGAAGTAAAGAGGAGTGGGTGGTCTGGGTTGGCTCTGTTCCTGTGGGCCAGTTGGGGAATGTAGAGGCGGAAGTGGTGGCAAGGAAGAATGGGAAAATTCAGGTCCACAGAGGTATTAATGAGGACCAGCTGGGTTCCCAGCTGTGCTAAGTAAGCCCTGTAGGGAATTCAGAAGTAGAGAAGCTGTCTTATTGGAGCTATGAAACGTATTTGCAATAAATTATTAGTGACTGCCCAGGCATGAAGGTGAATGGGGAGGTAGTAATTGCTAAGGAAGCTCCAAGGGCCTATTGTTGAAAGAACAGGGCATTTCCTTGTGTGGGGAGCCTGTGTCCTCAGCCCCACGGATTCAGTACCCCACCTGCCTGGGAAGTAATGTGGAGCCTACTAAGATTTCCCAAGAAGGAAGTTCCCGGTTACCAGGTCAGAGGAGGAGCCCTTCTCTCTTCCACTTTTCCATGCTTATGAGGGTCTCAAGGATGCCATAGACTGCAGACTCTTTCTCCTCATGACACCTTCTGTGGATCTTGCTTTTCCTAGAAGCATTGCTAGGAAGAAGGGGTAGCCCAGCCACTCCCTGGGGACATTTCTTGGGCTCTTTTCTGTGTTTTCTTTTTGGAGGTGTCACAATAGGACTAACTGTAAATGCTAAAAGCTGGTGCAGAAACTGTCAGGAGGTGTTTTCCTCAGTCCCTCTGTTGTTTTGTTTTGGGTTTCTCCTCTGCTCTCTCTTGGTCATACACTTAAGGACCTTCCTGGCTACTGAAAGGAGAGCCCACCTTTACCTGCTTGCTTCCAGCCTTTCAGCACCCCTCGCTATCTCCTTGTCAGATGCCCTGAAGTGAACTCTGGGTTTACCTCACTTTCAGGACTCTGCTTCTTTCTAAACTGACTGGAGCCTCATGTTACTGTTTCTTTGTGTCTTAAATTCCTCCACCTCCAGGAAGGCTTCTAGGGAAGTAGGGAGGGAGTGACTTCCCATTCCTGAGGGGTGAGGCTGATCTTTCCCACATACTCCAAGGCTGGGAAAAGGGAGAGGTGAGACATGCGGGCACCTGTGTGGGATTTCAGCAGGATGAAACTCTTCAGGGCGATCTGTGGAAGATTTTTAGCTGAAGTTGGTGCTGGAGTGGACCAAGATGGATAAGAATGGAGAAAGAAGTTCCTCCACTAATGTGCCTCTCTCAGAATAGCATGTGGACTCCACTAAGGCAGAGACCACCCAGGACTGGGTTTATCCTCTAAACTTTCTCCCTTCCAGGGAAACTCTGGCTATAGCATCTAATTTCTGATGGAGTTGCACCTAGGTCTCTATTCACAGGGGAATGTATTTGTGTTAGCTTTTCATTGCTATGACCAAAATACTGGGCAAGCATAACTTAGAGAAGGAAAAGTTTAATTTTGGGCTGCTGGTTTCAGAGGTTCAGTCCACAAGTTGGCAGGCTCCATTGGTCTGGGCTCAAGAAGATTCAGAACATCATGGTGAAGGACATGGTGGAGGAAAGCTGGTCTCTTGGCATTGAGGGAGAGAGGGAGGGAGGGAAGAAAGGAAGGAGAGAGAGAGAGAGAAAGGAGAAAACAGTGACCTACTTCTTGCAGTCACGCCCTACCTGCCTTCAGTTACCCCCCAGTACATTAGTCCTTTCAAATGATTAATCTATCATATTATTAATCGATTGATTAGGTTAGTTCTCAAAATCTAATTGTTTCAACTTTGAACATTCTTACATTAACACATGAGCATTTTGGGGAGACACTTTATATCCAAACTATAACTGTGTTACTCTAAGCTGAGCTAATGACTCAGCCTCCCTGGATTTGGGTCTTTTACTTGTCAAATTAGTCTTTTAGTTGTCAATTTGACAATTGTCAAATTGTCAATCTTGTCAAACCAGATTGTCTTCATGGGACTTGCCCTGTCAGATTAACTTCAATTCAAAACTCCTTTGCCTTCTGAGATATCTCTCCTACCACTTCCAGTTCAGATACCCTTCAAGAAGACCCCGTTTCCAGGACAGACTTAAAGAAACCAGCTTGCTTATGACTTCATAGCACCACAGGCCTCTCCTCCACCCCTGCCTTCTGGATCCCTGGAAGGAACAGACACCAGGCAGAAGATTTTAAAGACATCTTTCCCCATCCCCTTCTGTCCAGCATTTGTACCCTGGGCAAAGGGTTCAAAGAACAGGTCAAGCCCCTTGATCTGGCAGTTTACTCAGGTTCTCTTCAGCTCACTTCTTGACACCTCAGGCTCTGTGTAGAGTCTCATGGCCAGTTCCCCAAAGGCAGCTTCTCACAAAGACCACAAACACTTTTTTCCCATTTCTCTTGATAATTTCTAGGCTGGCCATGAGAGCTCCCTCCACTCTCAGTCTTCCCCATGCACAAGGTAGAATAGTGAGGATGGTTTTGGACTAGTGGAACCATTAGCAGATACCTGTGGTCAAAGCCACATGCCAGGCTCAGGGAAGGAGAATCATTTCCCATAGTCCCTCAGGGTGACCCATCTTCCTAGTTTGCCCATAACTATGCTGATTTTAGTATCCAAAGACTCTACATCCCAGGAAACCCTTCATTCTTGGGCAAATGAGGACAGTGGGTCACCCTGAGCCCATTGCCTCTCTCTCTTCTATATGAAAGGAGTTTGGAAAATCACAGTCCCTTCCACCAAAGCCTCCTCCCAAACTCCTTCAGTCTTATCCAGCTAATGGAAATCCTTCCAAGATCAGAGAGGAAAGTTCCAGAAGTTCCTGAGGTCTGGACTGTTTTGCAAAGACAGCAACATCTGTGGGTACTGCCTTGGCCTTGGGGCCCTGATGGAGAGTCCTTTTTTTTTTGCTGAGTTCTCAGCTGACCTGGCTGCCTCTTCTTCCCATAGTGGCTCCTGAGCCTGCAACTAGGGCGGCCCTGCTTCGCTTCACCTAATGTTTTAAGCAAACAGCCTGGCTTTCCTGGGCCCAGAAGCTCTCTGACAGTTGAGGAGAGGCTAGGAAGGTGAGGTAGAGATAATGCCACTCCAGGAATCCATGAATATTGATTTCCCAGTTGCCCCAGGTATCACTGATTTCTGGTTCCCAGAACCTGGTCCCAGGCTCAGCAAGTAACAGGTGCTGGATGAGAGTAGTTGAGCCCTTGAGGAGGAGGAGGAAGGCACCTGCTGTTCCCATAGGAGCTGGATGAGCCTCTTCTCCTGGCCTCTTCTTTCCAGAGGTAATCAGAGAAGAGCAAAGAAGAGACTACCAGACTGCTAGAGCCCAAAGGGATTTTCCGGGGTTTGTTTTTCCTCAGCATCGTCTGCAGAGGTGAGGGCATGAATAAAAGAATGAGCAAAGATTTACTGTTCCCACAACTTGGCAGTGAGCTCTGTATTTGTACAGTGGATCCAGAGAGGAGAGGCTAGAACAGGTGGGAAGGAAAGTAAGATTTGTTCAAGGTCTCTTTTAGGGACCCCAAGGCAACACTTAAGGTGAGACCGAGAAGGGTGTATTTAGGCCAATTCTCCAACCACCAGAGGCCAAAATGCACTCCCAGCCTTCCCCACACATGAGGTGGAACAGTGCACAGGGCTTTGGGCAAGCAGAACAACTAGTAGAGAGCTGGGGTCCCAGAGTCTCTTCATCTAGTAGCTGGTGGTGGGCTGACAGTGTGCTGCCAATGGAGCCCCAGGGTGGACAGGGCTCTGGAGTGGACTTATCATTCACGGTCTTCATCATGGGCACATCCAGGATGACTTTTATTTTGGCCTGGTCTGGTCTGGGTGGGCCTGGGTGGGCCTGGTTTGGGACTGTGACTTAGAACTTTGCAGCTGAATGTGACCTTGAACAGGGTCTAGTGTCACCTCCTCGTGCGTGTCCAAGTCTACACAACCCATATTTTGGTGACATTTATGGTGAAGTCCATAAAGATGGGTGTACAGAGGCAATCCAAACTAGTGGTGGGAGGTAGCAGAAGATTGGGAAGCCTAAGGGATTGGGAAGTGTCTGGGAGAAGATTCAATCCATGTTGTGTGTGTATGTGTGTGCATGCAGGTGTGCGTGCGTGCATGTGTGTGGGTTTGTGGGGAACCTGAAGGGCCTGAAGAAAGAGGAGAGTGGAGGAGAAGTTTAAGGAGGCTGAGGTAATGCTGTACAGAATTTCTCCCCTATGAAAGAGGAAGATCTGATTCCAGCCAGTTTCCACATGCAGGGTCCCACTCCTTTAGCCACCTCCTACGTGGACAATGTTAGGGCAATTCTCATGCAGAGTAATATACTTCTTCTCCACCAAAAAATCCTCATCCTTCACGGGTAACCATGTTATGGCTGCTCACATCCCCCACTGCACACACACACGCAATGCCTCAGTTCTTCAGCTGGCAGGCATGAACATGTAGAATTAATCACAATGGTTATATATAAAAGATACAAGGGCTGGGATTGTGGCTCAGTGGTAGAGCGCTTGCCTTGCATGCGTGAGGCACTGGGTTCAATCCTCAGCACCACATAAAAATAAATAAAATAAAGATATTGTGTCTATCTACAACTAAAAAAAATATAAAATATATATATATAAGAGATACAGGCATACAACAGCAGGTGTGTGTGTGTGTGAGTGTGTGTGTGTGTGTGTGTGTGTGTGTGTAGGGGAGTCATTTCTCCCATAGGGGCTTCTGACTTAAGTCCTCTTCTCAATATGTTTAGCATTTGTAAGGCCAGGGGCAAGAGTGTGGATGGAGGCCCACAGACCACATGTTTGAATAGCTAAAATATTTTAAAATTAAAAATATTCTTTCCTCTTGCCATAACAAACAAATCCTCATAAGAATATGGAAGGCCAGCCAGGTGCGGTGGCGCAAGCCTGTAATCCCAGCATTGAGGGAGGCTGAGACAGGAGAATTGCAAGTTCAAAGCCAGCCTCAGCAAGGGCAAGGCACTAAGCAACTCAGTGAGACCCTGTCTCTGCATAAAACACAAAATAGGGCTGGGATGTGGCTCAGTGGTTGAGTGCCCCTGAGTTCAATCTCCAGTACCAAAAAAAAAAAAAAAAAAGAATATGGAAGGCCATATTCAAATTTCAAATTCTTGAATCCTTGGATTTCTGCCCTGGAGCTAGGTAGATGGGGAGTGTTGGCTTGTGATCTCATTTTCTTCCTATCCATGATCTAGCATATGCTACAAAGGGCCTTCTGTGCAGCCAAGTGGACACTCCCTTCTGCTTAGGTGGATCTGCCCTAAGTGGGAAGAGGCCTGTGTAGCCTCTGGGAGCAGGTTCAGAGCCATTTAATTTTATTGTCTAGAAGAGGGGACATATACTCTGGGTGGGTACATGGCTTCAGCTCTGTGAATTCTTCTCTTAGGGAGAGTCTGGCCAAAGAAAGATCAAGACAGTAGGGTGGGACCAAGGTGAGGTGAATGAGGCACCTCTGGGGCAAAAGGACTGGCCAGCTCATGCCATGCCCTGATATTAGCCCTGAAGGACAGAGGCTTGTGAAGCAAGTAGTTCACAGCAAGGAGGATTTCCCTTGTCTGGTCTCTATAGAGGCTGATCTTTATTTCTGCCCATTAGGCAAGACAGAAAAGAAAACTCCTGTGAGCCCAGTCCCCTAGAGTACCATAAAGCATCCTCTGATCACATTTCAGGGGTTCTATCTTCACATCAGCCCAGGCCCCATTGTGATCCCTGGGCTTATTTTCAGTGGAAAAATACCCAAAGTGATTCATTATGATTCCCCACTCACATGGCTTCCTGGAATTTAAATAAGATAAACACCGAGAAAAACTCTAGCATACAAATAGATTGCATTCCAGAATTCTCATAGAGCAGACTTCAATAAAAATTGAGGTGAGTCAAAGCTAATTAGAAAAAACAGATGTATAGGGATCAAGGAAAAGCTGTGGAAGAGGAACTGGGATATGAGTCCATGTGCATTTTGGAAGAGACCTGGATTAAACTAAGTTGTCATAAGAGATGCTTATAAAAAAAGTGCAGTAAATGTGAGAGCAACCCAGGGACCAAGCTGGATGCGCAGTGCATCAGTCAGGTATTAGTTGCTCCATGTGTTGAGGGCATTTGTGAGAGGACAGGTGAAGAGAAGAGAAGAGCACTTCCACTTGAAAGCCTGGGTTCCAATCTGAACCCCATTGCTGCCAACCATCCCAGGTTTTTTTTCTTTATATGATAAGAAAATATATAATTTTATATTTATGATAAGATAGGGCATTTATAATAATATGTGCCCTACTTAACTTGCAGGTGGGAAAGTTGCCTTGGTCTATTTTCTGTAGCTATATCAGAGTAACTGAGACTGGGAAATCTATAAAGCAAAGACATTTATCTAGCTCATGGTCCTGGACACTGAAAAATCCAAGGTGAACCCCTTCTTGCTGCATTATCCCATGGTGGAAGGTGGAAGGGAAAAATAGAACCCACAGCCTTTTTTTTTTTTTTGTGATGCTGGGGATTGAACCCAGGGCCTTGTGCATGCAAGGCAAGCACTCTACCAATTGAACCATATCCCCATCCCGAACTTGCAGTCTTAAGCCCTTTCTCACTGGCATTAAGGCATTCATGACCTAAACTCCTGCCAACACTATTGCTCTGGGGATTAAGTTTCTAACACATGGTTTTGGGGCGAACATTCAAACCACAGCTAAGATCAGGTCAAATAAAGTAGCAAGAAGTGTTTGGAGATAGTGTAAAGCTAGGCAAATATACAATGGTATGGCTTCCACTTTGTATTGAAAAATCTGCCAGGTGTCTTGTTTATCTAAACAAAGCCCATTTATTAAGTCTGTCTCTTTGCTGCCACACCCCACCTAAGCCTTGAGCACAGGACCTGAATAAAATAGCACCATCTTCAGAGTCTCACCATCCAGTTGGAAACAGAGACTGGTGAGTGATTCTATGCATTATTTGCTGTGAAAGCTCAGATATGGACTATTTTGAAAGAATTCACTACAATTAGTTTACAGCCATTTACAGATACAACCATTTTCTTGTTGACCAGAAAGAATTGACATGGTAAATTTGGAAAATTTCCACTTATTATCAGCATGTAATGTTTTAAGAAAACCAATAGAAGCAAATGGTATTTCGATTGTAATCTCAGAAGTGTTTCCTTACCAACATATTTGAAGAGAATAAAAATCCTAAGACAAAACACTGCCTCTGATTCATGATAAGGCAAGCTTTGGTGGAATCGTTTTTAATGACTAAGATCCTCCCGTATCAAAGTAAACCTTCTTCCCCCAAATTGTGCATGCTTGCACACAAATACACACAAACAATTAATGATAGGTAAAGTTGGGCCATGGGGTGGGGGATAGATCCTATCCTCAGTGGCATCCTGGATTCTAACCCTGGTCCATCACTTGATGTCTCTAGGTCTCATCTGTAAAATAGAAGTAGTAATGCCTCGTAAGTGTTAGTATTGTGAACTAAAATGAAATCAAGAGTACTGTTATTGTGAAACAGCAAGGAGTGGCATAATCACAGAAAGCCTGGGGACACAGCTTTATCTGGAAGGGCGGCATCCATACTTTAGGGAGGTGCTCAGGTCTGGTATGGGGAGGAGCATAACCATTCAGTCCTCCTGCTTCTGTCCTTCCTTTTCTCCTCTTCCTTTCTCCTTCTGTCTTCTCCTCCCTCCCTTCCTTGTATATCATTTAACTTTGTATCAATGTGAATGATGTGTGATGTTTTGATGAATATAAAAAGTTGATATTAGGGGCTATATATCCAATTAAACAGTTATATCAGCTTCGCTACTCAGTCTATTTCTACATTTTGGTTGATTGCATAGCACCAAGAGATGCCTATGTGGTTAAGTAGTTGCAAACAGTGCTGGGTTTTTCACAGCTTGACTTTTAGTCTCAGGACACTTTTTAATTAAAAAGGGAAATCTGCTTTCAGAGACCTGCTCCAAAATGAGTTAACTTGGCAGCCCAAGTTAATGGGCTGGTGGTCTTAATGAATTAAAAGTGGGTTTTGTAAGGTAGAAATAGCCCTCCCCATACCCAGTTTTGGCCCTCCCTTCTCTAAAGCCTACACAATTTCCCTGCCCCAGTTAAACTCTTCCCGCCTGAGTTAAACCCTAACCTTCAACTCCTAGAAGTGACCTCAGGGGCGTCACAACCAGACTACCAATCCCTACCTGACACACCAGCCTGAAATAACCAATCCATAGTCCACAATGTGTTTACCGCAGGCCCTATAAAATCCCATGCTCCGCACCCGCTCTCCCCTTTTTTTCTCTCCTGGGTTGTCCACCTGCACTTAGTCTCTGAATAAAGATCTTCTGGTTAAGCTGGGATTGTGGCTCAGTGGTAGAGCGCTTGCCTTGCATGTGTGAAGCACTGGGTTTGATCCTCAGCACCACATTAAAAATAAACAAAGATATTGTGTCCACCTACAACAACAAAAATATTTTTAAAAAAGGACCTCCTGGTCACATGAGGTGTACTGTGTCTGGTCCAGCCGTAACCCTTACAGGTTTATAACACTTTCATTATGGCTTAGATGGTTAAAATGTATTTTAAATGAAATTTAAGTCAAATATTTGAGAAATCCCAAACCATTTATAGAAACTAAAGGCAATCAAGAGTGAAGGGGATGATGTTACTTATTTGAGTCAGTCATTCCTTGGGAGACAGCAGCTGGCCTTCATCTTGGCAGACTTCGGCAGCGTGGGTGTTGAGAGGAGCTTCTTTTAAGACTGGCAGGAGTGGGAGAGGTGGCTACATTGGGCTTCTCTTTCCTAGGGATAACATGAGGGATTTGTATAATCTTAATAATTGTCTGACCTGTGATGTGAACACTGGAGAGCCCACACAAATTGTTCCTGATATCAGGATACTTCCCATGTCAATATGGAAACCCCTGCGTGTGTACTCCCATGGAGCCTCCCCACATACAAAAATCCACTGCTGTGGATTCATGTCCTCCCAGAATTAATATGTTGGAAACTTAATTCCAAATTCATATGTGAATAGGATTTTGAAGATGGCCTTTGGGAGGCAATTAGGCTTGGGTGAGGTAATGAGGGTGAGTCCCCCATGATGGCATTAGTGGTTTTATTTTATTTTTTTAAAAATATTTATTTATTTTTTTTAGTTGTAGGTGGACAGAATATCTTTATTTTATTTTTATGTGGTGCTGAGGATCGAACCTAGTGCCTCACGCATGCTAGGCGAGCACGCTACCACTGCGCCATAACCCCAGCCCCTAGTGGTTTTAAAAGAGGTGGTGAGACCTTAGTTAGCATGCTCACTTTATCTTGCCATATCATGCCCTCTGCCCTGACTTGCAGCATAAGGCCCTCTACACATGCTGAGCAGATGCCACCACCATGTCCTAGGATTTTCCAGGCTCCAGAATCCTGAGCCAAATAAACTTTCATTCTTCATAAATCACCTGGTCTCAGGTATTTTGTTACTGCAATAGAAAACAGACTAAGGCACTCACCAAGAAGAGAATGGCAATAGTTCCTTTTATTGAGCATTTACTGTGTGCTGGGCATTGTTTTATATTTGATATGCACTGACACTTTTTTTTTTGTAGTGGGGATTGAACTTGGGGACATTCAACCATTGAGCCACATCCCCCGCCTTATTTTGTGTTTTATGTAGAGACAAGGTCTCACTGAATTGCTTAGTGCCTCACCGTTGCTGAGACTGGGTTTGAACTCGAGATCCTCCTGTCTCATCCTCTCAAAGTCCTGGTATTATAGGTGTGCACCACCACACTTTTAATTTTTGCAACAGCCCTATGAGATGTTTGGTATTATTATTCTCATTTTATAGATGAGAAAACTGAGTTACAAAGAGGTTGAACATCTTGTCCATGTCACACAGCTAGTAAATGCAGAGTTGGAATTTGAATCCACAGTTTGACTCTATAGCCCCAATTCCTAATAACTGTGCTCCACTGTGCTCTTCATAGTAAGAGTACACTTTAAACCCCCGAGGTCAGGTATCTTTTACTTAGGAATGAATACTGCATTTGCCCTTTAATTTTTTCCAACAATGCACCCAGTGCTAGTTGTAGAACATGGATTCTTATGATAAGGTTTGGGAGGGGATTTCAGTAGAAATTGTGCAATTTGCAATGCAAATGGAGAGAGTGTATTTAAAACACATAGGATTTTTTTAAAGTGTACTTGTTGGAGCTGAGCTTGAGTCATCTGTGGTCTGGATGATGCTATCAGGTGCCTCTGAGCCAGGCAGTCTCTGTTTTTATCTTTTCATTTATTTTTGTAGTTGTAGGTGAACACAACACCTTTATTTTATTTATTTATTTTTATGGAGTGCTGAGGATCAAACCCAGTGCCTCACACATGCTAGGCAAGTGCTCTACCACTGAGCTATAATCCCATCCCTCTGTTTTTATCTTTTAATTGTAAAATCCAAGGTACTAAGAGGATGGGACAAGGACATATCTGAAACAGAGAGGGTGATGGGATGCTGGGGCTCTGAATGAGGTGTGATCCTGGCTTCTAAATCCTCCTCAAATTCTTATCTGGTATTGGTCCTTCAATGTAAAGAGAAGCAGCCCATTAAGCCTCAACTGAAGGTAGGAGTTTGAAAAGCATAAGACTGGAATGAAAGTGAATTGGCAAAGTAGTCAAATTAATAGCAGAGTAGGGGTAGCCACTGCAAAACCAGTCTATTAAGAGAAGTTTCTAGGAGTCCAGCTGGATTTCTTCAAGAATGAACAGTAAGCTGAACAGACTGAAGATGAATCTTTCAGGGATGCTCTGATTGGCAGGAGCAACACATTCTAGAATCAAGTCATGCCTGGGGTGAAGGCTGACATGTTTGTCTCATAGTGGCCACCCACCCTTTGAAGTTGGAAAGAATTTATTTCATGATTAACAGAAGGAATCTCCCACTGAGAGCAATTTTATGGATCTTGCTATTACCTCTGGTGTTCAAGCCACAGAATGTAAATGACATCAAGAAAGAATTTAATTAATTCTTGGAGAGTGAAGACAGAAAGGAATTGTGAAGTCAGGAGGCTCAGGGAAGGTGCCCAACCTCGTGGGATCTCACAGTGAAGTTCAGCATGCCTCTCCTCCACTCCCTGGCACCAATACATGCCCAAGTGTTCAGTCATGATTTCCAAGTGGCCCTCAACAGCACTCAGCCATCCCATGCTTAGACCTGGGGTTTAATTTGAGCATTATGCCAAAATCTCATCTCTCTTACTCATAACTCACAAACCTCAAGCTCTCAGTTCCTGAGGTCTGCACACATCACTGTGAATGAGCATGTAGCTTCTATCCATGTGGCCCATCCATCACCATCACACAGGAGATCAAGGAGGGACAAGCAATTTTGGGGTAGCTCCTTTGTATCAGGCACCAAGCCAGGTGTGTCATGTAAGTTGGTTTACCTAGTCTTTATAAAAACGTTGGGAGGACTGGTCTGTTTTCCTTTGTGTAAATAAGCAAACTAGGGCTCAAAGAGCTTCAGTAACATGGTCACATTGCTAGTAAAGGGGAGGGCAAGATTCATGTTCACATTTTCTCACTCCAAAATCTATGCCCTTCACTACTTCTGCCTCCTCACAGAAAGCAAGAAGTTGCCCGAAAGCCCAAGAGCATGTATGTCTCCCAGCAGCATGGAGGCCAAACTATTGGCCTCCATGGCAGTCAGAGACTCTTAATTCTTGCCCTGACCTTAGGTTAGTTATCTGACCTTTTAAACCTCAGGTTCCAAAATGAATAAAATGAGAATAATATCCTCCTTTTCCCCTTTGCAGGGTTTTGAATAGAAGATGAAATCAAATGTGTAGTCAAGTATGTGTTTGGTAGTAGAAGACTAACCAGTGTTAAACTGACCGGTGACTCCACTCTCTTCTCTCATCATGGCCCCTCTCCCTGAGTGAAAGTGATCCCCAAACACTGTGGGTTTGAACCGATGAAGATCTCACTATTCAAGCAAGAGTAAAGTCATTCATAATTCCTCTGAGCGTGGTAACCGTGGGGAAGAATGGAGAAAGATCCATACAGGAGGCAAAACTTGCCTTTGCATAGTACAAGAAAGTACTTTTTTTTTTTTTTTTGTATTGGGAATTGAACTCAGGAGTGCTTAACCAATGAGTCACATCCCCAGCCTTTTTAAATATTTTATTTAGAGACAGGGTCTCGCTGAGTTGCTTTGGGCCTCGCTAAATTGCTGAGGCTGGCTTTAAACTCGCGATCCTCCTGCCTCAGCCTCCCAGGCCTCTGGGATTATAGGAGTGCACCACCACATCTACAGGATATAAATTTTTGATCCAAATCCTGGGCAGCCAGCCTGGCTCCAGGGAACAATGGACGCTGCTCAGGAATGAGGATGTCAGCTCCATCCAGAAGTCCAGGCATTTCAGGTCTTTTAAGAGTTGAATTGGGAAGAGGATAGTGAAGGTAAATGCGAGAAGAGGTGTTGAGTCTATGTAGACTTGTGGGACTGTAAGCCCCGCTCAGCCCTGTCAGGGATGGAAAGCAAATAACTAATTGACAACTTTCACAGCCATCCTTGCGTATCTCCAGAGACATAACTGCTTTTCCAATGCTGCTTCTCTTAGTCTTTTCTGTGAATATCCACTGAATGTCTGCTATGTGCCAGGGATGTGCTGGAGGCAGGAGGAGAGGAATAAATGAGTTGATACTTGTATTATATTGTGCTTTTTATTTATTTTTATTTTTATTTTTTGGTACCAGGGATTGAACTCAGGGGCACTTGACCACTGAGCCACATCTCCAGCCCTATTTTGTGTTTTATGCAGAGACAGGGTCTCACCGAGTTGCTTAGTGCCTCACCATTGCTGAGGCTGGCTTTGAACTTGTGATTCTCCTGTCTCAGCCTCCCAAAGTGCTGGGATTACAGGCATGCACCATCGCGCCTGGCTTACTTTTTATTTTTTGTACAGTTGACCCTCCATTTCCATGAGCTCCATAGCCACAGATCAACCAACTGTGAAAGGAAAAAATTTGAAAAAAAATTCCATGTGTCCTAAATATGTGAAAACTCTTTTTCTTATAATCATTTTGTAAGCAATATGGTATAACAGATATTTACATAGCATTTACATAGTATTTGGTATTAGAAGTAATCTAAAGATGATTTAAAGTATATAGGAGGATGTGCCTAGATACAGAAGGAAATTGGGCACCTGTGGGTTTTGGTATCCTTGGAGGTCCTGTAACTCGTTCCCTATGAGTATCTGTGAAGGCACCTGAATTGTCTTGACAACTGTTTTGACATTTGAGGCCTTGCTGATCCTGGTGCAACCGCCCTCATCAGGCTTAAATAATTCCTAGAGATAAGACTTGCCTGTAAGTGTGACTTTCATAGGCAAACCAGCCAATCCAAAGCTCATACCCCTAACCACCTCCTTGGTTGGGCTCTCACAGGGCCGTTATGCTCAGAATTATTCTTTATAACCCACACCCTTGCCTTGCCCATTCCCTTGCCACAGAAACCATATGTATTCCCTTCATTCCTTCTGTCCCCTGATTGTCCTTGATGCTTCCCTATCCCTGCCCCATCCCCAGGACATGCCTCCTGCTTCTATGGAACTATGAGTAAAAAACATCCTTCTTCATGAGTGTCTGCATGTCTTACCATACTTGACTAAAACAAATCCCAAGTACATTTTGAAACAGCACTGTGCCTGCCTTCTGGGGTTCCCACTCTGCAGGAAGACAGATGCATAAATGACTTGGGTTCTACGGGCTTCTTATAGGCAAAGAGCTCTGGAACTTCAGGGAAAGAAATGATTCACTCTTCAAGAGATGGGGCAGAGTCTGGGGGGTGAGCATTTGGCCCCAAGGAGGTGATATTTATGGGGAACTTAAAAGATTTCACCAGGAAGAGAGAGAGACTGCAACATGTGGGTAACAAGGGCATTCTAGGCAGAGGGAAGAGAATGAGAAAGACTCAGTAGTTTGTGAGAGATAAGGTTAGAGAAGCACTGGGTCATTGTAATGGGCCTGTTATAGTTTGGATCTCAAATGTCCCCCCAACTCTCATGTGTTGAAAGTTTGATCCTCAGCTGATGGCACTATGGGGAGGTGGTGGATATTTTGGTTGGAGGAAATAAGTTTGTGGGGTGTGCCTTTGAAAGGTATATTTGGTTTCCATCCTCTGTCTCTCTTTCTTTCTCTCTGCTTCTGGATGCCATGAGGGGAGTGGGCAGTTTTCCTCTGCCATGTGCCTCCATTATTTCCCTTATAATAGCCTGCCTCATAGTGGGCCCAAAAGCCACCCCCCAAGCAACCATGGCCCAAAGCCTCCAAAACAGTGAGCCAAAGTAAATCTTCCCTCCTTTTAAGATGTTTATCTCAGGTATTTTGTCACACAGTGACAGAAAGCTGAATAACACGTACCCCTCTGGCATAACATGGGCATCACACTGATTCATTACCTCTGAGGTGAGATTGTCTTCCCTCCCATTCTGACTATCCCCTGAGAGCAGAAACTTCACCTTGTTGGACACTGTCTTCCGAAGCCTAGCAAGCTGGCCCTTGGTAAGGGTTTGTTGAACAAGTGCAGGTGTTCTGGAGGACGTGAGGGGAGGGGGCAGAGCTATGCATTGCTCCAGGAATCTCCATTTTTATCACCTTTAACTGAGTGGGATCTTATCAGCTCCTTAGGAATGGGGATCCCTGCCTGTGGCTTAAACAGATGGTGCTGTGGGTTTTCCTCAATAAGTGCTTGAGAGAAATATTTCTCCATGCCTAAGAGTATATCTTATGCTCTAATGTGAAGCCACTCTCAAGTTGTAAAAAGAAAGAGAAAAAGGAAAGTCCAAGAGAGAAGTGAAAGAATGTACCCACCCCTAGGGGCCAGTCCTGACTGACCTACTGTAGACTCTCAAGCTGGAGATGACCTTCCTCTTATAACCCGCTGCTTCCCCTAGAATGTCCTGGAATTACTTCAGGCCAGATCAAAGAGTAACGTAAGTTTTTTTTCCCCCTAGGATACCACATTTAGGGCCCTGAGAGATGGCTAAGTGCTAAGGAAGTCCCTGAGAGCTTAACCACTAATAGAAACTCATGCTGGGGCCATGCTACATCAGCTTGATGGCCGTGAAACTTTGGATTACCTAAAATCCCCTGTGGGAACCAGATCAGTGCAATAGGCAGAAAGTACAGGAAGAAGGACTGGGCCTATTTGATAAATGATGTGTTTGTGTGTCTGAGGGAAGTAGGAAGAGAGAAGCAGAGAGGGTGGCATTGATGCCTGGCATGGAAGCCAGTGCTTGGCAGTGCTGATAGTGGGGAGGAGAGTGAGGGTTCTGGGGCAAACATGAACCCTTGCTCCTTGGGAGACCTGTCACTCCTTAGACACTGCTCACTGTGATGACTTGCTAGTGAGGGTAAGATATAGTACTGGCAGGGGCAGTAGAATGGTTGCTAAGAGCAGGACCTTTGAGATTGTACAGATCTGGAATCTCAGCTCAAACATTTACTGTGCACTTGGACAAGCTGTTGATCCTTTCTGAACCCCATGATAAACTGGGGATAATATCTTCCTTGAAGAGTTGTGGTATAAGAATAAAACAAGATGATGTGTGCAAAGAGCTTAGTATGTGGTGGGCACTTCCCCACGGCAGGCTCTTCCCCACTGCTGGATTGTTCTTTCCCTAAACATTCACAGGTTCTGCTCCTTCCCTCTCCAAGTTCAGTCATCCTATAAAGAGTAAACCCCCCATGCCAGGAGATTCGTGGTTGCTCCTTTGCCTTATTTTTATCCATAATGCATATTACCATCTAACATCATATATATTCCACTTGTTTGGTATGTTTTCCCACCACAGAATAAGCTCCTTGAAGGGGGGAATTTGTGTCTGTTTTATTTTCAATGTTTAGCACCTAATAAGCATGCCATAGATATTTGTTGAATGATTGAGTTCACAAGTTATATCATTAAATTGTAGTGATATTAACCATAGGCTACTGCTATGGTTTGGATATAGTTTGAGTGTTCCCCCAAAGCTCCATGCTGAAATCTGATCCCCATTGTGAGCTATTGAGAGGGTGAAAATGCAATCCAACTGTGGTGTTTAGAGGTAGGAATTGTGAGAGGTGATTAGGTTTGGATAGGTCATTAGGGTGCAGCCCTCATGATTGAATCTTGGCGACCTTATAAGATGAGGGAGAGAGACCAGTTAGACACACACAACACATGTGCATTCCTGTTTCTTGCCATATGGGGACTCAGTCAGCAAGAGGGCTTCACCAGATACTGCCCCTCATCCTTGCATCTCCATAACTATGAATGTCTGCGTGTCTTACCATACTCAACAAAGACAAATTCCAAGTACATTTTAAAATAGCACTGTTCCTGTCCTCTGGGGTTTCCACCTCTAGTGGGAAGGAAGAGGCATAAATATTTTAAGTTCTATTGGCTTCTTATAGGGAAAGAGCTCTGGGGCCTCAATTCTTTATAAAATAGCCTGCCTCAGGTATTTTGTTATAATAATAGTTAAGAAAACAGATGAATACAGAGATTTTTACTATGTCATAGCTAGCCTGGGGAAAAATTGAGTCTTCATGGCCCTCCTTACCAAAGGTCCAGGTCCTAGAGTTAAAGGAGACCTTCTTTCCCTTAAGTACCAGAGACCAGGGAAGGACTTGGGGATTTATTCAAGAAATTTAATTATCAATGGGTTTTCTCCTTGGCTACATGTTAGAATAATCCTGGTAGCTTTCTAAAAATACCAATGATGGGCCCACTTCTAGAAATTCTTATTTAATTGCTCTAGGATGTGGACTGGACTTAAAATTTCTTTGTAAGCTCTCCTATTGATTCTGTTGTTAAAGATCAATAAACTAGAGGGTCAAAGCTGATGAAGGCTGGAGAGTGAGCAGACCTTGCACAAAGGCCTACCATTTTGGTTAGAGGAGAGGAGGAACAATCTCAGAATTGATCAAGACTTTCTCATCCTTCAACTATAAGGAGGATTGAATATTCCAGCTCTGATTAATGGCTGAGAGACATATATCCTGGAGAGGAAGACCATTTCTTTTGCATCTATAATCTTGGGTTTAGGTTGAAATTAGTATAGTTTATTTAGTACCAATCAGCAGGAAAACTAAGGTTTCCTGCCTTCAAAGACAGGAATATGAATCTGGATCTAGAGTATACTGTATCCCTCAACTGACTGAAGTGGTCACAGACAATGGCCACCTCCTCTGTCTTCATACAATGCTTTCCTCCTCTGTCTTCCTTCTCCACACTTAGCCATTCATGGATGTGCAAGAGACTCCTGTGACCTGGACTGAGATTTCTTTATTACTAGCCACATCCAAGTGGGCGCCATAGAGGGGGAACGTCTCACCTCACCCAGCTCTGGGTATCTCCTTAATTCTATCTGAGTGTCTCCGCACTAGGTCCAAGCAGTGATCTACTAAGTGTACAGAGCTATGATTCTTCAGCATGCATCAAGATCAGCTGAAGGGAATGTTGAACCACAGACTGCTAGGCCCCTTCATCAGACCTTCTGAATTCTGTAGGATCTGAGAATTTGCATTTCTCACAAGTCGTCATGTGGTACTAATGCAGCTGGTCTGGAGACCACACTTTGAGAATTTCTCCTCTAAAGAGACAAGGCCCTTTCAGTCTGGATTCTCTGAGTGCTAGCCCAGTTTAGGGAGACTCAAACACCGGCACTTCCTGGTAGCTCATTATATATGTCTCCTCTTCACAGAAACCACTTACACAACTCTTTTTAGCCTCCTTCAGCATCTCCTTTGTCACTGCATAATGCTTGTCCTACTGAGTGCTTCTTTTCTTCTATTTCTCAGATTCTCCTTTATTCTGGCTCTCATTTTCATCTTTTGAAATGGTCCAGGCTGTTTTATGATATGCCTATGACATGCTGACTTCTGTGCCTAGAATGCCCATCTCTTCTCTCTAGCTTTTTATTTGCCTCTTTTGGTTAGAAGGAAGAAGCATTCACTTAAGTTACTTCATGTCATTTTAAAGTTCCCCAGAGAAGCCAAAAGGAGATCAGCAAGAGTAGGAAGAGGTTCATGGTTCTGATTTCAAGGTGGCAGAATGGACATCAACAACAGAAATTTGTGACTGTTTGTATAGTAAGTGATTCAGTAACTCTGTGTACCTGCTCCTTATACCATTCTTTTCCACTAACATATATGGCTATAATACTGTTTTTTTTGTTTTTTTGTTTTTGGTGCTGGGGATTGAATTCAGGCCTTATGTATACAAAGCACACTCTGCAACTACCACTGAGCTTATATCTCCAGCCCAACAACTCTACTTTTTGTCTACCTTATAGCCTATGCTTATTCATACTAATCTTATTCATATTTCTGGTTTCTTATAACTTTGGCTTACCATGGCTCAGGTTGTGCATAACTGACATTCTGTCAGATAGAGCCACCACTGGGATATTCATAGTCTTGGTTTAAATACAAAATTTAAAACCCTTCTGGAACAGTAGGTTTTTCTCTATAAAAGCAATGAGAACAATGGAAAAACTGTGAAGATAAACTTTTTCAGAATTCTGAAAATTAACCAAAGGCTGATAACAATTTAAAAATAATTTCTTCAAGAAATAGCTTCATGTTGGCAAGGACAGCATACTTTTTTGTTGCATTTCAACTTTCTCTATTCCCATTCCTTTCTTCCCAGTTATTCAGTAACTTCAGAGATCAGCAGCTCACAACTTAGTGGTGAAAACTAGTAGCTTAGTGACCACTGGATAGGGCAGAAAGGGTTTTGAGCTCCCCAGAAAGCTCCATACCTAAGGGAGATCCACCACTTGACCTGGAAAAGATTAATTCTCAAAGCTCTTCTTTATTTCAGTTAGCTCAGAGCTCAGACCTGTGATATACCATCAGCTCACCAACATATGCACAATGGGAGTCCCAGAAAGAAAGGAATAAGAGAAAGTGATAGAAAGAACATTTTGAAGGAATAATGGCTAAAGACTCCCTAAAGTTGATGAAAAACATTAATTTACACATTTAAGAAGCTCAAAAAACTCTAAGCAAGATAAACTTAAAGAGATCTACACCCAGGCACATTATAGTAAAACTGTCCAAAGCTGAAAACAGAGAAAATCTTGAAAGCAACAAGAGAAAAGTAACTTACCATTTATGAAAGTGCCTCAATGAGATTTACAGCTTACTTTTTATTAGAATCCAATGGAGGGGCTAGGGTTGTGGCTCAGTGGTTCCAAGCACTTGCCTAGCATGTGTGAGGCATTGGGTCCAATTTTCAGCACCACATAAAAGTAAATAAACAAAAATGAAGGTTCATCCACAACTAAAAAAATGTATATTAAAAAAAATGAATCCAATGGAGCCCACAAGGCAATGGAATAACTGTATTCAAAGTCCTGAAAAAAAAAGTACTATTAGCCTAGCATTCTATATGCAGCAAAATTATTCTTTTTAAAAATTTTTATTTATTGATTTTTAATTATCCAATAGAATCTATGAATATTGTTTAAGAAAGAATGAGTAGAAACAATACAATGTAGATCTGATAAACTATAAACTATTCAATA
Source organism: Xerus rutilus (assembly GCA_028644305.1). NCBI lineage: Eukaryota > Metazoa > Chordata > Mammalia > Rodentia > Sciuridae > Xerus > Xerus rutilus. The sequence goes on along the minus strand of CM053399.1, from coordinate 86,686,387 downwards.
TATAAAACTAAACATAAAAAATTATATAAATTACATAAAGAATTAAAAACAGTATACAGAAGATGTAGGAATAAGATTAAAAACATGAAATAGAATTAATCACTTTGGTTTTCTGTATTCATCAAAAGCATTTCCCTGATAAAATGGAAAGAAAATCAGAGAAGGAAAAAAGTAGAGAAATGGAAAGAATGAATAAAATCAAATAAGTTTTTAAACATTGTTTTAAAATTAAGAAACTGACTTCATGTTTCATCTCTGATATGTTAAGTAATCAAAAGTCATAAATCTTATCCTTACAGTAACCAAAATTTCTGAAAATCAAATTACATTTCTTGAACCCAACAATGTACTGCTAGAGCTTTCAATTAGTATATATAATCTTGAAGAATACCTGGAGACAGAATATGGGCTAATTTGAGATTAAGAAAACTTTGGGGTCCTGTAGACTTTGGGAAACCCTCACAGTTCCACAGTTTTCCTTCCAGATACCCTACCAGTTTCCCACTGAAGATTCCAAAAAGAGCTCATGTCTCTAATAGGATTAGGTTGTGAATTAAAAACAAAGTCAATTAAGGACAAAGTTTCAAGGAAAAATATTGGGAATATTGCAGTCAGAGATGGGAGTAAGGGTGCCAGTGGGGGTGGTACACATTGATGAAACATTTGTGAAAGTCATAGTTCTCAAATATAGACCTACTTAAACATTGGATAAGATTAGAAAAAACTCCTTTGTCCTATATCTGACCTGCACAACAACAAGCATCTTGTATAATAACAATTAGTTACAGCTGAAAGAGTTGTAATATGCAGATTTTTTTCTCCCTGAAGTAGTATTTAAGAAAACTCAAACAGTGAGATAAAAAAGTACAGGATGAAAACTTAAAGCCTCTGGTACCTTTAGCTGCAAGCAAGCATTAAACACCAGACAAGTCCTCACCAGATAAAATCAATACTCCTATCAGTGGCCTATTTACCTCATTTTTTATTATTCAATAAAACATGACTGGCTGTCAACAAAAAATTACAAGACAGGCCAGAAGGCATGCTAAAATGTAGTCTGAAGATAAAAACCAGACTCAAACATATCATACATGTTTGAATTGCCAAGTTAAAAAAAACTAAATAATTATGATTAATATGTTAAATGCTCTAAAGGGAAAAATTATACAGCATGAAAAAACTTATAAACTATGTTAGAGAAAATGGAAACTTTAAGAATCAAAACAAAATTCTAGAAATCAAACATGCTGAAATAGAAAGGAAGAATGCCTTCTGATGCCATCAATTAAATTATGGCCAAGGAAAGAAACCAAGATCTTGATGATAAGTTAATTAAAAATTTCCCAAACAAAAATACAAAGGAAATAAAAGCAACCCAAGAACTGTGGGACAATATCAAAGAATAAAGCACACATATTTAGAATACCAAAAAAAGAAAAGAAAACAGAGCAGAAAAAATATTTGAAGTAAAACTCTGAAAAATTTTCAAAAACTAAGATGAGATAAAAAGCAGATTTTGAGAGAATATTAAGTAGGTTAAATATCAAATACAAATAGGTGAATAAATAAAGTAATACCTAGTCATCTCATAACCAAATTACAGAAAACTAAAACAAAGAAAAATTTTTTAAATTAGTTTATTTAATTGCATTTCAAGTAATAGCACATATATAGAGCTCAGTTTTTCCATTTCTCTGGTTGCAAACCAGATAAAGTCACATCAATTGTGTCTTCATACATGCACCAAGGGTAGTGATGACGATTTCAATCAACCATCTTTACTATACTCATTCCCCTTTTCCGCCACCCACCTCCCCCATGCCGCGCCCAGTGTTCCTCTATTTCTCTTATGTTTCCCATTCCCACTCCTCTTATTTATCAGCATCCACTAATGAGAGAGAACATTCGGCATTTGGTTTTTTGGGATTGGCTTACTTCACTTAGCATAATGCTTTCCAATTCCATCCATTTGCCTGCAAATGCCATAATTTTATTCTCTTTTATTGCTGAATAATATTCCATTGTGTATAGGTACCACAGTTTCTTTATCCATTCATCTATTGAAGGACATCTGGGTTGCTTCCACAGTTTTGCAATTGTGAATTGTGCTGCTATAAACATTGAAGTGGCTGCTTTACTGTAGTGTGCTGTTTTTAAGTCTTTAGGGTATAGGCCAAGGAGTGGGATAGCTGGGTCAAATGGTGGTTCCATTCCAAGTTTTTAAAGAAATCTCCATACTGCTTTCCAGATTGGTTGCACCAGTTTGC
>CM053399.1:86653302-86683620 GCA_028644305.1 Xerus rutilus | reverse complement strand
ATTTCAAACCAAGTAGCTCCTAACAGCTCCCAAATACATTTACAGTTTAGTCATGATATACAACAATTATGTGTTCCTTTACAATCTATTATGTAACCAATAAATTTGCACAAGGGTCTATAGTATCTTTTGGTGGGCTAGGGAAACTTGAGGGTGGGGTGTAGGACAGAATGTTGGGTTAGTAGGAAGTGAGGATATGGTTATTAAATCTTAGAGAGCATAAAAAAGGAATCCAAGAGGAGTTGGCTGCTACTAGAAAGAGTGACATATAGTTGAGGAAGACCTGCAAGGAGGAAGAAAAGAATATGGCAGGGAGAGATGATAGGTAGACAAATAAAACATATGCACTTGGAATTTATAAGACTATATAATATCACTCTAGTCTACAGTTCAGAAATCCCAATCTACCATATACCACTGTATAGCAGATATTTGATGTCACAACTGTTGGGGATTAGAGGGTAGGAGAAGAGCAAGAGAGAAAAGAGGGAGGGAAAAAGAAAGAAGGGAAAGAAGAAGAGAGTAGAAAAATAAAATAAAAATATTAAACAATAGAAGTATTAGGAGAAAAAGATAAAGGATAGAATTAAAAATAAGCATAAAAAAATGTAAAAAAGTCTCAGTGTAAATACACAGCTATGATTCCTTTCACCTCCAGTAGGTGGTGTTGTCTGTTGTTTGCTGGACTTTCCCGGCTGGCGTCCTTGGTGCTGGTCCCAGGCCAAGGTGAAACTCTGGGCCGCTGGTGAAGTCGCTGTTCCACCATGGCCAAGGTTTGCTCCCAGGTGTTCACCTGTGCCCCCTGGTGTGTAGGAAGTTCTGCCGAGTTAGAAGGCAGTCCACAAAGAACAATAGCTGAGGGTCCGCTCAGGAGACGGTTGGTCCACAGTAGCAACTGCTAGCGGTCTCACATGGCTGGGTGGGCGCTGGGGTCAGGCACCCTGTGCGGAAGCAGGCCCGGCACGCCCGGGGCAAACTCCGAGCTGGAGCCCTGGGCTGGAGCTTCTGCCACAACTGCACTCCACCAGTCGGCGCCGAAGTGACGCCAACACAGCTACTGCTGCCTCCTGGTGATTCTGTACACACACGCATGAGCGAAATTCCTGTGTGGGATGGTGAGCCACAGAATGATGCCAGGAAGCTGGCTGGAAAACGGTGCCTCCACCACTTCCAGCCTTGGTCCCCAGGAACCTAGCACAGAGTACACCGTCTAGGCCGCCATCTTGGAACCCTCCCAAAGAAAAAATTTTGAAAGAAGAGAGAAAAATAATTGCCTTACTTATACAGCTATAGAATGATAAGGGTAAGAAATTCATTAGATAGCACAATAACCAATTTTTATCTTCAACTGATGTTTCTAACACAGTCCTTTTCTCCATTGTAGGCATAGCCCTGAGCCAACATTTCTGTGAATTCCACAATTTAAGTCTTTTTAAAAAGACTGCTAGTCTATGTCTTTTAATTGATGAGTTTAGGCCACTAACGTTCAGAGTTATTATTGAAATATGGCTTGTATTCCCATTCATTTAAATTTATTTTTGGTTTTTAATTTGACTTGGTTTCTCCTTTGATTGGCTTTTCCTTTAGTGTAGTTCCTCCCTTTGATGATTCTCATTGTTGTTTTTCATTTCCTCCTCATGGTATATTTTGCCAGGAATGCTCTCTAGTGCAGGCTTTCTTGCTGTAAATTCTTTTAACTTTTGTTTATCATGGAAGGTTTTTATTTCATCATCAAATTTGAAGCTTAATTTTGCTGGATGTAAGATTCTTGGTTGGCACCCATTTTCTTTTAGAGCTTGGTATATGATGTTCCAGGATCTCCTGGCTTTGAGAGTCTGGGTTGAGAAATCTGCTGAAATCTGAATTGGTTTCCCTCTATATGTAATCTGCTCCTTCTCTCTTGCAGCTTTTAAAAAAAATTCTATCTTTATTGTGTATGTTAGGCATTTTCATTATAATGTGCCTTGGTGTGGATCTGTTGTAGTTTTGTATATTTGGTGTCCTGTATGCCCCTTGTATTTGATTTTTGAATTTAATCATCATGTTTGGGAATTTTTATGATATTATTTCATTGAAGAGATTATGCATTCCTCTGGTTTATACCTCCGTGCCTTCCTCTACCCCAGTAATTCTTAGACTTGGTCTTTTCATGTTATTCCATAATTCCTGGATGTTCTGTTCATGGTTTCTTACCATCTTCATTGTGTGGTCAACTTTATTATCAAGATTATATATTTTGTCTTCATTGTCTGAGGTTCTGTCTTCCAAGTTCTCTAGTCTGTTGGTGATTCTTTCTATTGAATTTATTATTTGGTTTATTGTTTCCTTCATTTCAAGGATTTCTGTTTGGTTCTTTTTCAAAGTCTCTATCTCTTTCTTGAATTAATCTTTTGCTCCCTGTATTTGCTCTCTTATCTCTTTGTTGGAGTGATCAATGGTTGCATGTATTTGCTCTCTAATCTCTTTGCTGGAGTGATCAATTTTTGCCTGTATTTGCTCTCTTATATTATTCTGTGCTTCATGGATCATTTTAGTTATATATGTTCTGAACTCCTTCTCTGACATTTTATCTACTGTGCTGTAAATGGGTTCTATTGTTGTAGCATCTTGGTTTATTTGGGGCATTTTCTTCCCTTGTTTTTTCATGTTGTTCATGTGTCTTCTTCTCTAGCAGTGCCAATCTGAGGTATTAGTTTCTACCCTATAATCTTGTAGTGTCCCTGCAAGTTACCAATACCTCACCTCTGGTGTAAACGGGCCTGCAGGGACCTGAGGGATGATCTTCCTGCTCCTGGATATTGAGGATAGATGGATATAGTCAGGGACAGCCACCGGTTGGTAGATGGGGGACCACAGCACAGTTGATCTCCTCTGTGCGTAGGCCGGGGGTTGGTCTGCTCTACCTCCTCCGCTCGTCGGCCAGGGGTCCAGCAAAAATGTTCTTTAAAAGTCCTAGATAAACAAAATGGAACAAATATTTTGCTAGCAGACCCACTCTACAATAAATACTACAGGCAACTCTTCAGGCTCAAAGGAAATAACACTGGACAAAAACTTGAATCCACACAAAAATTTAAAGAGCATTGATAAAGTTAGTGTTTATATCAGTTATGTTTTATGCCTATAACTTTTCTATCTGATTTAAAAGGCACTTGCATAAAGCAATAATTATAAGACTGTGTTGATAGTCTTATTATCCAATAATAGCAAGACTACACTTTCTTTACAAGAACATATGGAACATTTTCTAGGATAAATTATATATATATTAGTCCATAAAATAAGATATTACTAAGAAGATAGATAAAAACAAATTTTGAAGAGGATGTGGAGAAATCAAAATTCATAGCTTGGTGGGAATGTAAAATTGTGCATTCACTTTGGAAAACAATTTGACAGGCCAACTATAGAATCACCAAATGACCTAGAAATCCCATTTAGTAATATGCTTGAGAGAAGTAAAGAAAGATGTTCATATAATGTTCATATAAGCATCTTTACACAAATATTAATAGCAGCATTCAACAACTGATGAACAGATAATTATAATATGATATATAGCCATATAATTGAATATTACTTAACAATAAAAGGGAATGATGTGCTGATGCATGCTGTAAGATGAATGAACCTTGAAAAATTATGCCAAGTGAAAGAAACAAAAGACTTCCCATTATATGATTTTATTTATATGAAATACCCAGAATAGACAAATCATAGAGACATAAAGTAAATCAGTGGTTGTCAGGGGCTAGTAAAGAGGGGCTGAGAGTGACTGCTAATGGGTACATGGTGTCTTTGGATTGGGGAAAATATTCTATATATAATTATGGTTGAACATCTTCTTGAATATATAAAAACTACTGAATTACACATTTTAAAATAAGTATGAATTTTATAACATATAAATTACGTCTCAATAAGACCGTTATAAAAGTGTCTTATAAAATCATGGGTCCATGTGAGGTATAGTAACATGCCTACCCATCTTTTTTTCCCCCCTTCTTTACTTTATCCTTGCCTCCCTTTCTTTTCCTTTCTTTCTTTCATTTTTTTTTTGTACTGGAGATTGAACCCAGGTGTGCTCTACCACTTAGCTACATTCTCAGATCTTCTTATTTTAAATTTTGCGATAGAGTCTCACTAAATTGCCCAGGCTGGCTTCAAACTTGCAATTCTCCTACCTCAGCTTAGCTTATCTATCTACAAGCATGTATCACCATGCCTGATGAGGTATAGTGATTTTGCAATGAAGATTTAAAATTGTGGGTGAAAAAGAGGCATTTATGTATTTATTTATTGTCTAATCTTGTATGTGCACAATGCTCATAGTGTCTTGGCAATGACTTTTCCTGTTCAGGCCCAGGAGCCCTGTCTTTAAGTTCTTTAATGTCAAATTTACAGTTCCTGGCTAATTTTATATCTCCTATTGAGGAAAAAGCAACCATGCTGTTGTTATACACAAGCATGGCTCTTAGGAACGTGTATACTCTTCTTGCCTCTGTGGTTCCCTAATACCATGCAGTTAAGACTGGTCCATTGTTACTTAAGACCCTGTGTCATGTGTCATACTACCTACAAGTATTAGATTCTCATGACTCTTTACAAGGTTGTTTACTAAGCTTCTTTGCTGCTGCTGATCACAAATTCAGGTTCACAAAAAATGCGAATGATCCTTTATATTTGGTTACATTAAATTCTTTGGAGTTTTATAGCATAAATATTGAAAAATACATTTTATAACCCCATCTTCTTTTGATTTCTTTGGGCAGTTGAGAATTTGATTTCCTTAATGTTGATTACACTTCAGTCTTCCACACATTACCACTTGCTGGGAAGATAGATGAGGGACATACAGGTGGGGAGAGAAGAACAGTTCCTTATTTGGAATGGCTTAAGACTAAAAGGAAGAATATGATGTCACCACTTCATTTGAAATCAAATGAAGATGTTGATAGAAGGGTCTATGTGCATTGTGGAGAATGATCTCTAAAGCTCCCAGAGGAGATGATCTAGCCACCTCAAAGGGGATTGAATGCCAAGGATGGCATTGCCCTAGGGTGCTGGAGACTGAAGGTGGCACCATGATTGGATCACAGATGGACAAGAGCTGATGCTGAGTACAACACATAGTTTAAACCCAAGGATGGGTGGTAGACCTTCAGTAGCCTTAGAAGGAACTATAGGAGTAGCAATTACCATGACTAAATGACTAGTATACTGGCTTACTTTGGTTCATTTTGTAGATGCCACCTATCTCTGTTAAGCTGTAGCTTACTTGGGTCAACTTGACTCTCTTCTAACACCTTGTCAAACCTCAAAGTCTTGGTACCTTTGATGTTCAATTAGAATGTCTCATTCATAGATGTGTCTTTCCAATGAAAATGTAAATCCTTGAATGGAGGGACTAATTCATCTTTTTTTTAAAAAATTTTTTAATATTTTTTTTTAGTTGTAGATGGACACAATGTCTTTATTTTATTGCTTTGTATGTGGTGCTGAGGATCGAACCCAGGGCCTCACGCATGCGAGGCAAGCGCTCTACCGCTGAGCTACAATCCCAGCCCACTAATTCATCTTTATAATCCCCAAAGTAGGAACACATGAGTGAAGAAACACATGTGGACCCTGTTGTCCTGGAGCTTATAATGTTGTGAGAAAATATGGTATCGTACAAATAATTGTATAATCACAAACTGTAAGGGAAAAGTACAGGTGAATAACAGAATAGATAGGACAAAGGAACTGAATTTATACTAGAGTGGTTAGGGAAGGGCTCTGAAGATGTGAATTTTAAGCTAAGACTTGAATAGCTGGAGTTAGCAGACAAAGAATGAACACTGTGTCAGTGGTCTCTTCTAGGCACAAATGACAGCATGTGCCAAGGGACTTGGGATGATTGAGGACTGTGATTGGCAGGGAGGGATGAAAGTGCAGTGTGGCCTGGGAGGAGGTCCAAGAGATGACCAGGGGACAGATCACAAAGGATCTTATAGGGCATAAGCCACATCCAGGAGATTATATCTATATCTATATCTATATCTATATCTATATCTATATCTATATCTATATATCTATATAAAGATATATATAAATATATAAAAAAGATAAATATAATATATAATAATTATATATAATATAATGTATAATATATAAATATAATATGTATAATTATATATGATTTATATATAAATATATAATTTATATAAAAAGATATATATTTTTTCCCCCTGAGGTGCAATTGGAAAATTTTAAGCAAGGGAAATCTGACTTTTGATGGCTCATTCTGGCTACAGTGAAGAATAGGCTGAAAGAAGACAAGTGTGAGAGCTGAAAGTTATGTTGGGATCCAGATGAGAGATGATAGAGGCATGGGCTAGGGTTGAGACAGTAAAGAACAGAAGTGGGTGGGCTGAGAGATATTTGGATATAGAATATTCTGGGCTTAGGGAAAGAATAAAGCAGAGAGAAGCAAAAGAGGGGAAGGTACCAAGAGTGTATTCTAGGTTTCTAGCTAGAGCACCTGGGGAATTGAAGCACTGTTCTTATCACAGGTAGACTGTGGGAAGAAGGGCAGATCCACAGGAAAGATCAAGTGTACTATATTTAGCTTGCTAGGTGTGAGGTGCTTTCATGACAGGAAGGGGCTACAAAGGGGCTGGAACTCTGGGAGTTGAGTAGGTGAGGCTGAAATATTCCTGATGTGGGGTGGGCACTGCCCGAGTCTACATCCTTTGTGCAACTACACAGACTGTTGCCTTGTGTGGGTTGAGTTTCTCCAAAAGTTTATTTGTATTATCCAGAAAGTCCAGAGCTATGATGGGAAAGGCATGAGAGAGGCTGGTCATTGAGGCTGGCCTTGGTATCTCTTCTAGGCTGGTCACCCTCCTCTTGGACACTCTAGGCATCTTGGAAGTGACACTGAAACCCAAAGGGGCGAAAGGAACCTGTGGAGACATGCTTAATCAAACATAACAATGCTAAAAATATCCATATCGTGCCTAGCTCAGCATCCCAAGTCACACTTAGAAGTGTGGGGCAGATACACCCATTCTCCTATAGCACATGACATATTATATTTTTCAGAAATCCCAACTGAATCTTGGATTTTGCTTCACAAACACTCCAAGCACAAATGCAAGGGAAAAACAAATAAGTTTAAAGCTCTGGCAGAGAAGCTGAGTTCTTCCCCATTAGAGCAAGGGAGAGAGACCTGGCAAAACATTAAAATGGAGCTAGTTTTCCTCTAAGACTCAGGGCTAGTTCCAAATGCACTAATGAAATATACGGAGGAGCAGAGGGTTTGTTCTGGGCAGTGGTTTTGATGAAAGATCCCTTTCAATACAGGTGCTCTTGTTGAATCCTCTTGTATAAGTTTCTGCCACTGGATGAGGTGTTATGGAGCTTAGGCCTATGGTCACAATCCCCGTGCCCAGACCAGCTTTAAAAGAGAAGGCAATGAGGAAGAGAGGAGGTTGGTGTGGGTATGGAGGGATTTTAGCTGAAACGGGGTACTTTGAAATCTTTAACAGAGATCTTCTGTGTGTAAATGGGCCTTATTTTTCTTTATATACTCAGCTTAGTGCTGGCTGGTGTAGGCATCTGGTACTTGGTAAATATTTGCAGCATTGTACTGTGAACTGATTTATGGGAATAATGTAGAGGGGATAAAACAACCCAGGCTGGGAGGAGGAAGGTGTATAGAAAGCCAGGGGTAGTGGAGCCTGGGAAGTTCCCCAGAAGGCTTGTCAAGGAAAGCAAGACCCTTAAAAGAAAGAAAAGGAGGAGAGAGGAGGGATGCTGGACAGAATGGCAGAACAAGGGCTGTCAAAGAATAGCAAAGAGAGACATGAAAGATCCCTGGGGGGATCAAGGTGCAGGGGGCAGATGGATGTCCTGGCAGGACTTCTATAGATTAGGAGAAGCAGAGATGGCAGTTCCTAGGCCTAGGCTCTTCTGACTGCGATATCCCTGTACAGAGGCATTGGAAACCAGAGTGGATATTTCCCCTCAGCCAGCAATTGTGCCAGCATGGCCACTCAGTAACTTATAGTTCTACGGACCTTTTTCAACTAGTATCTCCAAATGCTTCTGATGTTATGCCATTCCTCAACTCAATGGCTCACTAATACTGTAGTGGTGTTTTCACAAACCAGGTGGTTTCACAAATCAGGTGATTCTGATGTGTACTAAAGTTTTGAGAACCAGTGCAATGCTGTGTGAAACAATCCCCACCTTCAGGCAGCTCATGGCCTACCATAAATACAAAGCAATTGTCAAAGAGTGCTACAGCAAATCAGGGAGGGTTTCCTAACCTGGCATTTAAGGTGTGCTCTAATGTGAGCCCCTCTGACTCTTGCAGTCTTCTCCTACCTGAGCCCTCTGCTGTAGTCTGATCTTTTTCCTGTCACACTGTGCTCATTCTCTTTTTGCAGAGTGAGCTCCATTAGTAGGACATAACAGCATCTGGCATGGCCCTGACACATAATGGGTGCTCAAAAAGTGCTCTTTACCTCCTTTTTCCTTTGCTCTGGACTTCATATTAGAAATCCCCGCTCCTTCACCTAACCAAATTCTAACCTTTCTTCAAGGCCCCATGCAGGGGCTAGTTCCTCGAATCTGAGACTTCTTCATCTAGCCTTTTCTTTCTCTTCTTTGAATCTGGGCACTTAGACTCTGACTCCTATAACCCAGGCCTTAGTTCCATTGATGCACTTTGCCCCCCCCCTCCCCCCGCTTAGATTCTCTATTTGGGAAAACCTTTGCAGTTCTAAACACTATGTGACATTACCTTTTCTATTGTGCTGTTTTCTAGTCCCCACTTCCACCCATAGGCTTACATCACCACCCTGCCCTATGAGAAAACAGCCTCCAATGTCAAATACCTCTAAGTTCGTTTGTCTTAGATAATGAACTTCAACAATGTGCATGGATGGCCTCAACGTCAGTCCTTGACTGCTGGGAGAGAGTTCTCTTTCACATTCTGTTATCTATAGAGCATTCACAGTTCAGGGCAGGCACTTCTTGTGGCCAAAAGAGAGTGAGACTCTAGGGCACAAGACCTGCTGGATTCTTGGCTTTTCCAACTACTGTCCTGGTAATTCTGGGCAATTTGTTTTCACTGATTCGAATTTCAGTTTTCTCATCTGAAACATGATGCCCATTGCTACCCCCAGCTAGCCCTACACATTTTTGTAAAGATATGACAGAATTATAGAATTAAACTATAAAATTGCCCTAGACATAAATACTAATGCTTACAAGTTACCAGTTGCTTAAAACTTATTTATTAAATGCTTGCTACACATTAGGACTTGTATCAAACCCTAGATAGAAAATTTAATTACCGCTTGAGATTTTGTAACGATTACCAGAAAGAACACTGTGGACTTAGACAAATGCTTTTGAAGAAGGAGGTGGAGGCTGCCTGTGCATGTGGTTGGAGATATTGGGGTGTGGGTGGTGAAGACAGTGGAGGCCCCAAAGGAGGGATTAGGATGCTAAAGGGGTGGACAGAAGGGACTAGATTCAAATGTTACTCATCCATAGGTAGCTCCCCAATCCCTTAACTTTTCTCCTTCACTCCCCAAAGATCACAGCCAGTTTGGCTGCCCCACTTTGCTGACCTGTGTCTTCCCAGGGATGGAGGTGAGGAGGCTGGAAAAGAGGGGAGCTGAGTCCCTATGGATTCCTCTGTTTGGTTTAATCTGAGGAGGCCCCTAGGATAGCCTTGTCCCTGAGGTCTCCCCTGAGCCACTCCCTCAATCTCCTCCTTTAAAAAAAAAAAAAAACTGCTGAACAGTGACACACTTGAACATTTCTGTTTTCATGATTAAAAGCAGGTGTTAGTTCTAATAGTCTCCAGGACTAATTCTCCTGTATAGCTGGCTTAATTGTGGATGTAAACATGCTTAACAACTTCACTTCCTTTGAAACAGAAAAGCCAGGAAAGAGAAGGATGGCTGTGGAGCAGGCTGAAAAGCAGAGCTGATTGGTGGGATCTGTGTGGCTCGTGTGTCATCTGTGAGATGGGTGGGAAGAATGTGGGTGATCTCTAAGGTCCCTTCCTGCTTCATGGTGTGGGACTGTAGGAGAAGCCTCCCAACCTGCCCACCTTCTCTTCAGTACTTCTCTCTTTCCTCACCACAAGATGGAATTTCTTTGCATGTCAGCATTCTTCCAGAGAGGATTGCACAAAGGCTAAGAGAGGAACACTGTAGCACCAATAGCTGACAGCCTACATGTAATGCTTTTTGCTCTATTCTTTAATTTTTTTCCAAACAAAGAACTGCAAAGGCAATCTCTGGGGACTGTCCAAACCCAGATTTTATGGGTAGGCTAAATTTGGGTCTGTGTCAATACCCAAGCTTATATAGCCATTTCATTAATCTACCATCCCTGTATAGGGTAATAGTGTTCAATATTAATCCTTGCAGAAATGGTTTATCTTTGGTCATTAAAGAATTTAGCCCTATTTTTCAAAGACTTATAGCTCCTACCATGTGCAAAACCCTATAGTGGATGCCTATGGGCAACAAAAAAGACAGAAAGCTCTGTTCCTGGGGGACATATTGTATATAAAGTAGATTTTATGCACTGATCATTCAAGGGGATAATCACATGTTTGGAGCATTTTAAGGTCTTAGTACATTGCTGTCATAGTAACAGCAATGATAAATTTTTAGGTAATGAGAAAACCATATGCCAGCCATCACGCTAAGCACTTTGTAGGAATTTTATCGTTTGGTCTTCGCAACAGTCTTATTCTAGAGATATGGGAACTGAGGCCCAGAGACTTAAGTAACTTGTTAGAGTCCTATAACCAAAATAGAGACTCGATTCAGGTCTGCTTGCCTTTAAAACTCATATGATGTTTATCATATGAATTGTCTGCTCCATGTAAAGTTGACAATCCAAAAATATTGCATGAGTAATTGATTCAGTGACGAATAATTGCTTGAAAGAATAAACACATGGAAGAACTTCGGAGCAATCTGAGCGGCTTGAGGGAATTATATGCTGTCCCCTTTCTTCATCAAATGGGGCCCAGGCTTTACAACTCAGTATGTTCCTTGGGTCCCTTTTACTTTGCGTCTGATCTTGCCTCACGTAGGACCCCACTTTCACTCTCAGCACACCTTATCCATATACCTTTTGAGTGGAGCCTCTGCTTTTAGTTAACCAGATCATTTCTTTTCATTTTGCCTTCACTCCCACTACATCCTAGGCCTTCTTCCAGCTTATCTATTACATAGTCCATTTCCGGGCCTGAGATCCTAAGATACCCTAGGATGTATTCTCAGAGTTATTTACTTATCTCCTTTCCAGATGCCCAGATGCAGACTAGCCAGAGGAGCAGGGAGACAGCTAGATTTATTGCTGCCCTCAGCCTCCTCTCTGTACCCTCATCTATACACAGAGGTTCTGCCAAGATGAATAGAACCAGAGAGCCCCTTTCAAGAGACCTGGGGCCTGGGAGGCACCAATCAGTGATAGCCTTTTCAATGAGGCATCCATAGTCATGGCCACAGGAGTGTCCTTGGAAGTGGAGAAGCCCTGCTTGTTGCCTCCTGGGGAAGGATGCCTCCAAATGCTGAATAGGAAGGCTATAAACTCACTCCAGACCAGGCAGCAAAAGTGAGGTGGCCCCAGCCTTGTGGTGGCCCACCAACTTGTGGTGCTATTTGTGTATGCACATCAGGAGCCCAGTTCCCCCAGAACCTCTTTGTCTCTCTGCAAATCTCAGCTGTGCCTCAAGAAGGCCAGAAGACTCATGCATGACCATCTAGAGAAGGGACAAGGAGTGGGACAAAATGGAAACAACCAGTAGGTAATACTGTAGAGGTAGGCAGGAATGGAGGCATCTCTCAGGGATAAGGAGCTCCTCCTGGGACCGATGAGCTGCACATTGGCCTAGACTAGGCTGGCCCTTCACCCCAGAGAAGGGAGAGAAGGGGTCAGAGGAAATCACGTGTGTTGAAAACTTACCACTTTGGGCTAGAGCTGTACCTGTGGTTTGTCCTTGGATTGTTATCCTATGAGTTGGGTTTGACTGTTTTCATTTTACAGAGGAGGAAACTGAAACCCCGAGAAATTCTCACAGGTAATGATGAAACTTGAATTTGAAGCCATGCTTCTTCCATAGGGGTGGGCAGTACACACTGGCCCTTTTCACTCCAGAGTGGCATGGACCCCCTCTCTTCCCTCCTGCTTTCTGGTCACCAGCTATGGCTGGCTCTGAATGGTGCTTCTAGAATTGAAAAGCAAAGCCCATGCTTGTTTGTGTGTATGTCTGGGCATGTGTGCTTGTGTGTGTGTATGTGCTCACACACAGCACATTGTGGGAAGCATGGAGAGAGAGGAGGGAGGCTCATGACCCCCAGATCTGCAGCAGGGTCTAGGAAGATGCCTCCTCCACACCACACCACTGCCCAACCCCTCTCCTCTCCCTTAAGTTCAGACTCCTGGGATGCCCTTTCCTAGGCTGCTCCAGGCCTTTGGGGGTGAGGTCCTGTCATGTTGCAGGCGTCAGTCTCTTTCCCCGTGGCGGGGGGCAATTACAGATGACTCACACATAGTGCAGTATCAAAACCAACTTTATTTTACTCATTTCCCTCTTCCTCTATGTGCTGAAAAACTTTTGGGGGTGGGGGAAGGGAGACTCTTCCAGAAAATTATACCCTGCATCTCCCTTTCTGCTGCTCCTAGGAAATCATTTAAGATGGAAATTAGAGCCCATTATTGCACATTTAATTACCCACCAAATGAATGGCATATTTAATGAAAATGGCAAATCCTCCAACATGTGTAAGATTTCTAGTTCATGCATCTCCAGACGTGTTGCAAAATAATTCATTAACTAGAGATGGGAATTGCTGGGGCTGCCTTAGGGGAATGGCAGGGCCAGGGAATGGGGCCAAGGATATGAGGCATTTAGCTGATATTCCTGCTCCTAAGACTGAGATAATACAGGATTTTTTCCTAATGTGCTGTGAGGTGAGGGTCTCTGGCCTCCCCTGAGGCAGGTTATGGAGGCCAGTCCTTGATGGTGCAGGATACTGGAGGCTGGTCCTCTTCTGAGTGTGGAGAAGAAGGTGAGGTCAGACAATTGCCAGACTTTCTCTTCACCCCCAGGTTCCTGCCTCACCGTGCAGTATGAAAAACAGGTGTCAGGTTCAAAAACGAGGGCTTCAGAAATGGTGGGGACAAGGTTACAGTTCCTATGGTAGTTGATGAGGGACAGGCTCTATCACTCCTCTCCCTCTGACCAGTGCTCTAGCTGCATCCTCTCAGCTTTGATGGCAGGCTGCTTTCACATTTTAGGGCTATTTGTTCACTCATGCAACCAGCCAACATTTATGGAACATCTGCTATTTGTGGAAAATCTGTTTGTTAATTCAACCATGCAACCAATCAACCTTCTTATTAAATACCTATTATTCATTCATTCCCTCATTCTCTCATTTGTTTTAAGCAATAGACTAAGTAGACTACATATATTGAACACATGCTGATTCACATATCCATGCAACCAAACAGCATTTCCAAAGTAGCTACCATTTGACCACCTATCCATCTATCCATCCATAAAGCCACCCACCTACCTACCCTCCCAATATTTACTAAACACGAACTGACCATTTATGCAATCAACAAGCATATATTGAACACCTAGTATATACCAGGTATTATGTAGACATTAGGGAATCAAAGATCAAGACATGGGTCCTGCCTTCAAGGAATTTAGAATTAAGTGATAATATTAATAGCTAACATTTATTCCACATTTAATATATATGCTCAGCAGTGGCCTAAGTGCTTTACGTAGATAAATTCATTTCCTATGGTAGGTACTATGAAGAAACTGACAGAAATTTGTCAATATCAAATAGCTTTTGCTTGATAAATTATCAAGGTTTGAACCCACACAGACAGTTTAGAGAGTAAGTGCTCCTAACCAAGATGCTGTCTCCTTGTGGGACAAGTAGACTGTACACAGCCCTATGGCAGGAAAAGGGGAAAACAAATTTGCTCTGCTTGGAGGAGATAGAGGAGGTGGCATTTGAACTGGATCTCAAAGAAGGCATGGGAGTCTGTGGGCTAGTGGAAAGAAGGCGAGTTGTCTTGAGCCCATTCCACGTTGAGAGCTGAGAAATGTAAGGCATATGGGATAGTTTATAACCTCAAAGAGCTTTCAGTCCAACAGGGGAGGTAACACATGGTCACACATGAATTTGCCCCAAGGAAAGGTGAGGATGGATGGCAGGAGTGGAGTGTGTGGTAAAGCATACAGGTGGTACAGATGCCATCTGCATAGCAGAGAGAAAGGAGAACTCTTCCCAGTTAGAGTTACCAGAGTCGCCATCTTGGAGGAGCTGACCTAGGACAGACCCCAAATCAAGGCCAAGCAGGACCTGCCAGGAGAGATGAGGCCAGAGAGAGGATTCGAGCAGGTAGAAAGGCACAGGGAAATGCAAGTGACTCCAGCTGACTCCCATTTCAGCCTCAGGTCTTAAAAGAAGAATCTGAAAAGATGGTATAGATTATGAAGGGGCTTGAACTTCTTTGCCTAGGGAGATTAGGCATTGTTTGCTAGGCCACAGAGAGTCACTGGAAGATTCTGAGGGGAGTGGTAATTGTTTTGTTTGTCCCCTTCCCTATATGGTCCAGAAGAATGACCTGGCTTGCTTGCTGGCCAGCTTCATGTTAGGTTTTGTCAGAGGAGACACTGATAGTAGATAGTGAGGAGGAGAGAGACCTGGAAACATCTTCCCTGCTTCCTCCTGTGGTTATGGCTGTGTCCCTCCAGAAACTTAGGGTTTTCTTCTTCATTTTTTTTTTCTTTTAGCAATAATTTCAGGAAATTCTAACATTCAGGCAGGTTGGGAATCATTGATCTATACTGTTTACAAAGCACTTTCTCATTTCGTCCTGTAACTGAAAACAATATTCTTATCCATATTTTCCACATGAGAAAACTAAGGCTCAAAAGGGTTGCGACGTGACCAACATTACCAACTTTGAAGCAGAATAGCTGGAATTAAAAGTCACATTTTTTATTCTGTTTCTGCTTCTTGGGGGAACCAGGTGTCAAGAAGACTAATTAGAATATCTTTGTAATAATTGAGTAAACATTCTATTTTCTTGAGTTTGCTTCCTCTAATTTTTGCATCGCCAAATATTGCCCATTATTCTCTAATGCCCATTTTAATTAGCATCCGCTCCACACAGCCCTCTATGATTCCCCAGGTAACCATAATCTTATATCCTGAGGCCTACCTGCTTTGCATATGCATATCTTCTCTTTTCAGTTGTTTTGAAGCCTTTTAAAGTAAGCAGCATCATATACTGGCTAGTACATGACTTTTGTGCAGCTCTGTTGCTCCCTACCCCTCCAGTACTGGGATGGAACGCAGGGCCTGGCGTATGCTAGGCAAGTGCAGTACCACTGAGCTATATCCTCAACCTGTGCATGGCTTTTGAAATCCTTGATTTCCTGGACTCAGTAATCTTACTCATGCCCTCACTCAAACCAGGTACCTGGTCATCAGCTAAAACGGCTCTGCTAATGAAACTCCAGGACATCACATTCTGATTATCCATGGCCCCATCCCTCCAGGTTATCACTCACCATTTGTGGATTCTTTGCCCTCTCGGTCTCTTCCATCTTTCTGCCTCTTTCTTTAATCCAAATCCATCACTGCACTCACGGTTTTATTGCCCTCTGTACCCAGCTAGGAGTTCTCTATAACTGGAACAGTTGCCAGCCATCTACTGCCTCCATCTTTCTCTTGCCAGCATCTTTGAAGACTTGGCTTGTTTTATCTTTCCCTCTCTACTTGTCTGACAGATCACTAGCCATTTGCCTTCATTGTTCCTATAGTCAAATGTAGACAATCACAGAGCCACCTAGGTTGGGTCTCCTGCAGATATATAGCTTTCAATCTTAGTAAAGCACTTTAATCTGACTCCGGCCTCTTAACTTTCTTCCCCCACACCTATATTTAGCACTCATCTCCTCTTGCCCTCCAAGGCTCTCAGAAGAAAGTATTCCTTCTTATCAGATGCAATTCTGCACCTGTATATTTAATTCCATCTCGGTAACACCTTGATTATCTTCCTCCATTCATAGCCAGATGTCCCAAAAGGCCTATCTCCTCTGCTGCCAATAAACTTCCCTTATTCCTACTCTCTTGCCTGTTCCTCTTAAGTCTTCTTTGCAGATGTGTTTATGATGTCCTCTCCTAAAATATTGCAGTTCCCCAGGCCCCTTTCTCCATGTTTTTGCTTTGTGATCATATCCATTTCAATTTGCATTGATTACCATTTCCATCAATGACTGCTAAATTTTTACTTTTTGTCCAGATCTCTCTCCTGAGTTCAAGCTATATCTCCAACTCCCTATTTTATCTTTACCTGAATGTCCCACAGATACTTCAATCGGTATGTGTAAAACTAGAAGCTTTTTCTCTCCCCCACCCCAAACCTATTTCTCCCAGTGATACCCAAAGCTTGGTCCTTGTCCTTGATGCTGATCCAATAACTAGAAGATTTTGAGAAAAAGGAAAAAGAAGCTTTATTGTTTTTCTAGCAAAGGAGAGTACACAGTGGAATCCTGTCCCAGAAGCTGTGATTTTAACTGCCAGTGGGAATAGTGGGCTTTTAGAGTGCGAATACAAAGGCTACGCTCCTGCCGTGCCCTGTCAGGAGTCATTTTTTCTTAGTAGCTTTGAGATATAGCAATTTCTTAGATTCTCTAAGTGTTAGCCTTGAGGTCTGTAAGCTGAAGGACAGATAACTTGACCTAGGATGGGAAGAAGGTTAATCTTGCTTCCCTCATGGTTAGGGATGAACAGAGAGAGAAAAGAAAGAAAAAAGTCAGTTTTAAAATAAGCCACAATGGCAGAACAGCAAGGATCAGACTCAAAGCATGAAGTGGACCCTGTTACACCAGGTTTCCCCTCTTTGGGTATGGTAGCACCATCCCCTTGGTCACGCCATCTACTCTGCTTTCCTTATCCTCCACATCATCCTGGTGCCCCAGGTCTAGTGCAATGCCTGACACACACTGTCTGTGGATAGCCGTTTGAGTTTGCTGGCCTCCAGTGAGAGGTGTGCTGTGAGATAGGCAAGTGGCTGGGTCCTGCAGTCAGGTACACTTGAATGTGAATCCTTACTCTCCACTCCCCACTTACCTACTATGCCCCTTGGACAAGTATCTAACCTCGACAAGCTTTGGTTTTCACACTTGAAAATGAGATAATAATAGTGCTTTTTCCGTGGGGTTGTTGGGAGGATTAAATGAGATAATGTAAAAATGTTAGCAATTGTTTAAGAAATGCCAGCTATTTTCTTTATAGGGTAGTCAGGAGGGAGATGAGCCAGTCAAGTAGACGAAGTTAATTCCTGGGGAGGAGGAAAGAATCCTGCAGTTTAGGTTATCATATTCTATGTCAAGAGGAAGCCAGGAAAGGCCACTGTTTCATACCTATAAGTGACAAGTCCTTGATGACATTATCCAATCTAATCTTTATAACAGTCATATGAATCTGTAGGTCTATTTTGATCTTACTGAAATAAACTACAAAGTTTAAAGAGGTGAAGTAAATGTCTTGATGAGGAATCATTGATGTGACCTGAGAGCCAATGCTCCCTCTATCACACCTCTGGTCCAGGAGTGCCAGTATGGAAGACCCTGGGTCAGCGAGACCACAGCAGGAGGGCAGGTCTCAGGCCCCATGCTGTGCCCAGGGATCCCAGTTTCATATCCTGGCCAACCAGTGACTCCTTTCCCCCTTTCTCCTAGCCAGCCAGCCTGCTGATTTCTCCTGAGGCCCTGGCGTAGTGGGAGAGACTTCCCGGGTAGAGAATGGCTTTGGAAATGTAATTTAACTTAATGCACTGCTGTATTGTACCTAATGTAAGCCCCACTGTGTGTGCCTCTGAGGCAGCTAATATAGAAACTTTCATAAAGAAAGTGTCTTAAGCTAGGCAACAGTTATTTTTCTGAACAAATGTAGTGAGGTTCTAACCATCCGGCTAGGACTTGTCATTAGCGGCCTCAGGGACTGCAGTCGAGACTCCAGGCTTCCAAGAAAATGTCAGGGAGAAGGTCCCATTATCCACTGGGAGTGGCATGGAAGGCCTTAGTGCTGAGGATCCCTTGGTTTTGGTGCTTCTCCCACCCCATAGCCCTGTCATGGTGCTGTGAACAAAGCTGCCAACATCTGCATAGGAATTTCTGTGTGCATGTGGGATGAATTTTGAACATTAATAATAAAAAGAAACAGCTCAGAGAAAAGAAAGAGGAAAATGATTTACAACAAGTATTCTTCAGGGTTAGTGATGAGAGTAGTCTAATGACAGATTGCTGGCATCTGGAGCCAGCGGACTGTCACAGCTCAACCCTCACCTGACTAGAACTCAGAGAAAATGCTTAAAATACACTCGGGGTCTCCATTTACCTTCTCTCAATTTCTGACATTAATCTCCCTTTCCCTTCCCTCCCACACCAAAGCTGTCATGGAGGGGTTCTAGTGGCTTCCCTATAGGAAGCCCTTCCCTTTCCCTTCCTTTCTGTCACTCAAAGCACACTTTAACATTCCTGCCCCAAAGGCAAATGTGTGACCTGCTTGTGCCTTGTCCCACCTGGGCTATTAGTCCTTGTCCCTTTGAGACGTTGGAGGACCACAATCTCAAAGCCTTTCTAAATATATTGTGGGAGGAGAAATCAATCTTATGTTTGATAATGTATCCAACGTTGAGAGATTGTCTCTTTGACTATGTCCTTGGAGAGGTCCTTTTTCTGGGACGTGGAGCTTAAGGGCCTTTCATGCTGTTGTGTTGCGTGAGCCACTGGAAGTGTGTGTCTATGTGAAGTGACTAATACAAATAAGAAGTGTTGGATGGAGAAGGGAAGCTCTCTGTTCCCAGGATGAGCAGACAGGAGGGACAGAAAACTAGGCCTTGGGTCCTAGTTTCTGTCTTGTCAGCCTTGACCTTCTGGGACCAGGTAACCAGAGGTTCAACTGATACCATAGTTTTTATAGAGCCCAGGTTATAATTTTGCCTCAGACTCTGATATCTGGGACCTTCCCATCTATCATTAATCCATCACTCCACCAATTTGTCCATCTTTCCATCCATTTGCACTTCTTGTTTTCCTTCTCAATGAAAAGTGAGACTCAAGAGAGTCTGAACTTTGATGAAGATTGCCAGGCTCTTCAGCCCAGGCCTTGCCTCCCCTCCAACCTTGTCTCTTTTGAACATCAACTGCATGATCCACACTCCATGAACAGGCTACATTCTCACCTCCCAGCTGGGGTACATACTGTCCCCACTTCCTCCTACTATGTTCTACTTGGAGTCCTCTACCATGCCTGCCTTTCACTCATCCTTGAGGCTTCTGTTGACATATCGCCCCCGCCCCAGGAAGCCCTTCCTGCATCTGCCCCATTGCCTATGTTTGGGTAAGCATCCTTCCTCATCCATTCTTCTGAGATAAAAAAGGATAGGCAGTGGAGAGTAGGAAAGGGACAGTAAGGGTTGACAAGTGGGCAAGCACAAGAATAGCCATTTGAACATGCCCTGACATGTTATAAAACAGTTCTCATTTCTTGAAGAGCTTAAGTTTCCATCTTGTGGAAAGTGACAGAAAAATCCATAATTGGGCCTCTGCCCACCAAGGGACAATTGAAATATCAAAAACCAGTCAAGAGGAGCTTATCAGTTGCTTCTTATGTGCCTTTAAAAGAAGCAAATCTGGGGCTGAGGTTGTAGCTCAGTGGCAGAGCGCTTGCCTTGCACACATGAGGCACTGGGTTTGATCCTCAGCACCACACAAACAAAATAAACAAAGTAAAGACACTGTGTCCATGTATAACTAAAAAATATTTTTTAAAAATATTTTTTAAAAAAGAAGGAAATCTGTAAGACTTGCCCCTCCCAGGTGTGCTATGCCAGGAGTTCTGAGTCTTTCTCTCATTTTCCTTTTAAATAAAATTCCTGTTTGCTTGCTTACGTCATGTTTGTGGTGTTCATTCTTTGACCTGGTGCAACATGAACCCAATCTCGATAACTGCTGGTCCAGATCATGCTATTTTAGCATGTTTACCCCATAAGGACACCTGTCACCCTAATGGTGAAGAGTGAACGTGGAAATCCCAAGGAGGCGTTTTGGGTGGACTGTGGAGAAACAGGCCAGAAATCCTGCTGCCTGCTGCCTGTGTTTGCTGGTGAATGTTCAGGCTCATCACATGCTTCCCAGGCCTTGGAGTTATCTTCCCTGCCCAGGTGGAATTTCAAAGCCTACTGGGGCAGAGAATCCTGGGACAGAAGCAGGAACATGTCACAGGTTTTTACAGCAGAGTTATCCTTGGAATTTTAATTACCTTATCTTCACATTATTATATATTTACATATTCTAATGACGAGATTGCACATTTCAATTAGTATGTAATTACTAGTTCTATTACTTAAAGAAAAATACTTGGGGATAATTACACAATTATGAAATACAATTAGAAAATGACATATAATTAAATTTAGAAGAGCTTTTGAAACACTCCTCCCACCCTCCCACCCCCCTCCTGCACAAAAGATTCCTTGTATTTATTCTCTCTTTTTCAAGCACACGCATAGCCTAGTCTGGTCAAGCGTGATAAAGGGGTGGGTATTTTTCTGGAAGGCATGGGGCATTGCTTTTGGGGGCTATAACCCTTATGATCTAATGGATTTGGAAATATCTTGATTTTGGAAACTGCTGGAGGTTCTGGAGTCACCGGTTGTTTTTGTAGGTGCTAGGAGGTCTGTCAACTGAGAGTGCAGAAAGAGAGGGATCAGGATAGGACCTAAGGATTCCAGGAGCCGGATGTTGTAGGCTGGGCTCTGTACCACAATGAGAGGCAGACAGATGATCATAGATCATGTCCTACAGGATTATAGTACATTGCCCTTTTGAACATCCTTTCTTATTTTCTCCTCAGCATCATCTGATGAGACAGGAAGATGGGATAAGTGTTCTCATTGCACGTCTTGGAACTCCCTCCTCCTTGGATCTCTGTGTCTCCTCTCTTCTGGATTTTGCATTTACTTCTCTAGGAACCTGTCTCAGTCTCATTCATTGCTTCTTTTACTCCTCAGCTCACAGATGAAATGTTATTGCTCTCCAGAGTTCTCACCTCTCTCCTGTTCCTTTTTCTTTCTTAGGAAATTCAAATGAGATGGAGGGGGCAGGTTGGGTGAAAGCAGGAAAGGCAGCCAAATGATGCCAAGAAGCCACTGTGGCAGACTGGCCACTGTTTACTCGCCCACTTTCCTTTCTTCCAGGCCAGTTAGAGTACCTCTCCCAGACTTTCCTGCAGTTGTGTGTGGCATGTATCTGTGAAAAGAAGCAAGGCAACTCCCTTCCAGGCTTGCTCCATAAAACATCTCCCTCTATGTCCCACTTTCTCTTACTCCATCTGCTGGCTGCATGTTACTGTCCAGGAAAATCTTCAAAATTACTTTGAAGAAGACTGGGACCCCCTCTGAGAGCAGAACACTTATCATCACTCTCCCCTTGCCACTATTTAGAGTTTGAGCAAGAAAATTTTTATCATATTAAATCACTGCAATTGATTGGTTTATTTATTATGGCAGCCCCATGTAAATCCAAGCAGCCTTATTAATGTGCAGGACAACTTGGACAATTTTGTTTTTTTCAGAGCTGGGGATTGAACCCAACCTCACATGTTAGGCCAAATTGGACCTTAATATTTGCATTGGCAACACTGTTGTTCTTTCCTCTATTAGGTCTAAATAGGAAGCCAGTCCATATCCAGAACTTGATAGAGTTGGTTGAGCTCTTTGATGTCTTGGTTATCCCCCTGAATCTATTTCCCTTCTCTTGGTAATTATCCCAGTAGTTTTCAGGTGTCCAATGCTTGTTCACATAAAGGTGAGGGGAAGCCCTTCCTAGCCTCAGCCCCAAGCTTGGGGCTAATATAAGGAAAAACCTCATTCCCTTGGTCTTGGGAATCCAGGCTAATGCGACTCAGTTTTAGTTTCAGGATTAATTAAAGGAAGGCTGTACCCTACTGTTTTAATTAGCCTTTTCACTGCTGTGACTAAAGGACCTGATCAGAACAACTGTAGAGGAGGAAAAGTTTATTTGAAGGCTTACAGTTTCAGAGGTCTCAGTGCATTTCTTGGTGTCTGAGGCTCCATTCCTCAGGACTCGAGGTGAGGCAGAACAACATGGCAGAAGAGTATGGTGGAGGGAAGCAGCTCAAATGATGATCAGGAAGCAGAGAGAGAGATCTGCGCTTGCCAAATACAAATATATACCCCAAAACCATGCCCCAAATGCCCCACCTCCTCCAGCCATACCCCACCTGTCTTCAGTTACCACTTGATTAATCTCACAGGTGATCAATTCACTGATTATGTGAAGGCTCTCATAACCCAATTGTTTCCCTCTGAACCCTCTTGCATTGTCTCACATGTGAGCTTTGGGGGCATACGTCACATCCAAACTGTAACACCTACTTTGTTCCAGTGACCCATGAAGGCGAGTTTACTGTGTTTGCTTAAAAAGATTCTTCTTAACTCTGAAGAGGGAATCATAGAAACTATGTGCTAATGAGTCTAGAGTTCTGAAAACTGAAAACCAAAGGTCCAGACCCATCCAAACAATAAGCATGGGCAGTAAGTCCTATTCCTCAGACTCAAATGCCTGTGCCTGGGTGAGTGGGTCTCTACTGAAACTCATTCACTTCCTCATCTTGCTGTACTTCCAAGCTCACTATGGGTATAAGCTTAACATGCTTTCAACTTCAAGAATTGGAAAGCTTGACTCAAATCTGTGGAAAATATAACAGAATTATTTGATCATGTAAAGCCCAGGGTTGGAGTATAGTTCAAACTTGGCTCTGGTTTGTTTTCTTTGCAATGTTCTTGGTATACTGTACCTTTTTTAGACTGCAAAGCAAGACACCTGCAGAATGCTAGGGTTCATAGCTGAAGATAAGAGCTAAAGACAGGAGCTTACACCAGACCATTCTGGTGGATGTTTAAGGACTTTTCAAATTCTTTGAGTATGCAAACACAAGACATCTTAGTTTACTTTCACAATTAGCTTCTCATATCCATTGTATTTGTATAATGCTATTTCTTAGGAGGGTAACTGGATTTCCCTATTTCAAGTTTTTGGGCAGTATGGACATCTCACAATTGTTTCCATGCATGGCCAACACAAATTAGGTTTTCTCCCTGTCTGATCTCACCTCTTCCATGGCTGAAGCCATCACCTGTCCATTGATAACTCAGTGTTCACTGACAAACCTACAACTCCAGGGTGGACTCTTTTCCAGGCTCGTTCCAGTTTTCTGGTTTCGGTGGACTGATGGACAGCTCCCTGTGTACACTGAACAACAGTTTCAAAATCAGAGCATCCAAACAGGAAAAACTAGCCCAGCTTTCTCAGCTGCCGAATGGTAATGATAATAATACCTCTATGCCATTTGATTTGTGAAGAATATCTAATATGATGATGATAAATCTTTGTAAGCTTATAAAGCTCTATACAAAAACGAATTGTTATTACATCTATACATATGTCCAACGAGTACTATTTAATATCTATTTTTGCCTAAATTAAGACACTTCTTAAAGTCACTCAACGTCTGGGTGTTCTAAATTGTGCAAGAAATTGTTGCACTCCTGGCATGAAAAGTCTTGTGTTGTTTTTCTATTTCTCTAGGCACCTGAGGAATAGAATCATTTATAATTAAGTTTTTCTATTCCTCTTGGCACCCGAGGAATAGATCATTTATAATTAAGTAGATAATTTGGCACTAACTTTACTTCAAGGGTTTTAGTCTCCTCTTCACTCTTCTCTCATCACTCCTTCAGGCAAAATGATCCTGTACCCCAATTTCAGACACTTTTTATAAGAATAAGACGCTGCCTGGGTGCTGAATTCTGACCAGAAGGCCCTTACTAGGGCCTAACCTGAAACCTCCTCCACCTGATTTCCACTCACTTAATCCCAGCACACAAAACCTTCTGAGCTCAGAGGCAGGACCCTGCCTTTTCCAGTTGAGACAGCAGGCGGGTCTGCTGGGTTTTTCAGAATAGACAGCAGGCGGGTCTGCTGGGTTTCCTGGCCCCGTGAGAGAGACATCTATTGCATGGACAAGACAGTAAATTTTGGGCCACTGTGCTCCATGAAGACTCCTAGGGCAGCCTCTGACTGAGGGCAGGGAGAAGTGGCTTCTCTCTTGGGATGGGAGAAGGTGGAGAGGGCTGGAGTAGTGTGGACCTCTCTATCTTTTATGAACACAGACTCAAGTTTATCTGATAAGATTCAGTTGGCTGGAAACTAATGGAACCTAACTGGCCCACCCTGCAGGCAGTAAAGGAGAAGCCATCTGTATGCAGAACACCCCTTCCCTTCAGGACAGGCTATGAGGCCTGGTCTTTCTCTGGCATTGGTGGAGAACCAGTCACACCCTTTACTTCTGGATTGTAGAGAGCTTCTAATCCTGTAGGTCTTAAACTGGTATTCCATAGTGACACTCATAGATATCAAGGAAGTTCTCCCATCTTCCATTTCCTATCTTCACTTTTCCATTTTTATAAAATTTTATTTTTAATAATGGCCATGATATACCAGTATTTAGTGTCAAAGACAAGAGAGTCCAAGGTCAAGGTTCTGCTTCTCAGAAATTATTCTAAATTGCAGATGTAATCATATCACTTGCTCCCCATCTGCACATCATCCCTTCCCTCCCTTAATACTGTCTGGGTACTTGTAGGAGAATATTTGAACCCCTTAATGCACTTGGAATGTGCTATCAACCACTACTTTCTTTTCTATTCTCTTGGGTCATTAACCCTCCTTTCCATTCCCTGAACCAGCTAAACTGAACTTCAAAAGCATAGAATATAGCAACTCTGTCACTCCCAGGCCTCAGGAAAAGCTGCCTGGGGTACCTATGTGTTCTCACTTCTTGGATCCTTTCCTTCAGTTTAGACATGATTTTTTCCAGGCATCTTTTCCTGGACTGAGGATTACATCTTCCTCCCTCTCTTACAGGCTCAATTCCTTAACTTGCTTGATTATCTCTGAGAAAACCTCTTAGGTATGTTAAGATCATGAATTGTTTATTTCTCCATTAAAACAGTTCTAATAGGACAGAAACTTGGGAAACCCTAGATGCATATTAGGTGCTGGAGGAATAATGAAAACTGTTCCCTTTGGAGCTACCTGGGATTTGGGGGGACCCAGAGGGTGGTAACTACTGACATCTCTGCTTTCCAGTAGGCTGGTTCTTGGCATTCTCTCCTCTTTTCCTCTGACACCTAACTCCTAGAATTCTTCTGCACGCATGGAATCATTGTGCTTCCTGAGGGAACTCCAGCTTCTTCAGGGGTTCTTCAAAGCCCTGAAATTGAGCGTTTTTGTTTGGTCTCAGTATTTGTGAAAGCAAAGCACCCCAGGGAGGCCATTGCTTCTAGGCTTCAGAGTAATAGCTTGCAGAGGCTCCCTGGGGCAGGCTTGAAGCAAAACAAACAACTCACTTGATTTTTTTTTTTTTTTCCCTGCTTCCTTGCAGTTAAATCCTGCTGTAAGATTTTTTGGGGATAAAGTGACTTCCCTTTATATATCCTGGAGATTAGTGCTCTATCAGATGTGCGTGTGGCAAAGATTTGTTCCCAAAATGTAGGCTCTTTGTTCACTTCATTGATTGTTTCTTTTGCTGAGAAGAAGCTTTTTAGTTTGAATCCATCCCATTTATTGATTCTTGATTTTACTTCTTGTGCCAAGGAGCTGAACAGAAACTTCACAGAAGAAGGTATACAATCGATCAACAGACATATGAAAAAATGTTCAACATCTCTAGCCATTAGAGAAATGCAAATCAAAACTACCCTAAGATTTCGTCTCATGCCAGTCAGAATGGCAAGTATCAAGAATACAAACAACAATAAGTGTTGGTGAGGTTGTGGGGGAAAATATTCCATACATTGCTGTTTGCCTCCATCCCTCCTCTCTTTCTTATACCTATTGCTTTGGTTTGAATGTTTGTATCCTAACCTGCAAAGTGATGGTAGTAGAAGCTGAGGCCTTTGGAGGTGATTAAGTCATTAGAGTGGAGCCCTCATGATTGGGGTCAGTGCCCTTTCAGAGACCACAGAGAGCTGCCTTGCCCCTCCACTGTGTGAGGACAAAGGGAGAAGGTGACATTTATGAACAATGTGACAGGCCCTTACTAGATACTAAGTCTGTCAACGCCTTGGTCATAGACTTCTCAGCTTCCAGAACTGTGAACAGTGCATTTCTGTTGTTGATAAACCACACATTTTATGATTTTTAATACAGTAGACTGAATGGCTAGGGTGCTTACTAATAAGCATCATGGGGAAAAGGTTGAATGGAGTTAAAGAGCAGGGAATATTCTAGAACAGGAGCTGGAGCTGATGAGAGGAAAGAAGTGATTGCTCTTGGTGTATGGAAGTGGGGGTCTCTCTTGGTATTCCCCTTTCCCCATGTAGGCTCATCCATAGAAAGGACACAGGCAACCTTTAGGGAAAGCTTATCTTCTAGCCCTGGGCCAGGCAGACAAAAAGCACATCGCTCTTGTTTTTCCATTGGCCTTTTTATTTTTTTTGGTACTGGAGATTGAACTCAGGGGCAGTCAACCACTGAGCCACATCCCAAGCCCTATTTTGTGTTTTATGTAGAGACAGGGTCTCACTGAGTTACTTAGCAACTTGCCGTTGCTGAGGCTGGCTTTGAACTTGGGATTCTCCTGTCTCAGCCTCCCAAAGTGCTGGGATTACAGGCTTGCACCACTGCGCCCAGCTTCCATTGGCCTTTATTTCTGCTTCAAATGCCCAGAAAGCCCCAAACATTGAAAGACAAGTGTCCAGTTGATATTTCCTTCAGGCCCCTGGCCACTGTTCAAAATGCATGTGAAAAGACTCAAAACAAACTTAACTTCAAGGATTTGTCCAAACATTCTAAGATTTGAATTAAGAGAGGTGATTCACTAACCTCTTTGAAGCATTTGATACTTGATAGACCATTTTCCATGTGCAGTGAATCCAGAACTGACCGTTTTGATAAACGAAGCTGACCTTCTAAGAGCAAAGGAACAGGGTTCTGCCTGCATGTTAAAGCCTTCTGACAATGGCCACTGGGAAATTTAGAGATTATGCACGGTAGGGTTTATTAAACATACCAAGAAAGGGAGCATTGCCTGGACAGGGCTCAAGGGGGGGATGTTAGTAGCTTTTTTTTTTTGTACTGGAGATTGATCTCAGGGGCACTTGACCACTGAGGCACATCCCCAGCCCTATTTTGTGTTTTATGTAGAGACAGGGTCTCACTGAGTTGCTGAGCACCTCACTGTTGCTGAAGCTGGCTTTGAACTCGCGATTCTCCTGTCTCAGCTTCCCTAAGTGCTGGGATTACAGGTGTGTGCCACCGCACCCGGCTGTTAGTGAGCTTTTTTGATAGGGTAGCTGTAGGATGGAAGTTAGTGAGGTCTGGGCAGTTCATTTGTAAACTCAGTGAACTTTTGGAATGGTCATTGGTTTTATCTCTGAATCCTGAGTCCATTCAGTCACTGTTAAATCATTTTTCCATGGTCTTAGCATGGAACATTTGCATCTAACATATTTAATTTTTAAATTTTTGGCACCAGTGATTGAACCCAGGGATGCTTAACCATTTAGCCACATCTCCAGCCCTTTTTCAATATTTTATTTAGAGATAGGGTCTCATTGAGTTGCTTAAGGCCTCACTAAATTTCTGAGGCTGGCTTTGAACTTGTGATCCTCCTGCCTCTGCCTCCCAGGCCTCTGGGGTTACAGGTACATTCCACCGTGCCAGGCGGAACATTTGCATCTTTATGAGGTGGTGTTAAAATAGTCTGATTTTAGTTGTTTCCCCAAAACATGGTTTGGTACAATTGATAAGTTTTGCAAGTTCAAGTACAGTTTTGCAACTTGTGGTTATGAGGGAACGAGGCAGGAAAGCAGATCTCCCATAGGCAGACAGGATAGGGCCTGGGAGAAGGCAAGGAGGAGAGAACATCAAGCCATCTTGGAAGGAAACACAGGATCTGGAGAACATCTTGCTGCTCCCCCTGGCGGCTTCAACTGCAATAGTTCTTTCTTAGTTACCCGCACCCCTACTCCTAGCAATGGACAGCCACACAATCATCCCTAAAGCTCTTCCACTTGTTCCAACAAACTCTGACCCCTACTCTTGTGCTAATGAAGGCTTGAAAACTACTCTCCCCAGATTTATTGAAGAAGACAAAATAGATTTGCTTGGCCCCTTTCTGAATCCTATACCCGACAATCATCTAGAGGGACAATCAAGCCTATAAAACCTCTAGAAAAAAGACACTCATTGGCATTCCTTTCTTGGGACCCTTCCCTCTCCAGGAGCTCTGTTTTCTTTCAATTGCTCTAATAAATCGTGTTGCTTTGCTCTCATTCTTGAATCTGAAATTTCATTCTTTGAATTTGTAAGACAAATTGTGTTACATTTCAGCTTTGTTTCTTAACTGCAGAGGACAGCTGTGGACATCCAAAAAGTTGCCTCTTCCTCTGACTTAGTCCAGGAACAAATCCTTAATGGAAGTGAGAGCACAGGATCGTTCCTGTTGGGAATGTCTCATTCCCTGCCACCTGGCCTCCACCCCTGTCATCATCTACCACCTCCACTGCCATGACCCAACTCTACCTCCATCACTCACCACCATCCCATCCCCTTCCCTCTACTCCCACCTTGTGCCATTTAGTGAGCAGGCACTGTGTGCCAGGCAATGTGCTATGTGGTTTTATTCAATCTCTCTTGATAGTTTCATGCATTCTCCCTTGCAGCTTTTTGATGAGGATTACTGGTTTTCAACTAGAAAGATATTGAAGCTGGGTGCCTCTCCCAGAAGTGCTAAATTGGAAGTTCTGGATTAGGGCAGAATTTCTTGGAGTAGAACTCAGGAATCTCTATTTTAAGAACATTTTGTAGGTGATTTTGATGCACTGATCACATTTGAGAATCATAGCTGTAAACAGTGTTATCTTTGTTATATGGATAGGCCAAGGGAGAGGGGATTTAATTTAATTTTTTTTGTGGTGCTAGGGATTGAACCCAGGGCCTTGTGCATGTGAGGCAAGCACTCTACCAACTGAGCTATATCCCTAGCCCACTGGGAGAAGGGATTTAAAAATGATTTCTTTCTGTGATCCCAGGAAAGGCTGTGTCTAAGATCAGTTTGGGGGATAGTTTTAAAGAGTCAAGACAAAATGCTTGTTCCTACTTATGAATACCTAATTTAACTTATGGTTTATCTCATTTTAAAGTGGAGAAAATGGAAACCAAGAAAGATAAAGTAAGTTGCTCAAAGTAACACAGCTCCCAAGGGGCAGAGCCAGGATTCAGAAGCAGACCTGACTGATAGCAGGTGCTGTGCTTTATTCTGGGTGCCAGGGTTGTCTCCAGAAGCTACCCTTGGGCTGGCCCAGGTGTTTCTTTGTTTTACTGACATACTGACCACTTTTTGGTTCTCCACCAAGGATAATCTGCTGTCTGCTGTCCAAGCCTTTATGAGCATGGCATCTCATCATCATCTTCTCCATCCCCAGCAGCATCTTTCAGCCCCTTTGTCCTTCTCCCTGGCACCTGGGTTTAGGACTTTAATATCCTTTTTTCCTTTATCCCCAGTAATCATATCTTGTCTTTTTTATGATACATTTTCCTTTTTTCCCAATTCCACTGCTGTTGTTCCAGGTCTCCATGCTCCCTAAATCCTTATAAGTTATTCTAACTAGCTTTATTAACACCTCAGTTTCTTCCCCATGTCATCTACCTTACACCTGATAAAAGTATCATCCCCCAAAAGTATATTTGCTGTCACTTCCTGCTCCAAACCCTATGAAGTCAAAACTGCTCATCCAAGGTCCTCCCCAAGGGGCCCTACAGACACTACAGTTTCATTTAAAAAATATATAACAAATTATAACAAACATGGCTTTGTTTTAAAATCACTGCACAAACTAAAACTAAGCAATTTCAACATTCTACTCAATATTTGGTCTCTTAGTAAAACACTAATTGATTGATTGCCTTCAATATAATGTCAGTGTTGATAAAAATTCAGAGTGAATCTGGACATAAAGACTTGCTCTAATTTCATATAATGCAACACTTTTAGTATTTATTTAGTTTCCTTTCTTAGAAATCAATTTCTTTCTATGTAATGGTGATTTTTGTGATGTTCAATATCCAGCTCTCAAAAGTATCTTTTTTTTTTTTTTTTT
>CM053399.1:86636384-86652802 GCA_028644305.1 Xerus rutilus | reverse complement strand
CAAAATTCCTGCGTGGGATGTTGAGCTGAAGAATGATGCCAGGAAGTTGGCTGGAAAACGGCGCCTCCACCACTTCCAGCCTTGGTCCCTAAGAGCCTAGCGCAGAGTGGACTGTCTACGCCGCCATCTTGGAACCGCCCCCCTCAAAAGTATCTTTTTTATTCTGTCTTTGTTGTTTCAAGAAATGGTTGCTTTTCTCCTCGTCTTTCACTTGAGATAAGATTTCTAATGTAGTACAATCATATGTAATTACTCATTTCTGGTAGGTACATATAATAAGACCATTAATTCTACCATTAAATGCTGATTAATCTATAATCAGCATTTAAATAAAATCTTGAACTGTTTTAGGAAGTGTCTAACTCTTGAATACATCACTACCCTTTAATTACTCTTTGGATTATATTGACAGTTCTCTAACTTCAGATCTGATTTTTATCTTTATTGTAATGCAGAACTTTAACATGCCAGTTGTAAAAACAGTTTATATATGAGGTGCAAAATATAGCATGGCTTTAAGCATTATTTCCTGACAAAATGTCTTCTTGTGTGTTGGAGTGACCCTGAGTAATACACAGGAAATTGCTTTCACTTATTCTTGTCTCAAATGCTCAGAAGGTCTCTCCTTTTTTTGACTTCTTGGTCTGAATTCTAGCTTGGAGGGTGTGTTAGAGTTACGTTGATGCTGACAGTGCTATTCTATTGGTCAATTACCTTCTAAGTGGTGATTCAGAGACCCAGCCTAGCTCCTTCTACTTTATGATTATGCTAATATCTCAAGTGGGACATTTGATGTGGTACTTGCTACAGGCAGGCCTAGAACTGGCACACATCACTTCCTCCTTTATCCTATAGTTGGCCTTTCCATGCCCATGTGGTCCACATTTGTAAATTCCACC
Source organism: Xerus rutilus (assembly GCA_028644305.1). Classification (NCBI taxonomy): domain Eukaryota; kingdom Metazoa; phylum Chordata; class Mammalia; order Rodentia; family Sciuridae; genus Xerus; species Xerus rutilus. The sequence goes on along the minus strand of CM053399.1, from coordinate 86,651,903 downwards.
AACTGTGGATTGAAAATATTTGAAAAAAATATGGTGTCAACACTGAGCATGTGTAGACTTTTTTCCTTGTCATTTTTCTTCAAATAATATAGTATAACAATTATTTACACAGCATTTGCCTCAGTTAGGTATTTCAAGTAATCTAGAGATGATCCACCAGGGTCCTGGAACCAATCTTCTGTGGATAACAAGAAATGAGGATTGGCCAGAGCTCTGACAGTTGGCCAACCTACCGCATGGTATCTGGGAAATTTTTGCAGGGGTACACAGATCTATTTTGTGTGTGTGTGTGTGTGTGTCTGTGTGTGTGGTAATACTAGAAACCAAAGCCAGGGTCTCCCACATGCCATGCAAGCACTTTACCACTGAGTCACATCCCAGCCCAGGCACAGATCTGGTTGAGAACTACTAACTTTTAAAATAAGGGAGACAAGTTTCCCTCTGAGGTGTGTTAGGAGTTCTGAGCTCTCATCTTACAATATTAAACCAAGGAAGGGATCACTTGAGTGATGGGGCCCACTGAATGAAGGATTACGTAGCTGTTGGAGAAGAGAGATGTAAAGACTATGTAGCAGCATGAAGATACAATTCATTCATTTATTCAACAATTATTTATTGCTGAATATATTCGTTTGCTGAATGAATAAAACATTAAGCAAATAAAATAACATGACAAAATCCTACATTAAAAGAAATATGTGCTATATGAAATGTGTAGAAAAAAATACCAGAAGTAAATTTAACAAACCATTAGCTCTGTAATCCTGTTCCCTATTAGAATGGTGAAATTATTGAATTTCCCCCCTTTCTGTTTTTAATAATGAGTTCTGTACTCTAAAATTGTTTTTAGCCTTCTATTATGGGAAATTCAATATACCTATCAAAGTAGTGAGAATGGTATAATAGCATCCATGAACCCATCATCCTTCACTATTAACTTATAGTCAATCTCTTTTCATAATATCATCACTATTGTTCCTCTATCTCTAAAATTGTTTTGAAGCAAATCCTAGAGGTCATACCATTTTATCCATATATATTTCTGTATACATCTTCAAAAGATAACTGTTTTAAAAAAGCTATAATACCATTATCTAAACTATTAAGAATTTCTTAATATAACCAGGTAACTAGTTAGTGTTCAAATTGATCCTGTTGTATGCTAATTTATTTTTGTATAGTTCATTTCAATCAAGATCCAAATAAAGTCAATACCTTGTACGTAGTTAATACACTTTAGCATCTTTTTTTGTTACTAAGTTTCTTCTTCTTTTTTTTTCTCCCTCTTTGTGGTTTATCTGCTGTACAGCAGAGAGTCTCCTGGATTTTGTCAATTGCTTGCCCATATTGTCATTGCCTTGTTCCTTTGCTCCTGTATTTACTGTGGTTTAGTGTCTGGATATGAAGTCTTCATCAGATTCAGGACCCATTTTATTTTTTTGTGAGAATATTCTTTAAATGGTGCTGTGTACATCTATCAGGAGGCATATAATATCTAGTTATTGTCATTTTGTATTGTTGGTAGCCATTGGTGCTTACTGCCTAGATAAAATTTTCTAGTAGTCATTGTCAAAATAAAATCAGAATCAGTTAAAATTTTGAGAATTTATTATACATAAGAAACCAGTTCTTAAACTGAGAAACTTCAAACCACAAATGGTAAGAAGGCCTACTCAACAGTGCGGCTTATAAAGCACAAATGAGGAAACACATTGACTTTTGGTGTGTATGTCTATTATAAACTTACATTCCATTAAGGACAAGTAGAGCTGTGTAAGTTCATTTGTAGCTGATTGGTTTAGAATCAAAAAAGAAAAAAATCTAAGTTTCATTTATGGTTAGTGTTATGGTTTGAATGTGAGATGGCCCCCAAAAGCTCATGTGTGAGGCAATGCAAGAAGGGTCAGAGGAGAAGTGACTGGGTAATAGCCTTAACCTAATAAGTGAATTAAGGCCAGGTGGGATTAACTAAGTGGTAACTGCAGGGGTGTGGCTGAAGGAAGTGGTTGATTGGTGCATGGCTTTGGGGTATGTATTTGTATCTGGTGAGTGGACTCTCTCTCCGCTCTCTGATCATCATGTGAACTGCTTCCTTCCACACACACTCTTCCTCCATGATGTTCTGCCTCACCTCAAGCCTTGAAGAATGGAGCTGGCCGTCTATGGACTGAGACCTCTGAAACTGTGAGCCCTCAGTTTTCTTCCTGAAACTTTTCTTCCTCTACAATTGTTCTGGTCAGATGTTTTAGTCACAGCAGAGAAAAAGCTGACTAAAACAGATAAAACATTTCAGAGAAATCGGGATAGCTTAAGTTTCAGTTATGTAGCTATAGGTGATTAGCTTAGGGACATATCCAAACTGTGACCTCCATTTAAAATTTTTTAAAAAATCATAAAATGTAAAAAAGAAACAGGTAAAAGTAAATTTAATAAAATATTTTATTTAACCCAACATATTCCACATACTAGCATTTAAACATGTAATCATTATAAACATTACTGAGATATTTTACATTTTATTTTATTGTCTTTGAAATTCAGTATTCTCTTTTAAATTTTTTATTTAAAATTTTTTTAAAACAGCAGAATGCATTTCAATTCACAGTACACATATGGAGCACAATTTTCATTTCTCTGATTTTACACAAAGTAGAGTCACACCATTCATGTCTTCGTACATGTACCTAAGGTAATGATGTCCATCTCATTCCACCATCTTTCCTATCCCCATGCCCCCTCCCATCCCCTTCTTCCCCTTTGCCCTATTCAAAGTTCCTCCATTCCTTCCATGCTCTCCCTCTGCCCACCCCATTATGGGTCAGCATCCACTAATCAGAGAAAACATTTGGCCTCTGGTTCTTTGGGATTGGCTTACTTCACTTAGCATGATATTCTCTAACTCCATCCATTTACCTGAAAATGCCATGATTTTATTCTCTTTTAATGCTGAGTAATGTTCCATTGTGTATATATACCACAGTTTCTTTATCCATTCATCTATCGAAGGGCATCTAGGTTGGTCCCGCAATTTAGCTATTGTGAGTTGAGCTGCTATAAACATTGATGTGGCTGCATCACTGTAGTATGCTGATTTTAAGTCCTTTGGTATAAACTGAGGAATGGGATACCTGGGTCAAATGGTGATTCCATTTCAAGTTTTCTAAGGAATCTCCATACTGCTTTCCAGATTGGTTGTACCAATTTGCAGTCCCACCAACAATGTAAGAGTGTGCCTTTTTCCCCACATCCTTGGCAATACTTATTGTTGCCTGTATTCTTGATAACTGCCATTCTGATTGGAGTGAGATGAAATCTTAGAGTAGTTTTGATTTGCATGAAATTCAATATTCATTTTACACTCCAAATGACAGATGAGGCTTATTAAAAACTTAAAAATTAAACATTATTAATTCATGATTGAACATATTTAATGAGTTTAAAAAATTATAGTTATTCTTAGTAACAAATATTTTTTCCCATCTTTGGCCTGTAGGAACCTCTTTAAGCTGGCTCTTGAGTTTTCTTGACATAATCTCAGTTGTTGACAGATTTCTGATAAGACAAGATGTTCTAGGCTCATCTTGCAAATGTTCTGCCTAAGGAATCAGCCATTTCTTCTCAGAGCTGGTTTTAGTGGAATATAGCTTTAAAGACCACAATCTGGGTGCTAGGGTTATGCATTGCTACTGGCTTAGTTATTGGTTTTAGAACTTTTCAGAGACGGGCTATATTTGTTAAAAATGTTTCAGTAGTGCATTTTTGTTACTTCTAATTCAAATTCAAGATTACAAGTTTAGCTGTGTGTGGTGTTGCATGCCTGTAATCCCAGTGGCTCAGGAGGCTGAGAAAGGGCACTGAACACCCTCTTAGATAAATCTGAGAGCAGCACATTCACTGGTAGCTCAAAGTCAGAGTTTCCTCTTCTCTATTTTCCTCACTGGACAGCCTCTAGTGGCTGAGTTGGTGCCCATCTACATAGCTTTGATTCACTTAAAACCTGAAATTGGACATGGAGGGACTTTTAGAAGAAGAGCTAACCCTTAGAAGAAGAGCTGTACAAAGGAGCTGACTCTAACCGTATTGTTGAGATTTAACCATGTTTGAAAACAAACTCAGTCCATGCACATTCCAGGATGGGTGGAAACGCAAGCCATCAACCCTGAGGTATAGTAGCATTCAGGAAGCTGGAGACAAGCAAGTTAAGACTGATTCCTGAATCTGGCAGACACAAACCAGATAAGACTTGTACTTCAAGTTCTTAAACAGGGCTGGGATACAGCTCAGTGGTAGAGCATTTGCCTAGTGTGCACAAGACCTGTGTTTGATCTCCAGTGGTGCAAAAAGAAAAAAAAAAATTCTTCAGCTCACCTGGCAAGTTGGGTTTTCTAGTTAAAGGGTTCCAGGTCACTGTACATCTGGGGCTTACAAAGAATAGGTGAAAATGGGGGAAGATGCAGATTGCTGCAAAGACATTAACAAGAGAGGGGATATATGAATGTCAAGTGCTGCAGGCAGGTCAAGATGGCTGGATAATTTTAAGTCAATGAAAATAAAAAAATTAACAAGCTGTGGGGAGAGATTTCTATAATGGAATAATTCTTAAACTTTAATGTGGTTAACCCAGTAAGTTCTAAGTTTTCAATCATGTGAACATAATGTATATTTAAATATCATTTCAAAGTTATAATAAGTGGTTTATTTTGTTTCTCAACTTTTTGGTGGTGACAAAATGGACAACCTGGAGTATACCTTATAGGTTCCAGATTTCTAGGCCCCATCTCTAGAGATGATGATTGTTTGGTTCATATGACACTGAGAAATGTGCATTTTAAACTCACTTCTCAGGTGATTCTCAAGAAAGTGGTCCATGGCCATGCTTTGCAAGGTACTACTGTGGAGAGCTGGCATGGGTCAGTGGGGCACGTAGTGAACCATGATGGTAACAGGTGGTGGGTTACTAAGGACACAAGTGCGACCTCTTTGAACATTTTGACAGTGGGAAAATGAAGAAAAGATAAGGGGGAATAGTTGGGAAAGTGGCAGAGTTGAAGAAGGAGTTTATGAAATTAGGGGACCTGAGCTTGTTTATAGGCACAGAGGTAGGATATGGTGAAGAGAAGAGAGATGAAAGGTTGGGTCAGTTAGGACTCTTGGCTGACCAGTAAGACAATCATAAAGTCAAAACTGGCATAAACAAAAGGGAGAGTGTTTCAACAGCTTTTCATTGTTGTGACTGAAATATCTGATACAAAAACTTAGAGGAGGAAAAATTTATTTGGGGTGCACAGTTTCAGAAGTCTCAGTCCTTAGATGGCCAACACCATTGCTCTGTGCCCATGTGAGGCAGAACATCATGGCGGAAGGTCCAGTGGAGGAAAGTTATTTGGCTCATGGCAGGGTCAGGAAGAAGAAAGAAAGAAAGAAAGGAGGGGGTTGGGGAGAGAGCACACAGCAAGTGGGAGAGGGAGAGAAAAAGAGGGGAAGGGGCCATAGGAGGAACAACCTTTCCAGGGCATACTCCCAGAGAGCCACCTGCCATGCCTTACCTGTCTATAGTTACCACCCACTCAGTCCATTCAAACTAGGATGGACTGATTAGGTCACAGTTCTCATAATCTAATTCTTTTACCTTTTAATATTTCTGCATTAGCAGGAGCTTTTGGAGGACACCTCATTTCTAAACCACAACACAGAATATATTGGCTCATGAGCTGGAAAACTGGAATGATGAACTTCAATGCAGGTAAGGACTCTGTTCATCTCTTTCTCTTGCCTGACTTATTTTAGCTTCATTATCAGGTCCCTAATGGTGGCAAGATGGCTACCAGAAACGGAACATTTTGAACTTCCCAGGTTTGAATTCAGCAGAACAACGAGCCTTTCTACCAACAGCAACAATGAAAAAGTCCCATTGGTCACATCTTCATCCCTGAACGAATCATCTTGGCTAGGAGAATACAATGCTCTGATTGCTCAGGTTTGAGTCTAAAGCCTTCTGTCTAGAGATAGTGGGGATCAGTTATATCAAAGCCATGTGGACCCAGATCTAACAAGGTTTTGTGTTCTAGATTAAAATCAAGGAGCTGTTACTGGAAGAAAGTGAATAGATATTGAATTTTTTCTTAAGTCAGATATCCACTGTGAAGATAATTTATGGATCTGTGACTAAGAGCAAAATTAGTCTCATTTCTTTTTGTTAATTTAATTTCCTTTTTATATTGTGAAATATTTCAAACATGGAAACAAGAACAAAACTAATAAAACAGACATCCTTGCATCTATATCTCATTTATGAAAGGATTATTTTTAAGCCACATCTGCTCATATTTTAGTCAGCTTTTTTGCTGCTGCAACTAGAAGACCTGACAAGAACAATTTTAAGGAGGGCAAGTTTCTTTGGGGGCTTACAGTTTCAGAGGGCTCAGTCCATGGATAGCAGGCTCCGTTCCTCAGGGCTCTAGGTGAGACAACATCATGGTTGAAGAATGTGGCAGAGGGAAGCAGTTCACATGATCGGAAGGCAGAGAGAAAGAAAACTAAGCTCAGCTCACCAAATATACACCCCAAAGGCACACCCTCAATGACCCACATTCCTAGTCACACCCTACCTACCTTCAGTTAACATTCAGTTAATCCCTATCAGAGGATTAATTCACTGATTGGGTTAAGGCACTCATAATACAATCATTTCATCTCTGAATATTCCTGCATTTTTTCACATACAAGCTTTTGGGGGACACCTCACAACCAAACCATAACAGCTTAGAAAATATATTTAGGTAATATCTAATTTTTTTAAATCTCAGGATTAAAACCAGGAGTATTTTACCACTAAGCTCTACCCCCAGAAATCTCTCAAAATATTTTTATTTTGAGACAGGGTCTCAATAAGTTGCTGAGAGCCTCACAGAGGTTGGGCTCGAACTTGTGATCCTCTGGCCTTATCCTCTAGTCTCTGTGATTATAGATGTGTGCCACTGCTGTAATACCTCGTTTTAAGAGATTAAAGGAAAATTTTTATCATTCAGATAAATGCAAAGCAAAAAGCATTTAATGCAATGCAACATTCTTTCCAGATTAATAAAAACACAACTTTTTGCAGATTGTTAGAAGAGGTTTCCCTAACTTGATCAAGGCTACTTCTAAAAGATTAACAATAAACAACACACTTAATGGTGAGGTTGTAGAAGTAATTTTTATTAGAGACAAGAATAAGGACAGGACAACTACAATGGATTCTATAGATAATGCGACAAAACAGAAATAAATAAGAAGTAAAAGATTGGAAAGACACATAGGCTCCTTTTGCAGATGATTTGATTACATCAAAAATTCAAGAGAATCTATAAGCTATGTCAACTGAACAAAAGTTTTTTCATGTTCACTAGATAGCAAATCAACCTACAAAGACAATGACATTCCTTTCCAAAAACAGTAACCAATCAAAAATATATTTAGAGAAAAATCTCATTGACAGTACCAATACAGAAACCTATCCAAAAAAGGCGCGCATTTTTTGTGAGGAAAAACTTTGAGTGAAAACCTTAATCTCTTTTGTGTTAGTTTCTTCTCTCTCCCCACTCCTTCTTGCCTGGTGGTTTGCATTTTCCTTCTCCCAGCCCACTTGGTACCTATTCCAGAATCTTATCTTATAATGGTTACTCAGAGTTCTCTCCTGAGGTGATAGTGGATTGTCACAGATTCCAAGGCTTGGTATAAGACTGCCTCTGGTCTCCCACATTTTCAGCCTGCAGCTTACAGAGATTTGTAAGTAATATTTTCTTAGCATTTGTCAGTAATATTTTCTAGCCTCTTTTTATCCACTTGGGAGAGGAGTAGGGTGGTAGAAACTCGTGGCTTCAGTACCTTGTTTTTGTGAAGTGCTTTAAGTCTTTATTTCCCAAGGAGCTGAGGTCCCAGCTGCCCTTTCCAGCTTCTGGGCCCAGAGCCCAACAAGCTCCCAGTTCCATTTAAGGTCACTCTTGTTATGATTTGGATCTGGAATGTCCCCTAAAGCTCTTGTGTTGGAAGCATGGTCCCTAGTGCACCAAGGTTCAGAGGTGGGGCTTTTGGGCAAAGATTAGATCATGCGGGTTCTGACTTCATCAATGGATTAATTTATTTGATGGATTTATTCATTGATATCTAAGTGGACAACTGGGAGGTGGGACTTAGTTGGAGGAAGTAGGTCACTTGAGGTGTGCCCTGGAAGGATTTATCTTCTCCCTAGCCTTTTAAACACACTCTCTCTGTTTTATAGCAACTATGAGCTGAGCAGCTTTCCTCCACTAAACGCTTCTGCTATGATATTCTGCCCCACCTCAAGCCAAGAGCAATGGAACCAGCTGACCACAGAGTAATAACTCTGACTCTATGAGACAAAATAAGTCTTTTCTCTAAGCTGTTTTTGTTCGATGTTTTGGTCACAATGATGACAAGCTGACTAATAACTTTTAAAAGTTTTGTTTTTGATCAATGCAAATACTTACATTTGAAATTGGTTATATACATGTATGTTTTTGTTTTTACTTCATTTCTATGCATTTGGAATAGCAGGAATTATCAAGCACAAACTCACAGCTGATCAACCACAGATTAGCTTCATTCTTTTTCTTGGAGAACAAATGGAGGGGATGAGAAGAGATGGATTGTTCATCTAAGTGATTACTAAGAACACTAATTCATGTAAATTTCTATTTTCTTTTTTTTTTTAATTTTTTTTTAGTTATAGATGGACACAACGTCTTTATTTCATTGCTTTGTATGTGGTGCCGAGGATCGAACCCAGGGCCTCACGCATGTGAGGCAAGCGCTCTACCGCTGAGCTACAATCCCAGCCCGTAAATTTCTATTTTCAAAAGCCCTTGGGAAATAGGCAAAATGAAAGTGAGGGCACATCCAGAAAGAATGAAGGAATGGGAGACTTAAAAGCTGTGGAGGTAGGAAATAGTCAGGGAACAGAGGAAGAAGTCGTCCTCTTTGGAGTCCTTGCCCCACTTTGGGCATCTTGAATTCTATCATTTTTCTTCAGTGTAGGCAAGAGTCCTTCCCTGTCATTCCTGAACTTCCCACTTCTTCACCCTCTTCTCCTAAGAAAGGGAGTCAGAGGACTGAAGTTTCATTTCCCTCCTTTCCTAGTGGATTTTCACAAAACCCAGCCCAAAGATGTTCCCAGGTTTCAGCCAGGACCTTCCTTTTGTTTCTGGATAACTGTCTCCAGGTGAAGATACCAACTGGAAATCAAGTTCTTATAGTCCAGTTCAAAAACTGGAACTGTTAAACCTTCATTTTCTTTCTCTGATGTAGCATTTTTAAATCCTATTATGTTCCAGGCCCAGAGAGTCCCAAGGAAAATTCATAGACAAATAAATAAGGACACTTAGCAGTCACCTAGTCCAGCAGCCAAACTTGATAATTGAGATGCCTTTTGAATTCCTCTTCCAGCCTTCGCGTGTCTTTTCCCACTCTGCTGCCAGTCTCCCAACCAAGAAGGAAGAGCCAGCTCTCTGGTTAAACAGCCAAGGACCCAGATCAATCCTGGTTTTCTTGTTTTACCATGAGGACCCTGGCTGTGGAAGCATCTCTGCTTTGTCTCCTGGTCATCATCTGATGAGGTCATTTGAGGAGGCCCTTGCTGTCATCATGGCCACCAGTCTGCTAGAGCTTGTCTTGGGGCTTATCCAAGCTCCAGGAGGCAAATTGCAGATGGTTTTTCTATTTTTAGATCCTGGGATATTGCCCATGAATGAGCCAGTGACCTGGAAAAGCCAATTCTCCCTCCAATCTCTGTTCCTGCCTCCCTTATTTCCCTTTATTGTTCTACCAGAATTTCCTTTGGGCTATGGACTAGAATGAAATGACCCAGAGATAAACTAAGCTGGACTGTGGTCTGGGGACACAGACCCTGACATCTCATATACCTGCCAAGACTGTAGCCACCAAGACATCACACACTGGACTGTTTGTTCCTGATATCTGTTTTTCTATTGATGCTGGGGTCTCCAAAATTTTTCATCATGCTTTCCAATTACTAAAACATTTTTAAGTACCCATCTCAGTTTTTATGTATTTATTTATAAATTCTACACAAGTGCATTTGTACTAATATACATATTATAAAGCTCATACAGAAAATAAGAGATTTATAAGTGGAAATTAGAAGTTCTCATATTATTCTTTTTCCTACCCTATAGATCTTCTGGCACCTCCCACTGTAACAATCATTGTTCTTCATGGTTAAATGAGAAAATGTTTGTTGGAAGCTTTTTAAATTTAAATTTTTTTTTTTATTGCACTGCTAGCTATTGTTGATTTGAGGAATAATGTAAAGATTTTTGTTGGCTAAAGATTTTTTTAGCAATACATAATAATATATATCTGAAATTTCTTTTTTAGAAAGATGACCTTCTTTGGGGTAATCATTGCCTTCTCTCTCAGGTCTCTTAGAACACGAACTTTTTTGAAAGAAGTTAGAGAAGAAGCATGTTGCATCCTTTGGATTAATACCTAAATCAGGATGTTTTCCTCAGAGGCCTAGTGCCTGGAAGGTAGGAAAATTCTAATAACTATTGGTTGAATGAGAGAATGAGCATGGAAAGGATGTAGAAAGGAAAAACCAAGAAGAGCAAGAGGGAGCTAGGTGCCAGTTGGTACAATGAATGGGAGTGTGCCCCTCTTCCTGATTTTGCTGAGGAATGGGAAGGTTTTATTTTCTCTTCCTGGGAGCAGTAATTCAGCACAGTGCGGCTTCTTGCAGTGTAGAGATTCTCTGCTCTGAGATGTTAAGGGGACTGCAGGGGAGTCTGGGTCCCTCCAGGTTAGAGTTAGATCCTCCTAGCCATCTAGAAAGAGGAGTCTGCCCCTGCCTTTCTGAGTAAGCCAAGCAGAGCCACTGTTCCATTTGTCACCTTTACTCTGTTCTTAGCACAGCCTACAATGAGGTGACAAGTCTATCTATTCACTGATGGTTATAGGATATTCACAGGACCTCCTTTGGTATCTTTAGGATGTTTTCATAGGCAGTTTTCTAGATTTCTTTTTCTAGAGAAGAGATGCATACTGAGATTCTACCCGTCTAGTCAGCCTTGGGTAGGCTTTTGTTTGTTTTTTGATCTCTTCCTTCCCAGACTAGAAAGGGATGTGCACAGATGGGGCTAAGATGAGTGAGTAAGCAAGAGCATTCTTTCTTCTTTATTTTCTTAATATACTTAGAAATAAAATGTTTGTAATGCATAAATACATATATATCTATGTGTGTGTCCATAAACAGCACCAACTGAATTTAAATAACACTGAATTTATAGATTTACATGGGAGAATTGACATCTTTGCAACACTGAACTGTGATATTTGGGAAAATGGTGCATTGCTATGTCTCTCTATTCAAGTCTCTTTAATGTCCTCCAGTCACATATAATAATTATTATCCTACGAGTCAGCTAATTTGGTTTTTGTGTGTGTGTATGTAAGTTTTGGTGTTTTCTAGACAATATGCCATCTGAGGATAAAGACAGATATGTACACCTTTTACTGTGGTGAGAGAGGCTCTCCTTAACTTATTATTATTATTTTTTTAATATTTCTTAGTTGTCAATGGATCTTTATTTTATTTATTTGTATGTGATGCTGAGGACTGAACCCAGTGCCTCACACATGCTAGGCAAGCGCTCTACCACTGAGCCACAACCTCAGCCCTCCTTAACTTATTCTTGATCTTAGTCTCCCTATATAAGTATAATGTTAGCTGTGGATTTCTAGCTAATTTGGTATTTGTTTAATCTTTGGAATTTTTTTTTTTTTTTGGAATTTTTATATTTTGTTTGGGTGTTGGATATTAGCTGTTCCTAATTGATTTTTGACATCCTTAGTTTACCAAACACATTGTAGAATTATTATGTCAAGTTTCTCAAAAAATTCAGCTAGTATTTTGTTTTATAGACTAATTCTGGAAAAATTAGAGCTCTACATTTTCTACCTTTTTAATGTCTTTTAGGCAAGCTTTCAAAAATTCAGTAAGTTTTAGAGAGCACATCTGGGGTTAGCATATTTGGTAGGCTCCTGAGAGGCATATTCAGAGGAGTGGTAGCTGTCACACAGACTCTAGAGCCATTGACAGATTTGACCAGAAGATTAACTTTAATGCACTTAAAATTTTCACATATAACCCCTGTGAGACAGTAGCACTTGAAAGTCTATGCCAATTTTTCCTTTTGAATGTTTCTGGTGATTGTGAGGTCTGAGTCCATGTGGGCACTCATTTCATTCAGGCTGGTCTGCTCTCTGCCTTGGGCTCCCTGGGGTTAATGATTTGGCTGATGGAAACTGAGCAGAAAAGATTGGGACTTCTGATCAGATTTGCTTGCCTTACAGGAGTTGGCCTGGGTCTTGCTCTGCTGTGCATTGCTGTCAATTCCAGCATCCTTCTCAGGCCTTCATAGGCACAGCAATGATATTCACCTGCTTCCCCCTGAGTGCATGTTAGGCCAGGTGCTGACCCTACTGCTTTCTGGGAGGTATCTTGATTCAGCTATAGTAAACCTGATGATTTTGTCTTCCCTGGGGAACCTTTTCTTTGGATCCATTTGGTTTTTCCAGGAAAAACTGCATGGGGGCTGGTGGTCATGTGTGGCTTTGTCCTTTTTGATACTCAACTCATTATTGAATAGGCCGAAAATTGCCATAAGGGGAGGGCAGGGTGGGGCAAGATGGAGGCTTAGATGGACACAGCAGTCAGTCTCGCCAAACCAAAGATTGAAAATTGCGGTAATACCTTCTCCCAGCCAGCTTTTGGGCAGCACCCTACAGCTACCCCCACAGGAAATTTCACTTGCGCGTGTAAGCAGGGCAAGCAGACATTGCCACAGCGTGACTCCAGCAGCGGTGGCTGAGAGCGGCCGCGGGCGGCTTGGAGCCCCAACTCAGGGCTCGCCTCGGATGGGGACTGCTTCTACATGAGATACCTGGCTCCAGCGCCCACCCAACCACACAGGGTCCACAGCAGTGGCTCGCGTGGACCCACAGCCCCAGCCGCCAGCCACTGGGGAGTGCAAATTCAGGGTAGGAGACACGCCACAGATGCCAGCGAAGACAGCTCAACATAAAGGCGGCTTTGGTCTGCCTCAGTTCCGTTCCAGACTTTCTGAGGAACAGCAAAGGCAGAGGAGGGCGCAGATCTATACAAAGGAACTTCCATGGGGGTCCATACAACAGGAGATCAGAGACTGCCAACCCGAGCCTCTGGAGAGCCCAGTCTAAGGGGGACATTGGACAGCAATTCGGTACAATCTTTGGCGCACGGCTTCACCAACGGCCCAGAGTTTCAGCCGGCTGTGAACCCCACACCCAAGACGCCAGCAGAGAAAGTCCAGCAAGCAACGAAAAACACCACCTACTGGAGGTGAAAGGAACCATACCTGTTTATTCACATTGAGACTCTTTTTTTTCTTTTACTTTCTTCTACTATACTTTTTATTTTATCCTTTATCTTTTTCTCCTAATATTTCTATTGTTTAATCTTTTCATTTTATTTCTCTGTTCTTTCCTTTCTTTCTCTATCCTTCCTTCTTTTCTCTCTCACTCTTTTCCTACCCTCTAATCCCCAACAATTGTGAAACCAAATATTTGTTTTACAGTGGGATATAGTAGATTGGGATTTCTGAACTGAAAACTGGGGAGTAGTACTAGATAGTCCTGTATCTCCCACTTACATATGTTTTATTTTTCTTGCTACCATCTCTCCTCACTGTACCCTTCTTTTCTTCCTCCCTACCAGTCTTCCCCAACTCACTGTTGCTCTCTCTAGTAATAGCCAACTTCTCTTGGATTCCTTTTTCATGCTGTCTAAGATCTAATAACCGTATCCTCACTTCCTACTACCCCAATACTCTATCCTACATCCCACCCTCCACTGTCCCTAGCCCACCAATAGGAACTATACACCCTTGTGCAAACTTATTGGCTACATAGTAGATTGTAAAAGAACTCATAATTGGTGTATATTGTGACTAATCTGTAAATGTATTTGGAAGCTGTGAGGAGCTAATTGGTTTGAATCTATATATTGCTTGTATTGTGATCAATTAATATTTGTCCCCCCTTTAAAAGAGTGATATTGAAACCCTGCAGGGAATCTATACACATATAGGAGTAAAAACTGTAACAACTTGGATCAACAGAGCTAGAAGGAAAGACACACAAACATCATGAAAAAACAAGGGAAGAAAATGACTCAAACAAACCAAGATTCTTCAATATTAGAAGCCATGGTCAGTATAGCAGAAGACATGACAGATCATGAATTCAGGATGTACATAATTAAAATGTTCTATGACTTAAAGAATGATACAAGAGAGCAAGCCCAGTCAGCAAAAAATCATTTTGATAAAGAGATACACAGGCAAATACAGGAAGTAAAAGATCACATCTATAAAGAGATGCATAGGCAAATACAGGAAGTAAAAGGTCACTTCAATAAGGAGATAGAGATTCTGAAAAGGAACCAAACAGAAATCCTTGAAATGAAAGAAACAATAGACCTAATCAAAAACTCAATAGAGAGCATCACCAACAGATTAGACCATTTGGAAGGCAGAACCTCAGACAATGAAGATAAAATATTTAACCTTGAGAACAGAGTTGACCACACAGTGAAGATGCTAAGAAGCCATGAACAGACCATCCAAGATCTATGGGATCACATCAAAAGATCAAACTTAAGAATTTTTGGGATAGAGGAAGGCATAGAATTCCAAACCAAAGGAATAAACAACCTATTCAATGAAATAATATTAGAAAACTTTCCAAATGTGAAGAATGAATTGGATAATCAAATTCAAGAAGCATACAGGACACTAAATGTTCAAAATCACAACAGACCTACACCAAGGCACATCATAATGAAAATGCCTAACATTCAGATCAAGGAGAGAATCCTAAAAGCCACAAGAGAAAGGAATCAGATTACATATAGGGGGAAGCCAATTAGGATCACTGCAGATTTCTCAACCCAGATCCTGAGAGCAAGAAGATCATGGCAAAGCATATACCAAGTGCTAAAAGACAGTGGATGCCAACCAAGAATCTTATATCCAGCAAAATTAAGTTTTATATTTGATGAAATAAAAACCTTCCAAGATAAACAAACATTAAAAGAATTCATAGCAAGAAAGCCGGCACTAAAGAACATTCTTGGTAAAATATTCCATGAGGACGAAATGATAAACAACAATGAAAACCTGCAGAGGGAGGAGCTACACTAAAGGCCAATCAAAAGAGAAACCAAGTCAAGTTAAAAACCAAGAATAAACCAAAATGTCTGGAAATACAAACCATCTCTCCATAGTAACATTGAATGTCAATGGCCTAAACTCAGCAATTAAGAGACACAGACTGGCAGATTGGATTTTAAAAAAAAGACCCAACAATATGCTGCCTCCAAGAGACTCATCTCATGGAAAGAGATACAGATTGAAGGTGAAAGGATGGAAAAAAATTTATCACTCACATGGACCATGTAAACAA
>CM053399.1:86587518-86635884 GCA_028644305.1 Xerus rutilus | reverse complement strand
ATATTCCATTGTGTATATATACCACAGTTTCTTTATCCAGTCATCTATCGAAGGGCATCTAGGTTGGTTCCACAATTTAGCTATTGTGAATTGAGCTGCTATAAACATTGAAGTGGCTGCGTCATTGTAGTATGCTGTTTTTAAGTCTTTTGGGTAAAGACCTAGAAGTGGGATAGCAGGCTCAAATGGTGGTTCCATTGGCACCTGTCTATTTCTATAAGAACATCAGTGCTATTATATTAGGAGGCCACCCTATTCCAGTCTGACCACTACTACTTCTTGTTCCCCTTTCCTTTGCCCTTCCCCTTCTCCTCCTCCTGAAACCTAGGGCCTCGGGCATGCCAAGCAAGTGCTCTACCACTGAGCTATACATCCTCAGCCCCATGACTTCCTCTTAATGACATCTGCAACTACCCTATTCCAAGTAAGGTTGCAATCTAAGATATTTTCACTTCTAGGGGTTAGAGATTCAGTATATTTTTTGGAAGGACACAATTCAATTCATAAAACAAATTATGTAATTAATTCTATATTAGAATTTATTTCAGCCATCTTATTTCTAATTTATACTTAACATATTTTGCTTTTCTCTTTCTCTTTTTCTCTCTCTCTTTCTTTTCTCATATTTTATTGGATAGAATTTTCTTCTGAGAATTTGAAAATTTTGAATTTTATTCTCTATGCTCTTGGTAGTTAAAATTAACTCTAGCAATCATATCTGTGTTTATTTTTTCTCATTAATCCCAATCAGCATTGCATGTGTGTAAGTATATGTCTGTGTATATCTATACAGATATAGATTGATCTATATCCATATATATTTATTGATATAGATCGATCTATTTAGATAGATATAAATACCTTTTGTGTGTGTAGTACTGGGGATTGAACCTGGGGCCCTTTTTCCACTGAGATACATCTCCAGCCCTTTTTGAAACAAGGTCTTGCCAAGTTGCTAAGGCTGGCCTCAAAATTGCCATCCTTCCGACTCAGCCTTCCAAGTCACTGGGAATACGGGCATGTGCCACTGCTCCTCTATATTTCTGTATTACAAAAGAAGTATACTCTCACCTACCTCTGGCTTCTGGTAGCCACGCTGTTTATTTGCTGCCCACTGTCATATGGCCGTGCATAAGGTTTTATTTCCAGGTGGTTGTGAGTGCTTTGTAGACTTAACTGTCCCTCCCCAATCCCTCCTTTTCTCTCCTTCCTTCCTCTTCCCTCCTTTTTTTTATACAGTACTTGAATTAACTGTTTTAATGTTATGAATCCACACTCATTTTCTTTTTAGCTCATTGTAGCATCATGAATTTATTTCTCTTCTAACCGGAGTACATTCTCTAGAGTGTTTTCAAAGAGAGTTTTGTGTGTTAACTAGGCCTTTTATGCCTGAAATTACTTTTATGGCATCCTCTTATTTAATTTTTTTCTGAATATAGATTGGAGGTTTGAAGTTCTTCAGTACTTTGAAAATATTATGCGCCTGTCTTTTTGCCTCTATTGTCACTGTTGAACAGAGGCTGCATGTCAATCAGATTCTTATTCCTTTATGAGTGATTGTCTCTTTTTCTTTAGCAGCTTGTACAATTTTGCCTTTTTCTTTGTGTTTTAAAATTTTTATATAATGTATTTTATTATATTTATCTTACTAGGCACTCCTTGAGCCCTTTCAGTCTGAGGTCTTTTATCTTTTCCTAATCCTGGAAATTTGGGGGTTATTTTTTCTTTGACATTTTCCTTTCTTCATTTTTTTTTCTTTGCTTTAAGATGTACAGGGGATGACACTTGTATTTTATTCTTCAGAGCTCTGAATTCTGCTCTTAGGGGAGGAGACTTTCCAGGCTTGCTGATCTCCTGCACCTGCTGTCTCCTGCAGCCAGGCTCAGTTGCTTCCTTGGTGCTTCTCCCATTCATTCTGTGGTGCCCTCTGGAGCTGCTGTCTTTCTATCCTATAGAGGCCAAGGAGGGTCACAGCCCACTCCAGAAACTGTGGTGGAGCTTAGATCACTGTTCAGAGGCCCCTTCCTGGCATGGTGCCTGACCCTCTTCTGCTGTGCGCTGCCCCTTCCTCTCCTCATTGGATGGGAACCACCCTTTGTCTTCCTGGGGCTCTACACAGTCTTTATTTGGGTTTCTCAAATCTCTGCTTTTCCATTTACTTCTGAGCTTGGAACAGAGGAAACTCACAACCCATTTGCAGCTCCACACCTCCACCTTCTGTGCTGGCTTTAACTTCAAAGTCTCCTGTGTTCCACCTAAGCCCACATCTGGGGAAAGATTGTCCACATCTTACCATTGCCTCTTCAAGCAATGAGGCTGTATCTTCCTTTGCTCTACCAAATTAGTTACTGCTTCATCATCTGCTTTCTATCCTCAAAACTCTTCTAAAGTTTCTGTTCTACTATTGACTCCTCTCCAGTTCATATTATCTGAATGTGTCTATACTTTCTTTCTGCATTATTCTCATATTTGTGGCATTTCATGAAATGGAGAAATTGGAGCACTTGGCTCTCACAACATGTTTAAATTGAAGTCCTCCAGTAGGAAATGTTTAGACAATTAAACAAACTGACTCTCCAGTTCATGTTGAAGAAAAATATGAAAGAGTAGTCAAGAAAAATTTGGACAAAAAGAAGGAACTTGATCTATTTTAACATACTGTAGAGCTATAAGAAATAAAGCAGTATAGTATTGCCAGCAGAAAAGAAAAAATATTACAATAGAGTATAGATCTAAGAAGAAGCACACAAGTACATTTGGCCCCCTGTACCTGTATTCTACACCTTCAGATTCAACTAACTGAGGATCAGGAATATTCAGAAAATTTCAGTTGATGTTGAACTGCATATTCAATAGTGCTGACCTAATCACATCATAGTTACCTTTTTATGTAAATTTTATGGCATTTATGTGAACTGCAACTTTATGATATTCATACAATGACAAAATGCCCTAACAATACATTTCTCTGAATCCCCATTGTTAAATGATACCTGACTGTGTATGGGAAGATGTGCATAGATTATATGAATATATTACATGCCATTTTATATAAAGACATGAACATCCATAAATTTTGGTATTTTCAGGATATCCTGAAAGCAATCCCTCATGGATACTTAGGATAACTGACTGCTCATGAACATTAATAAGCATTTCAAATCTGTAGGGAAAATATGAACTTTTAAATATCTATTGCTGTGTCAACTAGCTGTCTGTTTAAAAACAAATTAATGTGGTCTTCTATTATGGGTTGAATTAAAAAAGATTTGCACCTGTACATATTCAATAGAATTCGAATCTAGTACCTGTGAATGTGACTATGATGGTTAATTTTATGTATCAACTTGGCTAGGCTATGGATCCCAGCAGTTGGTCAAATGCTAGTCTGGATATTATTGTGAGGTATTTTGTAGATGTGGTTAACCACATAAGTTAAAGCACAATCAGTTGTGCTTCAATAGAGCAGATTATCCTTCATCATGTAGGTGAGACTCATCTGATCAGTTGAAGGAAAAAACCTGAGATTTTCTGGAGAAGAAGGAATTCTCCCTCCAGATTGTTAATGCAGAAAACTGCCTGAGTTTCCATCCTGCTGGCCTGCCCTATAGGTTTTGGACCTAAGACTGTAATATGAACTCTGATTTGAGTTTCCAACATGCTAAATGTTGGATTTGCCAGACCTCATATTTGCTTGATCCAATCCAATACCTTACATTCTTTCTACCTACCCCATCCACACTTCTGTGTCTCTGGAGAATCCTGATTGTTACAGTGCGAGTGGTGTTCTTGAAAGAAGAAAACCATCACATGAAAACTGACACACAGGCAGAATGGCACAAGATGACAGCGATGGAGATTGGAGTGATGTGGAAGCAACCCAAGGAGTGCCAAGGATTGCCTGCCACCACCAGAAACCCAAGATGATGCAAGGAAGGTGGTAGGTTTGGACATGAGGTGACCCAGGAAAGCTCCTGGGTAGATGCAGGAATGTTACAGTGTGAAATGATTACATTATGAGAGCTGTAACCTCCTCAGTCCATCCTAGTTTGAATGGACTAAGTGGGGGTGCTAACTACAGGCAGGTGGGGAGAAGCTGGAGGAGGTGAGTCCCCCATGCCTTTGGGGTTTATATTTTATCCCTGATTTCTCAATCTCCTTCTCTTTCCCTCTCTCCCTCCTTCCTTCCCTCTTTCTCTGCTTCCTGGCCACCATGAGCTGAGTAGCTTTCTTCCACTACACCCTTTGGCCATGATGTTCTGCCTCACCTCAAGCCCAGAGCCATGGAGTTGGCTGACCACAGACAGAAACCTCTGAATCCATGAGCCAAATAAATCTTTTCTTCTCTAAGTTGTTCTTGTCTGGTATTTTGGTGACAGCGATGAAAAGCTGACTTGTTCTACTCGGAGTCTCAGAGGGAGTGCGGCCCTATTGTCATCTTAATTTGGACTTCTATCTTCCAGAACTGTGAAAAAATAATTTTTTGTTTAAGTCACCCAGTTTGTGCTACTTTCTTGCTAAAGAACTAATGCAACCCTTTACCTAATATCACATGTAGAAATTCACTCCAGAGGGATTAAACACGTAAATGTGTATATAAAAAGTATAAAATTATTTGACTAATAATAAGGATAATATGTAAATTGATTACTAAGTGTCCGTCAAATGCTTGGGACCCATCATCTTTGTCTTGCAAATAAGCAAACAGGCATGGAGCCAGCAGGAAACAGACTCAAGATTCAAACCCAAGAAGTCTGAATTCAGAAGTAATGGCAAGGGAAATCTCTGCTAGGAAGGATATAAAACCAAAAGCCAAGAGGAAGAAAAATTGACAGCTAGAGGAAAATTCAGGAACTCAGTATAACAAAGGCAACACTGGGAGAAAATGTTTTCAAAATATCTAGTAGACAAAGGAGACAGCTACTATAAATCAAAGAAGAAAACTCAAATAATCTAACAGTCAGTGACTGAGGACACACAGAGACAATAAAAAGAGCACATATACAAGGACCAATAAGCACATATTTAAACACAAATAATCAGGAAAATACAAATTAAAACAACATGCCCCTCTTAGTTTTTTAATTGCAAAGAATAACATGATTGATAATGCTCAGATTTACCAGAGGTACTCTCCTATACTATTTATAGAATTATAATTTGGTCAGGACTTTTGGGTACTTAATTTCACAAAGTACAGAAAAATTAAAAACGCACATTCCCTCAATTCAGCAACCATCTCTCCCCACCCCCCACTCCCATATGCACACTATAGTTCTGTATCAGTCAGGGCTTATGATTGCAAAAGCAGAAATGGATTCTGGCTGACTTAAGCAGAAAATAAATTTAATGAAAAAAAATCTGGCAGTTGATGGAATTGATGGAAGGCCGGATACCCAGGTTCAGTCATCTAGCAGGGCCAGCGTTGACTGAGGAGCTCGCAACACAGTGAAACTCAGGCCTCAGGAGTGGATGTGTGGTCACCAAAACTCCTCTCCACTCTGTCATCACTGCAGCTGTCCCCAGCAGATTCTAGCTGTCCTTAGCTTTTGTCTCAATCTTCAGATTCACAGCCCGGGTGAATTCTGATTGGTCAAACCTAGGTCAACTATTCTGACCTGGTCCCCAGGGACAGAGTTAGGGCATGTATGCTTCTTTTTGCTTTCAAAGTGAAGGTGGAAGCTTACTACCCTCCTAGATTTATATCCCAAATGAGAATATTTGAAGAGTAGTGAAGGCCAGAAAATACCTATAAATGGATTTATCATTGTGATTACCCAAGATTTATCTACAGTCATCATATTTACTAACATTCCCTTACCAAAAAAAAAAAAAAAATCTGGCTTCCATCCATATATCCCCATGTATAAACCAAAGCCCGAGGCTTCTTTCTAAAGGGAGATAGCCCAGGATGGGTGTCCTATCTCCAATTTTCACTACTTCATCTCTGTGTTTTATAAATTCTAGTGTACTAGAACCAGTTCATACCAGGAATTCTGTGAGTGGTCATTAAACACAGTCATTGTTAAAAGTTAAATTACATATACTTACAAATAAAATAAATTATATTAAGAGCAAGAGTAGTAAATAGTTAAAACTCATTACTTCCTAATTATTTCACTACATTTTACTAATATGTATGTTCTTGAGGTCATCTACATCTATTGGTTCCATGGTAGAAATACTGTATAATGATGTTCTACCAAATATCTTTCCAACTCTGTTTAGTGATGTAATGTTAGTGGCATAAAACTGGCCAGAGTGAAGTATTTATTCTGCAAGAATTGTTAAACACTACAAATCAAGTCTTTTTTTTTTTTTTTAATTATTGGCTAGTGTTAAAAGTGATAGAGAAAATGTTAATAATGGCCGTTAAACTTGAAAATGCATGATGCCCACAGCTGGTATATTTTGAGCAGCACAAAAATTGAGGAAATATTTTCTGGTATTTGAAAACTATTATCTGATTCAGCAATGAAATTACTCATGCTGTTGACAAACAAGTGAAGTCTAACATATATCTTCATTGCTTTAATTCCATCTTGAATTGTTAACAAAAATGAAAATATCTACCATTACTCCAATCAAAACAATACTATTTCATCAACTGCGATCAGAGATAGGCAATGTACACAGGACTTCAGCAAAAATCAATAAAAGCCATCTTTGAGAATCAATTGGGGACACTGGAATTATAAAAAAGTATTGTATATTATCTATAAATTGTGTGCAATGCATTCTTTTTATCAGTAAAATTTATAATGAGCTTATGTATGCATGTATTTCATTAAAATGTGCCAGCACAACAATGCCTATGGATTAAATTATAAAATTAAACACCAACACCACCACAACATCAATATAAACAAATATTTTAAGTATAAATTTTTAAATTCCTCAAAACTATACACAAGATGATAATCTTTTTATAAATTTAAAATAATTTAAAAACCCAAACACTTAAAAGAAAAGAACATATCTTAATGTATATTTACAATTTTTGCTCATTTTTTACTTGGGTTATTATTTTTGAATTATTTATTTGCTTATTCTAATTAGGTATACATGACAGCAGAATGCATTTTGATTTATTGTACACAAACGGAGCACCAATTTTCATTTCTCTGGTTGTACACCATATGTGCAGTCATACATATACTTAGAGTAATAATATCCATCTCATTCCATCATCTTTCCTGCTTCCATGCCCCCTTCCCTCCCCACTCTCCTGTTTGCCCAAAGTTCTTCCATTCTTCCCATGCCCATCACCCCACCCCATTACAGATCAGCATCCACTTATCGGACAGAACATTCAGCCTTTGATTTTTTGGGATTGGCTTACTTTGCTTAACATGATATTCTCCAACTCCATCCATTTACCTGCAAATGCCATAATTTTAATCTTTTATTGCTGGGTAATATTCCATTGTGTATATGTACCACAGTTTCTTTATCCATTCATCTATTGAAGGGCATCCAGGGTGGTTCCACAGTTTAGCTATTGTGAACTGAGCTGCTATAAACATTGAAGTGGCTGTATCACTATGGTATGCTGTTTTGAATTCCTATGTGTATAGACCAAGGAATGGGATAGCTGGGTCAAATTGTGGGTATAGACCAAGGAGTGGGATAACTGAGTCAAGTATTCTAAAGAATCTCCATACTGCTTCCCAGATTGGTTGCCTCAATTTGTAGCCCCACAAGCAGAGTATGAGTGTGCCTTTTCCTCCACATCCTCACCAACATTTATTGTTGTGTTATTAATAACTGCCATTATGACTGGCATGAGAGGAAATCTTAGTTTTGATTTACATTTCTCTAATTACTAGAGATGTTGAACATTTTTTCATATATTTATTGATTGATCATATATTATCTTCTGAGAAGTGTCTGTTCAGCTCCTTAGCCCATTTATTGATTGGGTTGTTTGTTTTTTGGTATTAAGTTTTTTGAGTTCTTTATATATCCTGGAGATTATTACTCTATCTGATGTGTGTGTGGCAAAAATTTGCTCCCAGAATGTAGGCTCTCTGTTCACTTCACTGATTATTTCTTTTGCTGAGAAGAAGCTTTTTAGTGTGAATCCATCCCATTTATTTTTTATTTTTATTTTAAAAATATTTTTTAGTTAGTGATGGATCTTTATTTTATTCATTTATTATTTATATGTGGTGCTGAGAATTGAACCCAGTGCCTCACGCATGCTAGGCAAGCACTCTACCACTGACCTATAGCCCGAGCCCTCCCCCCTCATTTATTGATTCTTGCTTTTATTTCTTAGCTTTAGGAGTCTTGTTAAGGAAGTTGGGACCAAATTCAATGTGATGAAAATTTGGGCCTACTTTTTCTAGTAGGCACAGGGTTTCTGGTCTAATTCCTTGGCCCTTGATCCACATTGAGTTGAGTTTTGTGCAGGGTTAGAGATAGGGGTTTAGTTTCAAGTTGCTGTGTATAGATTTCCAGTTTTCCCAGCACCATTTGTTGAAGAGGCTATCTTTTCTCCAATGTTATGTTTTTGGCACCTTTGTCTAGTATGAGATAACTGTATTTTTGTGGGTTTGTTTCTGTGTCTTCTATTCTGTGCCACTGGTCTACATGTGTGTTTTGGTGCCAATACCATGTTGTTTTTGTTACTATAGCTTTGTAGTACAGATTGAAGTCTGGTATTGTGATGCCTCCTGCTTTACTCTTCTTGCTAAGAATTGCTTTGGCTATTCTGGGTCTCTTACTTTTTCAAATGAATTTCATGATTAATTTTTCTATTTCTATGAGGAATGTTGTTGGTATTTTAATTGAAATTGCATTAAATCTGTATAGTGCTTTTGGTAGTATGACCATTTTTACAATATTAATTTTGCCTATCTAAGAACATGGGAGATCTTTCCATCTTCTAAAGTCTTCTTCAATTTTTTTCTTTAGTTTCCTGTAGTTTTCATTGTATAGATCTTTCACCTTTTTTGTTAGATTCATTCCCAAGTTCTGTTTTGTTTTTTTGAGGCTCTTGTGAATGAGGTAGTTTTCCTGATTTCTCTTTCTGAGGGTTAATCACTGATGTATAGAAATGCATTTGATTTATGTGTATTGATTTTATATCCTGCTATTTTGCTGAATTAATTTATTAATTCTAGATGTTTTCTGGATCCTCTAAGTATAGTATCATGTCATTGGCAAATAACAATAGTTTGAGTTCTTCTTTTCCTATTTGTATCCCCTTAATTTCTTTTGTCTAATTGCTCTGGCTAGAGTTTCAAGGACTATGTTGAATAGTAGTGGTGAGAAAGGGCATCCCTCTCTTGTTCCAGTTCTTAGAGGGAATGCCTCCAATTTTTCTCCATTTAGAATAATATTGGCCTTGGGCTTAGCAAAGATAGATTAGATAGCATATGTTGTTGAGGTATGTTCCCACTACCCCTAGTTTTTCTAGTGTTTTGAACATGAAATGGTGTTGTGTTTTATCAAATGTTTTTTCTGAATCTATTTAGATAATCATATGATTTTTATCTTTATGTCTATTGATGTGACGAATTACATTTATTGATTTCTGTATGGTCAACCAACCTTGCATCCTTGGGATGAACCCCACTTGATCATGGGGCACTATCATTTAAATATGTTTTTGTATGTGATTTGCCAAAATTTTGTTGAAAATTTTTGCACCTATGTTCATCAGGGACATTGGTCTGAAGTTTTATTCCCTGATGTGTCTTTGTCTGGCTTAGGTATTAGGGAGATACTAGCCTCATAGAATAAATCTGGAAGGGTTCCCTTCTTTTCTATTTCATGGAATAATTTGAGGAGTATTGGTATTAATTCTTCTTTGTAGGTCTTGTAGAACTTGGCTGTGAATCCCTGTGGGCCTAGGCTTTTGTTGGTTGGTAGGCTTTTGATGGTGTCTTTTATTTCCTTGCTTGAAATTGATCTGTTTAAATTGTGTATGTCTTTCTGATTCAGTTTAGGCAGCACATATTTCTTTAGAAATTTTTTTGGCATCTTTGATACTTTTTATTTTATTAGAGTATAAATTTTCAAAATAGTTTCTAATTATCTTCTGTATTTCAGTGGTACTTGCTGTAATATTTCCTTTTTCATCATGAATTTTAGTAATTAGAGTTTTCTCTCTCCTTCTTTTCATTAGAGTGGCTAAGGGTTTATCAATTTTATTTATTTTTTTAAATAACTAGCTTTTTGTTTCATCAGTTTTTTGAATTGTATCTTTTGTTTCAATTTCATTGATTTCTGCCCTGATTTTAATTATTTCCTGTTTTCTACTACTTTCAGTGTTGGTTTGTTCTTTTTCTAGGGCTTTGAGATGTAATGTCAGGTCATTTATTTGTTGACTTTTTCTTCTTTAATGAATGAGCTCAATGCAATGAACTTTCCTCTTAGCACTGCCTTCATAGTATCCTAGAGATTTTGGTATGTTGTATTGGAATTCTCATTTACCTCTAAGAAATTTTTAAATCTCCTCCCTGATGTCTTCTGCTATCCATGTGTCATTCAATAGCATATTATTTGGTCTCCAGGTGAAAGAGTAGCTTCTATTATTTTATCTTTGATTTCTAATATCATTCCATTATGGTATGATAAAATGCAGGGTACTATCTCTGTTTTTTTGTATTTGCTAAGACTTGCTTTGTGACATAACATATGGTATATTTTAGAGAAGGATCCATGTGCTGCTGAGAAAAAAAGTGTATTCTCTTGTTGATGAATGAAGTATTCTTTTTTTTTGACTACTTAAAAATATTTTTAAAAAAGAGGACATTGTGTGATATAAACAATGTCATCAACAACTTCCTAGCAACGTTATTTCTTTTTTTTTTAATATATTTTTTTTTAGTTGTTGATGGATACAATGTCTTTATTTTATTGCTTTGTATGTGGTGCCGAGAATCAAACCCAGGGCCTCATGCATGCAAGGCAAGTGCTCTACTGCTGAGCTACAATCCCAGCCCCGCAACGTTATTTCTAATGATACTTCCTTGAGTGTACATCAGTATCATCCAGGGCCATTAAACCAACACACAGCTCAGTAAACACAGTTCATCTGGGGGTCAGAACAGAGTGATCCAATCTCATGGCTGTCTGCTGGTCTAGCTTCTGGATGAAATATTCTATATATGTCTGTTAAGTCTAAATTATTGCTTGTATTATTAAGTTCTATAATTTTTTTGTTTAGTTTTTGTTTGGAAGATCTATCCAGTGGTGAGAGAGGTGTGTTAAAGTCATCCAGTATTATTGTGTAGTGGTCTATTTGATTCTTGAAATTGAGAAGGGTTTGTTTGATGTACATAGATGTTTCATTGTTTGGGGCATAAGTATTTACAATTGTTATGTCTTGATGTATGATTCCCTTAAGCAGTATGAAATATCCTTCTTTATCCCTTCTGACTATCTTTGATTTGAAGTCCACTTTATCTGATATGAGGATGGAAACCTCTGCTTGTTCACGTGGTCCATGTGAGTGGTATATTTTTCCCCATCTTTTCACCTTCAGTCTGTGGATGTCTTTTCCAATAAGATGAGTCTCTTGAAGGCAGCACATTGTTGGATCTTTTTAAAATTCAATCTGCCAGTCTATGTCTTTTAATTGATGAGTTTAGGCCATTCATATTCAGGGTTATTATTTAAATATGGTTTGTATTCCCAGTTACTTTGGTTTGTTTTGTTTTTTCACTTGACTTGGTTTCTCCTTTGATTGGTTTTTCCTTTAGGGTAGTTCCTCCCTTTGTTGATTTTCATTATTGTTTTTCATTTCCTCCTCATGAAATATTTTGCTGAGAATATTCTGTAGTACAGGCTTTCTCACTGTAAATTCTTTTAACTTTTGTTTATCATGGAAGGATTTTATTTTGTCATCAACACTGAAGCTTAGTTTTTCTGGATATAAGATTCTTGGTTGGTATCCATTTTCTTTCACAGCTTGGTCTATGTTGTTGTAGGATCTCCTAGCTTTGAGGGTGTGGGTTGAGAAATCTACTGAGATCTGAATTGGTTTCCTCCTATATGTATTCTGAAACTTTTCTTTTGCAGATTTTAAAATTCTATCCTTGTTCTGTATGCTAGGTATTTTTATTGTAATGTGCCTTGGTGTAGATCTGTTGTGATTTTGTGTCCTGTATATTTTGTGTCCTGTAAGCCTTTTGCATTTGATGTATTGAATTCATTCTTCATGTTTGGGAAATTTTCTGATATTATTTCATTGAAGAGATTGTGCATTTGTTTGATTTGTATCTCTGTGCCTTCTTCTATCCTGATAAATTAGATTTGGTCTTTTAATGCTATCCCATGATTCTTGGATATTCTGTCCATGGTTTCTTACCATCTTCACTGTGTGGTCAACTTTATTTTCAAGAGGGTATATTTTGTCTTCATTGTCTGAGGTTCTGTCTTCCAAGTGATCTAGTCTGTTGATGCTTTCTCTTGAATTTTTCATTTGGTTTATTGTTTCCATCATTTCAAGGATTTCTGTTTGTTTGTTTTTTTTCAGAATCTCTATCTCTTTCTTGAAGTAATCTTTTTTTTTTTTTTTACCTGTATTTGCTCTCATCTCTTTCTTGGAGTGATCAATTATTGTCTGTATTTGCTCTTAGTTATTGTTAGATTTGCAGATAATTTTAATTATATACATTCTGAACTCCTTCTCTGACATTTCATCTACTGTGCTGTCAATAGATTCTATTATTGTATCATCTTGGTTTGTTTGGGGCACTTTCTTCCCTTGTCTTTTCATGCTTTCTGTGTGTCAGTTTAGTCTGAGGGACATAACAGTGATTGGGTGAATGATAATTAAAAGTTCCAAATTCAGTCAGGAGCAAATTTTGGTATCAGCAGAGATTCACTTAGCTGTGATAACAGCCAGAGACTGGAAATGTCTTGCCTTAGGCCCTTTGGCTCCCAGTGGGTTCAGGTCCAAGGACGGTGTCTGGAGTGCTGGGTGTAGGCAAGGAGTCATTCTAGGCAAATCATGCCCAGTGGTATTGCAGCAGGGGCAGGATAAAGCTACAGTTTGTATTTCATCCAGGAAAAGCACTGCTTCCCTCTGCCTAGGCCTAGATCAGTCTAAACAACCTGTGGCCAAGGCTGCTCCTATGGTTTGGCTGAGAAACTTTGCTGCTAAATATATCAATTTTTTCCTCTGGCAGATATGTGTTTTGAGCACCTGCCAGCTTCTCCTGAGTAGGCAGGGATATCAGGATGGATTTTTCCTAAGGTCTTCTCTTGAAATCACCCAGAAAGAGCAGGCCAAACTTGAGGAAGGCAGAGTGCTGGGGACAGGCCTGAATGGAGTGCTGGAGGGCCTTTTTCCCCTGTGTTGTTTCTGCTTTTGAAATGTGAATTCAGTACCATGTGCCATGACATCTTATGGAGTAGATATAGATTTATTAAACCAATTAATATTGCTGCGATGGTCACTATTATATTTTCTATTTTATATAGGAGGAAACAGAGACTCACATAAGCACTAAGTGGAAGAGCTATGGCCATACAAATTGAGATTGTGAACTCTTTCCATAGAGAGATGGAAATTTTGGAATAAGGTCAATGAGCTTATGAGCTCATGGAAGAATCATGCCTGGAGCATAAAATCTGCTTCTCAAAAAAAGTTCCTATTTCTTGATCTTCCTGATAGTCCAGTTCATACCCAAGCTTCTGCAAGGGAGTCTGATCTTTCTCAGCCTTCTAAGAATACCTTCTCCTTATCTTTCACCTGACCATCAGCTCTCCTCATTCTGCCCTCCTCTTCTTCTTGTATCAAAACAAAGCTTTCAAAAGTGGCTCAAAAGTTTCCTCCTTCAGGCTGTCTTCCCAGACTGAGCTTACCATACTCCTCAGTCTCTTACCTACCAGTTCTATGCCTGTTGATAGATGGACTTTACGGTCTCTGTCATACATACTCTCATGCACACCAAAACTGAAATGTTCACAGCATGATTCATAATAACCAGAAAGTGGAAGCAATCTAAATGTCCATTAACTGATGAATGGATAAATAAAATGTGTCATCTGTTCAATAAAGTATTATTCAACCATTGAAAGGAATGAAGTACAGATTTATGTGTTGGAGTCTGTGTTCCTGTGAATACCTCACAAATAGAGCTTGAAACTTAATTCCCAACTGCACCTGCTCATGGAGTCTGGGACAAGAGTCAATTACCATGGAGATCTGTCCTGACTTGACTACTGCAAGACTTATGACAGTGTGGTAGATACAGTAAGGGAAAGATCCTTCTTAAAACAAAACTTTGATCCTGGAAGGAATTTAGTGATTAAATCCACAAAACAACTCAGGAAAGGGAAGCCCTGGAAGACCCCAAAGGGCTTAGAACCCATCTCCCTCAGAAAGAACCCTCTTCACCATTATCTCTTCATAGATACATGTCTTGCCACATGTTGAGGGAAACGATGGGAGTAGAAAGGAGTGAGCTAGGTTGGAAATGGAGCCAGAGGCTCTGGGAATCTGCTGGAGCTCTGGCTGGTGTGAATGTTGGGGAGGTGGTCATGGACTGGAATGTAGCTTTGCACACATTCTTCACCTTCCCCACTCCCTTTCTTTTTTTTTTTTTTTTTTTTGCATCTTGGTCAAGATTGAAAGTGTCCCCCAAAGTTCATGCATTGGAAACTTCATCCCCAATGCAGCAGTGTTGAGAGATAGGGCCTTTCAGAGGTAATTAGGGCATGAAGACTCTGCTTTCATGGGCAAATTATTAATCATTATTGCAGGAGTGGGTTAGTTGTCAATAAAGTGGGTTTGCTAAAAAGTGAGTCAGTCTCTTTCTCTTTCTCTCTTATCTCTTGCTCATTTACCATCTGATGCTCTTTCCATATTTGATGCCCTTTCCACCATGTCATGATGTAGCAAGAAGGCCCCTTGATCTTGGACTTTCTAGATTCTAGAACCATGTGCCCAATAAACTCTTGTTTACAAATCACCCAGTACACTAAGGTGGGTGGGACCCACCTACAGCATGTGTGTGGAGAAAATACTTTACAGGGAGCTTGACTCCTGGGTTCTCCTTCTCTCTTTATGCTCTCAGCTGTGAGACCTTGGGCAAGGTTCTCAGCTGCTTGGCACTTCAGCAGCCTCATCTACAAATTTCCAAGTATAAAATCCTCAGGGAGTATTTTATGTTTCTTCTAATCCCACAACATTTTACACAGATCCTGAACATAGCAGGTGGTCAGTACTAGTTTTCTGGATTGTGCCTAAAACCTGTCTTACACAGTGGTTTTGGATATCATGCAGGCAAAAGATCTCAAACCCTAAAGTCTTATAAAGCCTTAAACTTTACAGTTGTCACTGGTGGAGGAAACAATCCCTGTTAGACCAAACAACAGCCTGTTTTTACACCTACTTACAGATGATCATAGAAGCTTCATCTGTAGTTGCCAAATATTGCAATTGCCAGGTCAATGGATAAACAAATTGTGGATTATCCATATAACGGAGGGATATAGGAACTAACTATTGAGGCAGAGTATATACTGTGTAATTTCACATATATAAAGTTCTAGAAAATACAAACTCATCTACAGGACAGAAAGCACATCAGTGGTTTCCTGAGGTTGGGAGTGGAGGAGCATGAGGACATTTTGGTCATCATGGAAATATTTATGGCCTTAGTTATGATGACTGTGTCACTGGTGCATACAAATGTTAATACTCATTAGAGTGTACACTTTATGTGCTGAGTATTATATGGCTGTCTCTTGGTATCTTAGGGTGTTTGGTTCCAGGAACCCCTGTGGATACCAAAATCTGTGAATGCTCAAGTACTTTATATAAAATGGCATAATATTTACATATAACCAATGTACATATTCTTATATACTTTAAATTATCTCTAGATTACTTATAATCCCTAACACAATGTATAAACTATGTAAATAGTAATTATACTGTATTATTATTTTTTTAAAAAATATTTTTAGTTGTTGATGGACACAATATCTTTATTTTATTTATTTATTTTTATGTGGTGCTGAGGATTGAACCCAGTGCCTCATGTATGTGATGCAAGTGCTCTGCCACTGAGCCATGACCCTAGCCCCTGTGCTGTATTATTTAGGGAATAATGATGAGAAAAAATGTCTGTACATGTCAGTACAGATGAAATTTAAGAAATACATTTTTTCAATTTGTGTTCATTTGAGTCCACAGATGTGGAAGCCCTGGATATGGAGGCTGACTGTGCATCAATTATATCTCAACATAATGGACTCACAGCAGGATCCGTGGCTGGACTGTGCATGTGTAAGTCCCAACTGGCCTCTCAACCACACCAGGCCTTCTGCAAGCCCTTTTCCTCAGAGGAGCACTGTTGTAATCTGCTTGGGCTACCACAGCATCACAGATGGGTAACTTAAACAACAGAAATTTATTTTCTCATAGTTTTGGAGGCTAGAAGTCCAAGATCAAAGTGTTGGCAGGTTTAGTTTCTCCTGAGGCCTCTCTCCTTGGATGGTATGTGGTCATTTTCTTGCTGTGTGCTCATCTGGTCACCTCCCTATGGGTGCAAGTATCTGGGGTCTTTCACAGTGTTCTCCTCTCTTCTTATAAGGACACAGTCATATGGGATTAGAGTCCACCTTAGTTTTACCTTAATTACTTTTTAAAAAGTCCTATCTCCAGATACAGCTATGAATTTTGATATAGTTCAACCCATAACAGACACAAAGTCCCCACTGGGTGGGTGGGGTACCCTCAGTGTGATCATATCCTCCAAATCCTATCCCTGGCTGCAGTGAAAGCTGGGCTCAACCAGTGCATGTGAGCCTCCTGTCCCATAAGGGTCACCTTGTTGAGGCTTCCCGGAGGCCGTGCCTACGAAAATTCTGGCCTAGCATTGCCATAGGCCCTATTTATAGCCTCTTGACTGTTTTTTTCTCCCTCTTTTTCTTTTTTATTTCTAAAGCTATCCTCAGACAATAATATAATAGCTGATATTTATTGCACGTATTGGCATTTATGTGTTTGATCCAATGTTTACAAATAGTATTGAACTATATTATTATCCCCAGTATATAGATGAGAAAACTGAGGCTTGGAGAGTCACTTGTTCAAAGCTATACAGTTAGTTTAAGGGAGCTTAGAAATCATTTCCTTAACTTATACAGATGAGGACATTTGGAGTGCTCAAAGGACTTCTGCAGAAAGGGCTAGGCCCCTCTTGGACAAAGGGGTTCGGGATGTTGATAGACATGGTTGGATCTGGAGGGGACTCCACAGAAGGTGGGGCTTGGAAAGTCTGGAGTATCCACAGGAATTGCTTCTGTGATGTCTGTGGTTTCTCAGTGTGTTGTGTGAGCTTTACTGGGAAGGAACTAGTTCTGGCTTGGGCTCTGAGGGCAGAGAGAATGGATGCAATGAGTGGTGAGCCCTCTTCCAGACAAGGAGGTTAACTGGAATTCTGGGCACCACACCCTAAAAAGACATAACAGAGATAGAAAAACAGTGGAAGTAGGACTTTAAGATGATTCAGAGATCAGCAGCATCCTGCTTCAGAAAGAGTCTATCAGAGAGACTGGGATGGTACAAGTTCGATCATGGGCCTGAATAGTACCCTTTGAAACTCAGCAGAGGGACAACAGGGGAAATGCTATTTTACATGAGGCTCAAAACAAGTGGAAATTTTCACTACAGTTTTGTGCAGGCTGCAAATACAATAGTCAAAGACATAGAAGCTTAGTCCTGCAGGAGCCTCCTGGACTTACTAAGAAGTCAGAGGAATTGTTCATGGGAGATGGTGTAGTTGAAGACAAAGTGCTCTGAGTGGGGAACAGAGGAGTGGCCCATTTATTGAATATTAATGATCATGTCTAGATAATAGATCTTTCTCTGACCTTTGGTAGCTATGTGATCTCAAGGAATGCTATAGCTTGGATATGGAACCCATGAATTAAAGTCTTGACTACCAGCCTCTGGTATTATTGGAGGTGATGGAACCTTTGGGAGGTAGAGCTTAGTGGAAGGAAGTTAAGTCAATGGGGACATGCCCTTGATGGGAATATTGAAACTCTGGTCCCTTTCTGCTCCCTCTTTGCTTCCTGGCTACCACAAGCTGAGCAGCTTCTCTGCTATACACTATTGCCATGATGTACTATGCCATCTTGGGCCCAAAAGCAGTTGGATCAAGTGACCATGGACTGAGACATCTGAAACCTGTGCTCAAATAAACCTTTCCTCTTTTAAATTGTTTATCTTGGGCATTTTATTACAGCAATGGAAAGCTGACTCACACAAAGAACTTCATTAACCTGTTTCCTTCTGTGCAAAATGAAGATGTTAGATGATACAGTGCTTAAGACTCCTCCCAACTCTAACATTAGGATTTTGTGGTCTATGGGCACAGTGATCAGGATGGCTGATAAGGGAGATGGTGATTCTATATATTTTTCTTAGAGAATACCTTCCATGAGAGTCCATCTATCAGATAATAACCTTTGGGAAGGACCATGGTCTGACTCAATGTCATCCTTTATAGTTTTACTTAGTGGTACAGATTGGCAGGCAGTACAGACACTGGTGAAATAAATAAATTTTGGAGCAAGACAAATCTGGATTTGAATCCCAGTTCTGCCATTTACTGGCTATGTATTTTAGGGCTAATTACATAACGTTTCTGTGCTCAGATTTCTCACCAGTAAAACTGGGATAATAATACATTTTCTTTAGTGTTGGTGCAAGAAATAAATTAGATAAAGCACTTGGCATAGTTCCTGGTAATCCTCATTACATAATTATTTCATGTTATTATTATTTGTTCACAGTAGGTATGGTAGAAAGAGGAGACAATCCAATTTAGCCAGAACAGACTGTGTAACCCTCTCTTCACAGGCCAGTCCCTTGGACATTACTGGCTTCCATGACATTCCCAAGGCCTGGCAAGTAACAAGATGGCTATTTGGCTAAATAATGGTTTAAAATACTGCTGAAGGTCTAGCTTGTAGCTCAGTGGTGGAGCGCTTGCCTAGCATATGTGAGGCAATGGGTTCGATTCTCAGTACCACACATAAATAAATAAACAAATAAATAAATAAATGTCCATCAACAACTAAAAAAAAAAACAAACCTTAAAAATTGCTGAGAATTTGAGCTAGGCATTCCAGAATAAAAGATCTTCCTGACTAAACGAAATAAATCCACAGAGTGATTGAAGTGTAATTAAAAATTTTACTGCAGTATTTATGGAGATCTTTTATTCCTTGGTAGAGTTACATTTCACTGCAAATTACTTCAAAGAAATAGTTGAAGGAGTGTTAAATGTTCTAACTAATTAAATAATGCAGAAACTAATTCTAATTCTATCATTGATATCCATTGGGATACAGAAGATGTAGCTTGCAAACAAGAAAACAAACAATTAATGTGGTAGGCACTGTTGCCATTTCCAGTTTCCTTAATGGAGGTGGACTATTTGTAAAAAGCAAGTGAATATTACTACTAATAAAGACCTTCCTGCTTGAGAGAAAAGTAGCTCTGAAAAATGTTGAAAGCCATGAACATCAATACATCCTAGGGATATTATTTGTGTCTTTGTTAAGAAGAGAAATTTCAGTGCTAAGATACTACATAAGGAATTTAAAAATTCTTTCAGGTTGGGGAAAGAGAGCTCATTGGTGGAACACTTGCCTAGCATAGTATGAGGCCCTGGGTTTGATCCACAATAACACACACACACACACACAGAATTTATAATTTGGTGGGTTAGCTTAGTATCTCCTGTGTGTCGCTGACAAATTTGGAGAGTGGTGGTGACTGTCTTGCTTGGGACAGCAAACTACTGTTTGACGAATGCCCGCTGGTCAGGAAATGGTAAGAAAACCAGACAGAGCATATAAAGACATTGGTGACTGTAGTAACAGGCAGGGCTTCCCGATTCCAGCACAGAATTCAGTTATGGATGAAAATTAAAAGTTGAGAAAGGGAAATCACCAAGCCAAAAGCAAAAGGACAACATTACACTATGACTGTTACTAACCCCCACCCCACCGGAATATACAAACGGGGATGGGGTGGGCAAAGCAGGATAACTGGGACCTCTCAAGGCCTGTGATTCATCCGTCCCATAACTGGTGACTCCTCCTAGTTCTCCTGGCTCCTAGACCTGTCTCTGTCTCAGGCTGTCCTTCTATCCTCTTTGATTTGACCTTGCACATCTTTTTAATGTTGGGAGGGAGGAACTGGATGAGACACAGAAGAAGGCTTTCCCTGCCTCTTAACCCAGAGATTCGCTTCTACACAATGGATTCATACTGCATGAGGCTGAGTGTCCCTGGGCTCTAGGAGCCCGTGATGCCCTTACTTACTTGCTGGAGGGTCATTGACTAGAGTTAACTACTCTGATGACCTATAGCTCAAGGGGGCCAGGAGAAAGTCTAAGGATGTCTTCCATCACCAGTGGCCTTCCAATCTGAGATTGTGCAAGACTGTTGAAGATTACATATTGGAAGATCATGTATTTTATGGATGAGAGTTTTGATTCAAACTGAGTTTGAATCCTACTGGTCAAATCACTTAAACTCATTGAGGCTCAGTTTCTTCATTTGTAAGTTGGAAATAACAATACCTCCTTCCAGGATTGTGGGAGGAGACAACAGGATAATCCATATGCCCAGCTCCTAATGTGTACTCAGCATACAGTACCTGTTGCTACTGTTACCTAGTAACCTGCACTGTACCTGTAGACTACAGGGAGAAGGATAGTGGGTATGTGGTCATCATGAAAATGGGAAGGAATTCAGTTAAGAGGTCCATCTTCACTGAAGCTGTCATCTGGTTAAACTGGCAGTCGTAATGGACCCAGATGTAATCTTTACTGAAAAAGAGAACAGCGGACCTGGAAGGGCGTATATACAGTATCTTTCTCAGTTTATAATTGAAAGCTTATAGAAGAGTCCTTGTGGGTTAACGTCGTGTGGCAAGGAAGTGGTGATTTCAGATCCAGGTTTCTGTTGAGCACATTGCTCATTTTGTGTCTTATTGAGATACACGGCCGACCTTGAATCTGACAGGTCTGGTATCCCCAGTTGTTCATATGAACCAGTCTGGACAGAACCACCTGCCTATGACATTGGCTGACTTGATCCCAAAGGCCTCCCTGTAGAGGGATGCCCAGTGACTCTTCCCAGTACATTCCTGAACCTTATACCTTCTGTGGCACACAGTTTGCCCTCAGCTCAGACAGAAACTTCCATGCTGTGGACCTCCATGGAGAGTCTAAGGCACCAATGGACGTTGTATATGGGCTCCAGGGATGTACTCTCTTGCCTTCTTTCAGGCTCCCCAATTTAAGTTATCCTGGCATATCCCACTGAGCACGTGAGGTGTTGCCGAGGCTGTGATGAGAGTTTTTAAAGTTCACTTTTGAAACAAGGACATGAAGTTACCTGGAACACCAGGCTCCCAGCTTGGTGAGCTCTGCAGCTCTCTGTGGGACTGGCTGCTGCCGTCAAAAAGAATAGAGCCGTCATTCTGCAGGAGGGTTTCTATGATAATAGGGTTTTTACCTCCCAGTAATTGGAAAGGTGCTAATCTAGTGACTCATAAGCTACATAGAAAGAAAAAACCCACCCTGGAAATGAAACTGCATCATGTTTTCTGAGCTCTTCATCTTATTTCCAGGGGGAGGCAAACTGAGGCTAAGCTGTACAGAACATCTCCGTTGTCCTGGCAACCTCACTGGAGTGAGCTTTTACCCCTGCCTCTCTCCAAGTAGTCCAGTGACACAGGAAGCACAGAGAGGTGGACATCCAGATGATGAGGTCAGCAAACCCACCTGGAGGCCATGGGGAAGGGGAGATGAACTATGAATGGGTTTGCAAAGAACAGAGTCAAGACCAAACTAGTGACAGTGCCTCCCAAGACAAGTTGGATGACTGTGCATGTGTGCACACGTGTGTTCAAGTTTGGGCATGTGTGCAAGTGTGGGTGGGTTGGCTGTGTGGGCTTGTAGTAAGTGTGTGAAAGCCTCTTTGCGTGTGCATATGTTTGTGTGTGAGTGGACGTATGCTGATGTATAGTGACCTGAATGTTTCTTCTCTTCTTCTGCCTAGGGCTCTAAATATTTTTGCTTTTCCATCCATGTTGTCTCTGCTGAGCTTTAGGGACCTGGGCTATGGGTGGGTCTCTGGAGTAGAAGCCTGAATGGGGACTTGCTACCTCCTGAGGAACGGCTGGTTCAGTTGGGCCCATATTGAAGACGCCCCCTTTTCTGCTGGAAGTGGGCAGGTGACCTGACTCTACCTCTGCTGGAGGATACCTGGGATTGCCCAATAGCTGCACCCTCTCTCTAGGGTCTCAGGGGTGAGGTACCTCCTTTGTCACCCTGCTGTTATCCCTTTGCTGGCAGAAGTCCTCACCCAACCCCCAACTCTTCCTCCTATGGGTTCTGGCCTCCCAGAGTCCCTGACTTGGATGCACTCGAGGACCTTGAGGACCTTGGGGCCCAGAAAGGCAGACAGTCCTTACTCTGATATTCTCTCAACTCTTTGGTGACAGCTCCCAGCCTGAGTCACAGGCCCCTGAGGTTCCCCTCTCCTCCCTCCCACTCCTACCCCCTTCATTAGCTTCACTGAAACTAATAATCCTGCCAGCAATTCCATTGTCTCCTCTTAATTCCAATTTCCTTTCATCCCAAGGGGCAAATCAGCAGAGTGAAAATAGTGAGGCGGCCGGCACAGCCTCCCAGTATTAATTAGAGAAGCATTAACATGGTGATGAAAACACGCCTCAGTATCAGGGTGCTGGACCCTCCTCCTTTCCTTCCTCAGCCCAACCAGAACTGGAAGAGCAGACTCAAGACAAAAAAGGAGTGGCCGAGGAGTGGGCTTCTTTGTGTCTCAGTGGCAGCCTCAGAGGTGACTGACCACGAGCCAGATCCCGGAGGAGGAAGTCTTGTCGTCCCACTGTGTTCCGGGGATGCCTGTCCTCCACTTCCTCCATTAGCTTTCTCATCAGATCTATTGTCAAGTCACATAAATTAACCTCCTGAATATGCCTCAAGTCCTTCCATAGCTCTCCCTCCAGTGGTCACTGATCCAGTCCACACTGCTATTAGCTGTAGTTTGGATCTTGAAGGTCCCTCAAAGGCCTCTGTGTTAAAAGCTTGGTCCTCATCCCATGGGGTTGGAAGGTGGTGGTACCTTTAAGAGGTGGGGCCTAGTTGGAGGGAGTTAGGTCAGCAAGGCATGAACTTGAAGGGGATATGGAGACTTGGTCCTTTCCTCTTTCCCTCCTTCCCCCCCTCCCTCCCTCCCTCCCTCCCTCCCTTCCTTCCTTCCTTCCTCCCGTCCTTCCTTCCTTCCTTTTTTTCTTTCATATTTTTAGTTGCAGATGAACACAACACCTTTATTTATTTATTTTATGTGGTGCTGAGGATTAAACCCAGTGCTTCAAGCATGCTAGACAAGCACTGTACCACTGAGCCACAACTAAAGCAACAGGTTGGTCAACCACAGATTGAAGCCTCTAAAACAGTGAGCCAAAATAAACCTTTCTGCCTTATTAGTTGACTATCTCAGATGTTTTGTCACAGTGACAGAAAGCTGACTAACACAGTTGTAATGGCCACTGGTCTCCTTGCCTATGGGTCTGCCCTTATCATGTCCTTTCTTCACCCAAGGAACATATGTCATATATGCTGCTCCTTCTCCCAAACAGCTGTTGTCAGTGGGCACCACACAACCATCCACACACATCTTCTGGATGCCATTGTGCCCTTTTGTCACCTGCTGAGCTTCTTCCTTCCTCCAGTTTCTTAGACATCCTTTCCTTCAGGAAACCTTCTCTGACTGTGGGAC
Source organism: Xerus rutilus (assembly GCA_028644305.1). NCBI lineage: Eukaryota > Metazoa > Chordata > Mammalia > Rodentia > Sciuridae > Xerus > Xerus rutilus. The sequence continues at coordinate 86,612,082 of CM053399.1, read as the reverse complement.
TGGGTTAGTAGTCTATAGAAGTGTAAGGTCATTTTGAATTATCAACTTGATTGGATTACGAGATGTCAAAGATTGAGAGGCTTCTGGGTGTGTCAATGAGGGTATGTCTAGGAATGATTGGCATATGGGATAGCAAACGGAAGTGGAGACCCTCTCTAAGTGTGGGCAGCACCGTCCAATAAGTTGGAGGCTAGATGGACTAAAAGTTGGAAGAACAAGGAAGCAGCAGCAGATGCAAGCTTGATTCTTCTTGAATGTTTTTTTTCTATTTTGGTTTGTTTTATTTTGTTTTTTAATCTATTCTTCCCCACTTCCTGCCTTTTTTTGGGTTATTTAAATTTTTTGTGTTTTTTTTTGTTTTGTTGTTGATTCAATGTACACAAATGGAGCACAACTTTTCATTTCTCAGGTTGTTCACAATATAGAATTACACCACATGTGTAGTTACACCTTATGTACATGTACCTAGGGCATTGTTGTCCATCTCATTCCACCATCTTTCCTGCCCATTGAATGGGTTCTTGATTGCTACTATGATTGCCTGAAAATAGCAGACTCTTGCTTCTTCACTCTTCCAAAGTGGACTCTGCCAGTGATTCTCCAGGGAGTTTCCAGGTGTTTGGTCCTGGACTGGTGTAGCATCATTGATCCTTTTTGTTCTGAGACTTCAGCATCTTAGACTGTGTAGTTGCTGGTTCCTCCAGCTTTCCAGTCTGCAGACGGCCATAGCGGGACTACCCAGATTCTGATGTATGAGCCAATCTTATGAATCCCCCTTTTATAATCATACCTCCTATTGGTTCTCTTCCTCTAGAGAATCCTGACTAATACAAGCAGTGAGGGTTGGTCCCCAATAACACAATACCACTGGATTACAATTGTCTTCTTTGGCTTTCCTACCAGGAAGACAAAGCCTTTTGGAATTGGGGAGAAAGACAAATGACAATGATTCATGTCATCTAGCAGTGAATTTTTTTTTGAAATTTATTTTTATTTTTATTTGTTCTTTTTAGGTATATATGACAGTAGAATGTATTTTGACATATTATACATACATGGAGTATAACTTCCCATTCTTGTGGTTGTACATTGATGTGGACTTACACTGGTGGTGTATTCATATATGAACATAGGAAAGTTATGTATGATTCATTCTACTGTCTTTCCTATTCCCATCCCACTCCTTTCCTTTTCCTTCTTTCCACTTTGTCTAATCCAATGAACTTCTATTCTTCCCTTACCCCCCGCCCACCATCATGTGTTAGCATCTGCATATCAGAGAGAACATTTGGCCTTTGGTTTTTTGGGGAATGGCTTATTTCACTTAGCATGATAGTAAACTGAGTCTGAGAGTCAAGATCACAGAAGTAATTAGTGTCTCTGTCTCCCCTTCAGCCTTCTTACTATATAATCACAATTGCTGGTCCAGCTTCAGTTGAGGGCAAAGGTCACCAGGGAGATTGGTTATGGGAGAGATGGAAGTAAAGGGAGACTGAAATACAGCAGACATGAAGAAGATGTCAAGTGGGTATCAAACAGCAGACATAGTACTGTTCAGTATCAGATGAGCATGGACCAAGAAGGAAGAGAACTCACGGCTCAGTTTTAGGACTATTCAGCATAGAGTCAAAGTGCATTCTCTAAAGGGCCATTGGGTGAAAGAAGAATCAAGATTGTGCTGGATAGTCCCAAAGGGTATGGCTTAAACCAATAAGAAATATATATTTTTTTGTGCAATAAATTCCCCAGATACTTATTTTATTTGTTTATTTTTATGTGGTGCTAAGGATCAAACCCAGTGCCTCACATGTGCTGAGCAAGTGCTCCATCGCTGAGCTACAGCCCCAGCCCCTATTTCCCAGATACTTATAAGCCTTGGGTTGTGTGTACAGCAGTGAGTCAGCCCTTGCTGTGGAGGAGGACTTGGTCTAGTTGAGTCACAAATAACACAGTGTCAGAAATGCCCAGTGCTGGTATTCACTAGGGGAATGAAAGTATAACAGAAGACTCTCTGACTCTGTCTTGAGTCAGGGGAAGGGTTGGATGGCCAGAGAGTGTTCAAGGAGGTGCTTTTGTTCAGTAGAAAGTATTCTGACTGGGAGAGGTAATTGAACAGAGCACCCTGAAAACACAATGGATAACCAAATGGCGGATATCTTCCAACTCTGCACGTGATTCTGGAGGAGTCAAGACCAGAGCATCAGGAATGATGGTGGTGGTGGTTAGGACTCACTAGCCCAGCAGCCGGTCTCAAACTAGGTCAGATGCTCCACATAGGGAAGCAGAAGCAGAAACTCACTTTTATCTGCTTCCTTACCTGGGTCAATATTGCAAAGCCAGAATGTGTGCTGCCACGGTGACTCCACCAGGTCCAACCTTGCTTGAACTCCAGCTGTTGGTCTAACTGAATTCTTAATTTGCTTTAATGTCTGTGACTGTGGCTTGGAAGGGAGTGGTGGTGAGATGGAGGGGAGAGTTCCCTGCCTCTTCTAGAGATTGGCTCTGCTGGGGTGCCAGAATTGCCCAATTAGTTCCAAGTTTCCAAGAGTTAGTAGGAGGCATTGAGAAGGATGACAGGACCCTGAGCATCTGAGGAAGGAGGTGTGCACACCCCTGGACACAGCTGTCTTAGCCCTGGTGCTCTGTTGTTACTTTCCCTGAACTTGGGGCACTTGATCTGTGGCTGCATACAGCTCCTTCTCTCCCTTCCCTGTCCTCCAGAAGGATCTTCTTCCTAGGAGCCTCTCAGTTTGGCACACTCAAGGGCAATTGCAACTTCTTTCTCTGGAAGATGAAGAGTGAACAGCTTGATGCCAACACATACGTCTTCCTCAGTATGCAGAGAGGATTCTAAGGACCGCTTCAGGTGCTGGTTTCCTCTCTAAAGAAACCGTTTCTAGCCCTATCAGTTCTCCAATTTCCTAACACTGTTTTCCTGAGAGTTTGACCTCTACCTCTCTCCATCTCACTCCTCTTCCTAATTGTTTCATGGCTCTTCTTAACCTTCACTCCTACCCTGCCCTGATCCTACTCTCCCATAAGAGATGGCCATCCAAGACCAGTGCTTCTCTGTGGACTAGGGAACATGACTAACATATCCACTTTTGAAACTGATATCCACATATCCACTTTTGAGCATTCAGAGAGAAAACGGTTGCTCTTGCCTTCCAGGTATGAAAGTCCAGAAGCCTTAGTGGGAATCCAGGCCACACTTCCCCAGACCTGCCCTGCTCTGGCTCTCCCCCACTGAACATACCTGCCCAGTCTGATTTCTCCCTTGAATTGCAGCACACAATCATTGCCATCCACCTCTGATGCTTTGTAGTTAATATGTGATCAAGAGCATTTTCCCTTGGTTCTTTTAGTAATTCCTAGGTAGGAAGCCAAAGTTCTGTTATTCCTTTTACAGATGAATAAACTGAGGTTCCTTGAGATTATAGACTCTGAAGCCATGCAGAGGCTTGAATCTAGATCTAATAGCTTCAAAAATTTTTCAGTTTGTGGTTAGTTCCCAGCCTTACTTCTTTTCGCTCAAACTCTAAAAATTTGAGCTCAAACTCTAAAAATTGATAATATGTTTAGTGACTTTCAAAAAAGAAGACCTTCAATTTTTAGGCACTCATTCCATTAAGAGGAGCTGTCTGTGCTCCTTCCCCTTGAACCTGTGTAGTTGACTTCTTTGGCTAATTGAATATAGAGGAAGAGATGCCCTAAGACTAGGTCATAAAAGGGCACACAGTTTCTGTCTGGTTGTTTTGGAACGTTCACTCTGAATGCTTCCTCTCAGGATTCTCTCTCTTGGAACCCAGTTAACATGCTGTGTGTGGGAAGTCCAAGCTGGCAGAGAAGCCACACATAGGGACCTGACCCTAGCTGAGCCCAGGCTTCAAGTCACCCCAGTCCAGGTGCCAGACATGAGGGTAAAGAACCTCCAGATGATTCAGCCTCCAGCTGTTCACATTACTCCTAGCTGTTGGCGTTTCTCAGATAAGCCCCAGACACCATAGAGCAGAGATAAGCATTCCTGTTTTTTCCTCGTTCATTAAGGAGCTATTCCCGACCACAGAATCCATGAGTATAATAAAATGATTTTTGTATTATGCCACTTAGTTTGGAATGGTTTGTTTGCCAGCTGCAGATAATCCAAATATCATGCCAGACCAGAAGGATATGGGAACTTGCTTTCTCAGATTCCAATATTAAATTTCCAGTCACTCACAGGCAAGGTGTGGGCTGCTGGGGAGACAGACTGGCTTATAGAACTGATTGCCAGGACTGAATGTGAGAGATGGGTCATTTTCCCTATCCTTCCTGTCAAACACTTAGCTAAAAGGGAAAGTAAATGTCTCCATTTATGACCCTTTACCCATCTTCCTTCTTCCTATTGTCTGAGGGGTTGGTTGTTCATGGGTTTTAGGACTCGGCCATGAGCTCTGGGCAAGGGCGCTGCTCCCTCAGGGCCTAATCAATACCTGCCTCTGAGCTAGCTCTTAGTGGCTCTTAGGGGGTCATTTACAAAATGACTATTGACCACATGAGAAGATGATTGCAAGTGACAATTGCCCACTTTGACACCAGGCCCTCTCTGGGGCCCCAGCAGGGCTTCTGGGCCTCCTTTGTGTGTGTGGTGTGTCTGGGTGTGGGCATGGGTTGTTACACAATAGTCTGGGACTGAATGGGTGGTGGGAAATGCCAAAAGGAGTGTGTGTGTGTGTGTGTGTGTGTGTGTGTGTGTATGCACACATGTGTTTGAGAGAGTTTGGAAAGGGCTTTTATGTCAAAATCTTTCCATCTGACTTTGTCAAAAGCATCAGACAAGACTCATGGACAGAATCAGTGCAGCTCTGGGCTGCATCTTTTTTTCTTAATTTGTTCTTTCATGGGGGCAGGGATGATGGAGCTACTTCCTTCCCAGTTACTTCCTTTACTCACCACCTCTGAGCACTGAGTGAGATGATAATGATTGGTCAGTGCTGACCATGATTGCCAGGGAATCAGAAGGAGGAAAAGCACTGATTAAACTGAGGAAAGAGTAGAACCCTGGCAACCAATTAGATCGTCAATTAAGTTACGGAAGCATAATACATTTTCAAAAAGATTATTTTCATACACATCACGATGACTCTCTACCATTTACTCCCTTTGTTTTACAGTAAATCTTGTAGATTTTTCTACATTGGTACAAAAAGGGGGTCTGTCGAAGCAGGCCCCAAATGGCTACAGTTATGGCTCCCTCACCAAGACTTCCAGTGGGCTATGTTATGTTTTTAGTGTGTAGCCAGGGCTAGGAACTGGTTATGTTATGGTTAGTCGAGGCCAGAAACACTCTGACTCAACAAATATATTCATGGTCATAAGCATAAACTTGTGAGCATGTACCTCTTATGTAATCTGTTGGCAGTGTGATTTTTTTGGTCTGTGCATAGAAAGAGGGCAAAATGGAACTGACTGGGGCAAAATGGAACTTGTTGGGGTTTAGCTGAAGCTGGAGGTAGAAGGCTGTTGCCACCTCTAAATGAAGCATGTCTACTATCTTCACTGTACCTTGCATCTTCTTCCACCTGCCAGGATCCCAAATTTATTTCCTACATCTGAGCCCCCACATGACAGGGTCTTTTATTTTTTGATGTATATATATATATATATATATATATATATATATATTTAATCAAGTTCCTCTTGATGGATATTTAAATAAATATGTCTCAAACTTTAAGGTGCATGGGAATCACCTAGGGATGCAGATTCTGATTCACTAGGTCTGGAGTGGGCTCTGAGGTGCCTCTTTTTTTTATTCTTTGTGGTGCTGGATTGAACCTAGAGATGCTCTACCACTGGGTTACATTCCCAGCCCTTTTGAGTTTTTATTTTGAGACAGGGTCTTGACAAGTCGCCCAGGCTGACCTTGAGTACAACTAAAAGTCTGTATTTTTGATGAGCTCCTGGGTGATACTCATGCTGTGGCTCATTGATCACCCTTTCATAGAGAGGATTCAGACTGGTTTTAGTACTTTAAAATTATATGTAATAATTCAATAAGTATTTTTATAAGGGCCTTTTATAATGTGCTAGACTATCCCATAGGACAATTTATTTAAAAAAATAGAATTTCTGGGCCAAGATATGCCCTCTGATAAATTAGACAGATTTTGCAAATTACCCTTCATAGAATGCACACTCTGCAAGCACAGAGTGTTGTCTGTGGCCTCCACTCCCTTGTCAATAGTGAGTCTGAATTAGTCATGTTGCTGTAACAAAATACGAATTTTTTTAAAAAAAGTTTATTTTGTTCAAAAATTTGGGAGCTGAAAGGCCAATATTGGGTGATCACATTGGTCTGGCCTCTGGTAGTAGCCTCATGGTGGATGGCATCCCAGTGGAAATGTGTTTGAGAGGAACAGATCACATGGTGACACCAGAAGCCAGAGGGGTTCAGGGGCCAGTCTTATTTTTCTTTAATAACAACTTTCACTCTTGCAAGAACACATTCTGGAAGACCAGCATAGTTCCTTCCAAGGATGATGCCCTCACAACCTAGTTACCTTGCTTTGGGTCCCATCTCTTAAGGATTGCACCACCTCTTAATGCAGTCGCACTGGACCAAACTTTGATTTCAGCACATGAACCTGGCCTGAAGAACCCCATGCAAACAAGAGCAGAATATTAGGGAAGAAAAGTGTTTCTCTTTTCTCTAATATTTATAGCTTTTATTTTATGGATTTCGATGGTTTGTCATTATTACTAGCTATTGGGGGCTATTAGCCCTTCACTATGAATGACCCCTTTTATCTAAGTTATCTTTTTTGTTTTGTTTTGTGTAATTCTTTTTGCCCTGAATTCCAACCTCCCTCTGCCTGCTGTGCTTCTGCTCATGCTTCCCTTTGCACGCCTGTGTATTTTCATTTTCTACTTTCCCAGCTTAAGCTTAATTTATTAATTAGTTCACTTACAGATGCATATTTGAAATCACATATTACATAAGATCACATATTAATTTAGAAATGCAGTTTCTCCCACCTTCATTATTTCATGAAATCATTTTGCTCTCTCTGTGTGCATTTTCAACATTAGGGTTTTATTCCCCATCATTAGAGATAATGTTCTGAGTCATTTATACCAATTTTCCAGAGCACATCATCTTCACTTCCTTCTAGAAGTTGAGACACCGCAATTTCTGTATCCATGTGTAATACTGTCACTGCAGAAGTTACCCCAAGCTATAAATATCTATTCTTTAATAATGAGCTGTTAATCCATTTTTCCTATAGGTATCTATTTACAAGCTCCTCATGTAGTGGTTCACTGTGTTGTTTTTTCCTTTAATTTATATTTTTTGATAAGTAACACATTAGTATAAATATAAATGTGTATACATGATATAAATGATATACATGTCAAAATTTTTATGAGGCTTGTTTTGAAAATATTTTTAAAAAAATTCTTTAGTTCTTTCTCTACTGTCAATTTCTGCACTCAAGACAGGGCAGCTAATTTGAATTCTTTAATTTTTCTGGTGTTTTCTCTGTATTTCTAAGTAACATATTCATATGCTATTTCTTAATGTTTTAAAATTTTAGATATCATCTATTAACTTCCTACAGTGGAATGGTAGCTTTGGCCCTTTCACTCTAACTTCTCCCCACTTACTCTCCTAATTTTCTTAATACAATTATCTTACAAGTTTTGGATTAAAAACATATTATTTTGATCAGATGAGTATTATTTATTAAGAGTTGAGTCATGTGACGAATCATAGTTATATTCTCCTTCTTGTATAACTTTCTGGTTTTTCTGTAGTTCTGTTGCAGAGGAGCAGTCCAGTGGAGCTAACTAGAGTGACTGAAAATCCATAGTCACTGGTTCTTGTGATCTTGTAGGAAGGATTTCAGGTGAGTCACATATAGTAGCAGACAGGAGTTTATTTAAGAAAGTGAGAATAAGAGAGATAAGTGTACAGTACAGGTACAGACTGACTTGGACCATCTCCAAAGAAAGCAGCATGGCTCTTTCAGAGTTGGAGGCTTTTAAGGAGGTTGAGTCCTTGCTCTAGTCTCTCTTACTCCCTTAAACAGTTAATCATCCCTTCATATGCCCTTTAACAATTTCCTATGTGATGGTCATGATGATCTAATCACAGGTAGTTGTGACATGGTTTCAGTGATAAAGGAGGGTCTTGGTGACCTGGCCACGAGATATAATAGTGACATAGTCTGAAACTAGTAGTTTCCTTTAAAGGTTATAATTAACTATGGCTGGGGAAAGTTTTAACATATCAATCCCCATTTTCTGGTCTCAAATTGTTCCCTTAAGGGGCTGTAGTAAACTATGGCTGGGGAAGTTTTGACATACCAATCCCCATTTTCCAGATGCTTGCCTGTATTGATGAAGTTCCCTGCAGTTTCAGTCCTGTAGCTCATAGATTTTAATGCATGTATTTAATGTCCCCCCTTTAAGTTACAGCCCTTCATACATCCTCCCCCTACCCATCTGCTAATGGCTAAACTATCTACCTAACAGTTACTACTGACTTTCTATTTTTCCTCCCCCTGCTATTTATCATTAATTTGCCCACAACTCTGTGACAAAAGTGTAATTCTTCTCTCAGTATGTTCAAACACTTCACAGGATATTTTCCTGGAGGCCTCTGGCCTCTTACTCCAGGGCAGATTGTCATCCTCTTAGCTTGCCACTCACAAGTCACTCTGAGTTCCCTTCTACCATCCCTAGCATCCTCCTCATTCTATTTTGTGTAGGATTCTATGTCCTCTGGATCCCAATGTTTTCTCTTTGTTTACTGTTGTTTTAATGGAGCCATGTTCCAATAGTTTTCTGAGAAAGGGTGCATGGAGGATCACATTTTTCAAGATTATCATGTCTGAAAATGTTCTTGTTTGGCCTCCATATTTAATGGATAGTTTGGTTAGGTATAGAATCCTGGGTTTGACAGAACTTCCGCCTCAGAATTTGAAGGCCCAATATCTCTTAGCTTTCAATATTGCCAAAAGAGTGTTCTGATTTTGGACCCTTGGATATAATTATATCTCTTCCACCCTACTCTGAATGTCTGTGTGCCATGACCAGCATGGCCAATCTAGCAGGTTCCTGCAAGGGGTGAAAGGGGATAAGAAAAATAAAGACTCATGGATGGATGCAGATTTTGAAGATAACCGGACCCAAGGTCATGTGGAGCGCTGCTCTCTGATGGAGAAGCAGTTCTTAAAAATTACCCCAGCAATCTTTTTTTAAATAGATGTCTCATTATCATATTAAAGACTATGCAAGCATTATTCTTTGTATTCAGGAAAGTTACAGAGCTAGCAACATTATGCAGCTTATTCCAAAGTTACATTCTATGGTTGCAATGTGCAATGTTAAGAACTTTGTGTACCTCTCAAGAAAATCCATTGTTTAAAGTTACTATTAGGCGGGCAGTTTCAGGAAGAGTTGAACTGGTGAAACATTGTGATTGTCTTAGAATAAAGTTCTTCTATTCCCAGGAGCTGTGTGCCTGAGATCAAGGTCGAAGCTGATAAGACTCTAGCACAGAGCCTCCTCGGGGAGGGCATTACCACAGCAGCTAGGCATTCTGAATCTTTGCACAGAAACTTTCCCAGGCACCAAGCAAACAATAGCCATGAGGTCATCAGAGACCTCAGTCTCAGACACTGCTCTCCCATTCTGTGTCACCTCTCCACATTTGTGTAATCACTTTATTATACTAGCATTCTGAGGTTTAACAACAATTTGCTTGTTTTCATTCACTGTGCTGGATTTTTGATGAAAGACCTTTATTTTATTTAGTTATTTATTTTTGGTACTGAGGATTGGACCCAGGGGCACTTAACCACTGAGGCACATCTCCAGACCTTTTTATTTTTAAATTTTGAGACAGTGTTTTGCTAAGTTGCACAGAGCCTCACTAAGTTGTCAAGGCTGTCTTTAAATTTGTGATCCTCCTGCCTCAGCTTCCTTAGCCACTAGGATTGGTGAGGGACCTTTCCACACAGAGAGGCTTGTAGTTCAGGTCATTAATAACAAATTATGATTATTTTTAAAAATCAGATTCTTTTTTTTTTCTTTCTTAAACTCATTATTATTGGGACATTTGACCTCCAGGACAAATTCTTTAATTTTTCTCTTTTTCTCAGTTTCAATCTCTTTTATTTATTTATTTAATTTTATTTTTTCTAAGAGGTGTTTTTATCTTTATCTTCTATCCTTTGAAGGAGAATAAAATATTCCATCCCAAATATATTTCTTTGGCTTTTTTTGAGTTGGTTATTCAGAGAACTGCATACCTCTGCAGACACTGGAGTGGCTCTGAAAGGCTGACCTTTTATGAAATAAATTTACATCTATAAAGGAAATTACATTAGTGAAGTAAGCAGCCAGCAATGTAAACAGACTTTTCTATCTGATATTCCCTTTCTGCCTGGGAAAGATCTTTTCAGAGGAAGAAGAGCTTGGGGATCTGATACTTGACCCAAGACAAAATTACCACAGGTAACTCTTACCTGGGAGACTTGATCTGCATAACAAGACAACTCTTGCTTACTGTGCACCTCCCCCTTCAACCTTCCACAGCCTGTACAATCTCACTTTCCCCAAGAAGCCCAACCCCCCATTCTGCCATCCCTAGTTTTATATAAGCCTCAACTGTCCAGCCCTTCTCTGAGTTTCATACTTTGTGTGTGGTTCCTATGTTCTTGCACATGAATAACTTTGTCTAGTTTTTTTCCTGTTAATGTGTCTATTGTAGTTTATTTATAGACTGAAAGTATTAAAACTTCAGAGGGAAAAGAGTCAGTTTGAAGCTTGCCTACACTTTCTATAGATTTTTAAATTCATATTATTATATATTGTTTAGTTTCCCAAATATCCCTCCATCCTCTGATTTTTTTCTAATTTCCTTGGATGTACTAGCTTCTTTTATCTTTCTAAGAGTTTTTTCTCTGCCCTCTAATTTTATCCATTTTTTTGAAAAAGTTTTTTTCCTATTTGTTTCGGGTCCATTTTTCATATTAGAGACTTTCTTAAATCTATCAATTATCGGCTGGTTGGTGTTTAAGAGCGGATTCAAAGTTCGGGTACATAGGACGGATTTTTGAGTGTTGGGTTTCTTTAAGTGGGGTATGACTAACAGGGCAGAGTCCAGGAAGACCCCTTCCCCCATCTTTCCTCGGGACCACTCAGTTTCCTTGGGGAGCAATCTATCTGTGGATCTCCTGACCAGATTTGTGAGGCAATTGTAGGGAAGATACTTGGATGCCTATTTTGGGAGTTGGGTGGAAGAAGAGGTCAGGGAAGGGGAAAATAACTTTTTTAAAAAAATATTTTTTTAAATATTATAAGTTATAAGTTATAGATGGACACAATATCTTTATTTATTTATTTTTATGTGGTGCTGAGGATCAAACCCAGTGCCTCACGCATGCAAGGCAAACACTCTACCACTGAGCTACAATCTCAATCCAGAAAATCACTTTTAACACAGACTTTAGGTTGAGGTCCTTGTTTATAGTCTGTCAGGCTGACTCAGAGTCTTTCTGGGCCCCTTTGAGAAGAGCCTAAGCCTCCTACCTGCTAGGCTACGTGGGAAGGGGCTTAACTGCTTCTTAAACACTTTGCGCCAAACAGCTTGTTTTCATCCACACCTGTGTCCCACTGGGAAGGTCCTCAGTGCATCCCTGTCCTGAGTCTGTCTCTGCTGCTCTGGAGTCCTGTGCACGAGTGGCCCAGCTTCCTACTTCTCTGACCTGCTGCCTCCCATGCAGGCATCTGGCTCCGCTCTTTTTAGTCTGCTGTCTCTTTGCTCACTCCACCTTTTCCCCCGCTCAAATTTGAAAATTTTGTTTACATCTCTTCCCTGCTTCTGTCTCCTCTCCTGCTCTTTGTTGTGGCTTTATGCCTTTTTTTTCCCCTACCCATTACTGTCACCTTTTTAGTCACATCTGGGAAGAAACAGAGATAAACATGTTCAACCCTATGCTTAGCTGGAGCCAGCCTGTGCTTTCATTTCCACCCTTCTGAATTACTTTGTTTTAAGTGTGTCAGAGTGATCTCTTCAAATGGCAAGCCTGATCTCTCTCTTTAGCTTCAGAACCTCAAGGCTCCTGATGTTTCCCCAGTCTTTGACATGGCTCTCAGGGCCTGTGGGATCTGTTTCCTGCCTTACCTCCCACAAGATAATGCTCCCTCCGCTTACGCTTCTCCAGTCATGTGGAATTTTGAACATGCTACTCCCTCTGCCTAGAACCTCTTCCCTCAACTGCCCTTGCCCTGGTTAATTTGCCATGCTTCAGTGCTTTTCTTAACTACTATCTTCAAGAATGACTCTCCTGTTTCTATACCAGGGCTGATTCCCTTTTACATACTCCAATAACCCTCTACAGGTAAACTTAAACCTAAGCAGCAACTGCATGTCTGTGTCCTTCACTAATGTCCAAGTTCTTAGCCACGGTTCTTTCAGCTTGCTCATCTTCACCTTCTTCAGAGAACACAGAAAACCAATTTTGAAAGAGAAGCCCTGGGCAGTGAGATGACAGAGGCTGGGTGGCTGCTCTGGAGGGTGGCATCATCTGTCATGTATGGACTGGGTTCCCTGGGGTGCAGAGATGGCCTGGACTTCAAGTCCCTTGTCTGGAGATTGTGCCCATCTCCATTCCCTGCAATGGACCTGGAGTTTGGGAGCAGGGAGGGGTGGAGTGGTCAGGCCCACAGCTTTTGTGACTGATTTAATCATACCAAGGTGTGTGTGGGAGCCCGTACGTGTTTCTTCTCTCTGCTTAATCTGAATCATATGTAAAACAAGTATCTCTTGGGGTTTCTGTTAATAATAAGTGGTTTATGATGCTGCCTCAATTGGGGGGATTTGTTTACCTTTCATTCATTCCTCATCTTCCTTCCTCCTCCCCTCTTTCCTCCCCTCCTCCTGCACTTGCAGATGGCAGGAGAAAAAAAAATAGAAAGATAGTTAACATATGTTTGTTTAAATGATGGTTAAAATAAGGATTTGTTTCTTTTAAAGAGCTCATTACCTGGGTTTCTTTATGTCCCTCAATCTGGCTTCCCAGCCCCCACGCTGCCAGGGCTTCCAGGGAGGAGGAATTTTTAGGCCTGGTGAGCAAGTGTTGTGTAGAGGCCAGTAAGCTGCAGCTGGGTTTTCCATCTGCAGGGAGAACCCAGTGTGCCAGGGCCTGGTCTCTGGGACTGCAGGGTCTCACATCGCAGCTCCAAAGGGTTGGTAGAAATGAGAGCACTAGAGAAGGAGTCCTGATCTGCCAGTTTTTGTGGTTGGAACTTTGGCAAATCATATCACCTCTGGATCTCCAGTTCCATAGCTGCATGGCAAGGGTATGGGTCTGTACTCATAATGAGCATTGGAAGAGATAAGAGCTGGAAAAGCATTTTGGAATCTAATAATTAGGAAGTGTTGGGGAGGGGACTAGCATCATTATTTATGGCAAGCCCTGCTCCTCTGGAGATGATGGTTTAGGGGTGGGGACAGAAAGGAGACTCTTCCTCTTTTCCTTGAGGTGATGGAAGTAATGAGGTGACAGGCAGGAGGAAAGGACCTTAGGGCCCTGTGCCTTGAGTACATTAATGAAATGCATACCTGGTATTGGGTCTCTCTGTAGGGCCCTCCATTAGGCTTTGTCTCTGGGACAGGAATGCAAATGGGCAGTACAAAGAGCCAGTCAGCCAGTCAGACTAAGGCCAGCTCTACCCCAGCAACAGATATTGTCATATGCTTCTGCTCAAGCCAGTACTGGGCTTCAGGACCATCTGCCTCTAAATATTCTCTTTCAGATGAAATTCAAGATATAACACTCTCTCGCCAGGTATGGTGGTACACACCTGTAATCCCAGCAGCTCAGGAGGCTGAGCCAGGAGGACCGTGAGTTCAAAGCCAACCTCAGCACAAAGGAGGTGCTAAGCAATTCAGTGAGATCTTCTCTCTAAATAAAATATAAAAAGGGCTGGGGATGTGGCTCAGTGGTCGAGTGCCCTTGAATTTAATACCATGTGCCCCCCCCCCCCAAATAAAAAGACATAACCCTCTCAATTCCACCTGGACAAATGGGCCTTTGGTCTCTGGCTCCTTCTTTCCTATCCCTCAGACAAGATAGCTTTCCCCAGTTCCATTGACTCCTGTTACTCCCCCTCAGCATCTCTGAAGGCTCGTGTTTAGGGTGGACAAGAAGACTGGAATGGTGGGCCAATCTAGAGCCCAGCTTCCCAGCCCTCCTGGCTCCTACGTAAACTTTCTAATCAGGTGGGGTGCTTCAAGCCCAGGTATGGGAATGAGAAATTCAGCGACTCCAGAATAGAAACACCATCTTCAAGTGGGTTAAACTCCAGCCCTGACATTTAATTAGCTTCTCTTGCAGCTCCCACACTTGAAGGGTACCTGTTATTTCTTTTCTTTTACTCACAATACACTGTAAGCCAGGAGCATTTTCCTGAGCTCCTGAGCCTCTCATCAGAAGTCAATCACTTTGGAAGCATGATAAATAGTTCTGCAGGTCTGCCGAGGGTGCTGGCAGACTGTAGCTCAGGATATGAGGAGCTTTCTAAGACTATGAGGACACAATGATGAGGGAAGGGGGCCTACACAAGCTCCCAGCTTTTGAGCTATCCCCTGCCTCCGTAGCTCTGAACAGATCACCACCTCTCCAAGTGAGCATAGGTAACTAGTGAGCCCCTAGGGTATCAATCTCTGAAAGCAGCCAGCAGAGAGTGCAGTAGAATCATTGGTGACAGGAGCCCTGCCTACTGTGCCATACCGAAGCTTCTGGGAGTGTTTCTAGAGTCCTTGGGCAAAGGCTTTAGCCTTGCCCTCAACAAACCATGCTCTGCCACCTATTCCAATATACCAATCAAAGAGATAAGCAATTCTCCTTTATTCCTGACCTACCCTGGCTGAAAGGCAAGGTCAAATGTGGCATTGTGGGAGGAGCATGGAATGGGGTTCTGAGAGAGCTGGGTTCAAGACCCAGCTCTGCCATTTGATACATGTCCATTCTTGAACACATTATTTAAGCTTTTGTGCTCCTATTTCTGTAGAGATAATAAGTGCCCCTTTTTGGTATGTTAAAATGTGATAAATGAGGTCTTATAATAGACTTCAAGCATAGCAGTAGCATATTTTGGGAACTTCCAAAGTGGAGGTGACTTTCTGGAATAGGATTCAATTTGATTCTTTTAATCTACTGGGAGAGAGGTTTGGAGCTCAAAGAAATAGAGCCTGATATTCCAAGTGTTTTCCCTTCCTCCTCCTTTACTCCGTGCCAACACAGGTAGACATTATTCTCATGGCTTTGTCCCTCTGCTGAAGGTGAGGCTACCTTGTATTGACCTGTCCCTGGGTCCTGAGCCTGTACGGTACACTTGTTGACAGGGTCAACCCAGAGGGCTGCACCTACCGCCTACAGCCAGTCTCCTTGGACCAGCCTTGGAAAGGAGAGGTACCTGATCCCTTTAATTATGCCCCTGGGACAGCACTGTAGTCATTGGGTAATACCTTCTCGTTAAGATTTGTGAAATTTCTGACAGAAGTCTCTTTTTGAAATCTCTTTCAGAAGTCTCAGAAATTATGCTTGCTCTTTGATGTTCTGGAGTCACACAGCCTGCATGCAAATTCTGACTCTGATTTATTAACTACGAAACTCTGCAAATTATTTAATCTCTAAGTCTTAGTTTTCTCTTCGGTAAAACAGAGACCGAGGTACTAAATACAGAAACGTATTTATTGTACCCATGACATTGCCTGGCTCACTGAAGTCCTCATCTGTCACCCAGCATATGTTTTCTGCATGCCTGTTGTCAAGTGCCATCCTGGGAGTTGGGGGGACAGGTCATGAACAACGGAGCTGGCATTCAAGTGGAAGTGGGAGATGGATCCTAGACAATGGAGGAAATACAGCAGGGAAGGGGAATGAGGGTGTTGGCAGGGGGAGGCTGTACTTGGAATGGAGTGGCCAAGACAATATCCAAGAGGCAACACTGAAACAAAGACACAAAGGACGTGAGGGCTTAAACTGGACGAGCATAGGAGGTACAGTGTTTCCCATGGAGGGAGAGCCGGGGCAAAGTCCCTGAAGCAGCAGTGAGTCTGGTGTATCTGAGGAGCATCAAGGAGCCATAGGGCAGGAGCTGAGGGAGAAGAGAGAGAAGTGGGAGGTCAGGGGGCTGCGGAGGTGGGAGTCAGGGTAGGTTAGCCAGGACTCTCCAGGCTAGTGTACGGGCCTGCTTTTCCTCTGAGAAGAGGGACTGTTTGGAGGACTCTGAGCAGAGGGTGAGAAAACCTGACGATATTTCCACAGCACCACACTGGATGCTATGCTGAGAGCATTCTCTATAGGAGCATGGCAGGGGACAGTGCAGCCAGGGGGAAGCAGCTGCAGCAGTCCAAGTGACAGGGGATGGGGCTGGGCAAGGCAGCCAGCGTGGGTGTGAACGTTTAGGTTCTGGATATAGTTTGAAGCTAGAACCTACAGAATTTCACAACTGGTAGGCTATGGGGTGTGAGAGAAGAGAGAAATTAAGGGTGTTACCAAATTTTGGGGACTAAGCAGCTGGAAGGATAAAATGTGGAACACTGGACCAGGATGGGTTGGTGAAGTGAGATCAAGTTTGGTTTTATACAGAGGCCTATTTGATACCCCAGTGCAGATGCTAGAAGACAGCAGGCTGTGGGAGGCAGGATGCTCAGGAGGGTGAGCTGGGCTGGGAACATCAATTTGGGGGTCATAGAGAGGGGCGCTAAAGCTAGGAGGATGATGAGATGCTGAAGGGGTTCAATGCAGGTAGAATGGAGGCCAGCACCAAGGACAGAGCTGGACTTGGCCTCCCAGCAGCCTCGCCTGCACAGGGCTTTCCAACCTTCCACATAGAATTCAGAGTCCCAGGAGGGAACCCTGAGCTTCCCCAGGTAGGATCACTTCACCTTTTCTAGGGTATCTTGATGCCTAGGTTGACAACTCCAAGTTGGAATGGAACTCTTTTGGGTAATGGATGGGAAATCCCTGCCTCCCCCACCCCAAGCAAGCAGAATTTTGTGTCACATATTGTAAAATTTTTAAAAAGTAACAACTATCCACAATGTTTTACTCTCTCCATGTCAAACTCCGACTTTCTTCCAAATGAATACTGTGATTCTCTCTCTCTTTTAAATCTCTTTCACTTACTCTGGATCTTCTCTCCATTGTATCTTTGTTTTGTATCCCAAGATTCTGTCTTGTTTTAAAAATGTACATTTGAATCTCCTTTCAGATGTATATTTTGCCTTGTTTACTATCCCGCCAGGTGCAGCAAATGGGTAGTAGCTATCTTTTGGCGCTTCTTTACTTGTAATACAAGCCTTGGCTTTTTGAGTCTAAAACAATTTCTGGAAAAGTACATGTGTAGAGAATCTTAAGTGTTCTCATAGGTGAAAGGGAGCTAATATAATCAGTGCCTTAAGAACTGAGGCTTAATTCTTATCTTCAAGCTGCTGGTCAATCCCACTTATTTTGTTCTGGATATGGGTCTTAGGTAAATGATAGACCAAAACCAAAGCATGTCAAAGTTCTGAGTCTTCCTCCCTTAAGGGTTAATTTGGATAGCTGGGAGTTCTGGGAACCTGCCTCAGCCTGAGGGGTTTTTGTCACCATTGTGCCCTTTCTCTGTATCTCCTATGGACAGCCAGGAGAACAGTCATCCAATCTCTTTGTATGCAAAAACGTTATATTTGGGGAAAATGTGTTTTAGGAAGTTCTGTTCTGTGAGATAGGACATGTTCGGCTGGAAGGACTGCATTCTTCGTCAGACTGGCTGTCAGGAGTTGCTGTGCTTTTAGAGCTTAACGAGTAAATTTAAATGTTGGATGCAAATGAGGCATAATATTAACTCTAGCTTCAAAGAGCAAAGAATGAAGCAGATAGTTAAACAGCTGTGAGGCTTTTTTTCTGACTAGACAAGCCTAGGAGTTGCACTGCCAACACATAGACATAATGTGATCGCTTTTTGATGGTTTCTGCCAAGCCACATGGAAGCAAAATCCTACTGGTGTAAAGAGAGGGGAGCTGTTCTGCAGGCAGACTTGGGGCAGATCACCAGCATCTGCATGTCTAAGAACTCACCTTCTCTCTACAATTTTCTACCTTCCTCAGTCTGGGCCAGGTAGTGCATGGCCTCAGGCAGCAGGTAGCAGGATTTCTGGAATGATGGGCATATTAGGAGGGGCCGTGGCTGCTGCGGCTGCTTCAGCTCCGTTGCCAGCTGCTTTCAAGAATCCCACCCGTCAGACTACACTCACACTCCGGAGGTGCCAGATCCCATTAGCTACAGAGAGTAATATTCCCATACCTGTGCCTCTAATCACTTCCCTCCTGCAAGCAGATTAATTAAAATGCACATGCAAATACATTAGTTACAAACACAGTGTCCCTCTTCACATGCAAATGCAATCAATAGATACCAAGATGATTTGCATAATGGAAAAAGAAGAAGAAGTCCTTTGTAATGCAGCTTTTGGGGGTAAAGACTTAAAGACCTCTTGTGATCACATGTAATCTAAGCCTGTCTGGGAGTCTGGCACAGTGTGTACTCTGTTATGCTCCACAGCAAAAAAATTGCTCAAATAATTGCTCTAAGATTCAGGACATTCTTCCTAGGAAGCCCTCCTTGTTCTATAGTCTGCTTCTTTACTTTAGCCCCTTAGTACATATAAGACAGGGCTAGGTCCCCTATTACTTTGAGAGTATTCTCCTTGAGAAATGCTTGCTATTAAACAACTCACAGAAGAAAACTCAATTGCTAGTTTCCAGGTAAAGACTGGGGAGTTCAAGGACCTAAAGAACTCATAGCTCCTATCCTAAGGGTCTCTGCCTCAGAGATTGCCAACATTTTTTGTTTATAAAAACCTTTTACATCAGAAAAAAGTATTTAGGATCTTCTCTTCACACAATTGCAATCGTATAAAAGTATAGATTAATTGAGAAAACAGAAAACATTGTGAATCTAGTAGCAGTACATACATTTCAAAACTAGCATGAAGATATGACAACATTTTTTCAGCCCACAGGCAATGCCTGGAAAGCCTGTGACTTATAGATTCCTCAATGACTCTTTGGTGCCCAGGAGTCTATGGTTTAGAGTTACTACTGTAGAAAGATCTTTTGTTCTGGAATCTAAAGTCCCTGGAATAGAATTTGTTATCTGGTGTCTCCAGGAAGCTGAGACACACAGTAACCAACTGCTAAAAGAAAAACTTTGGATAAAATAAATTTAACAGAGTTTATTTGAGCATTAAAGAATTCATGAATTGGGCAGCACTTAAAACCAGAAAAGAATGAGAGCTCTGCTCCAGCTCTGTGAACACTGAACTTTTATATGCGGAATTTGGAAGTAAAATAAAGAAATTACTTGACTGGCTACAACTAGGCATTTGCTTTGTTTGGCTTTGTTCCTATGGGAGGTCCCAAGTTATATAATTGATCAACTAGTTGGCTGCCTATGACTGGCTGAAACTTTCTTGAAAATTATTTAGTTATAAGTAATGCCTCTAAGTTAAGTTTTGGTTTGTTTGTGAGAAGGTTTGGATACAGAAACAACCTCAAGTTAATGTTCTGCTGATTTTGTTTTAATAGGGTCAAGATAGCTGTTCTTCCAGTCATCTTGAAATAAAGTACGTTGAATCTTGAGGGAAATGGGGCTGGGAAGATGGAAGTGAGAGGGGAGATTTCCAAAACATTAATTTATGTCTCAAAAAGATGTGGCCCCAGAGCATAGACCTGGTGATAAATAATAATAAGCTACCATCTACTAAGTAGCTGCCAAGCGGCAGAAACCATGCAAAAGGTGATTATATACATTTAATATGCCTTCCCAATATGAAACCCAGGAGATCATGGTCATCAGTCTCTGTATTGGTCATGTTTGAAGAAGCAAATTCTAATAGCTAAAGGTAGATAAACAGGAATTTCAATCTTCACTGGAATCTCTTAAAAGAACATTAGACTGGGTGAATTCAAGTCCACAGTAAAAATCTCTCGAAGTTCCCTTTCCTTTGTCGAGGTCCTATACTTTGCAGCCTACTTTAGGACCTCTGACTGGGCAGCCACTGCAGAATGCTTCTTGCTGCTCTGCTGTAGTGTTTCACTGCTATTTTCTCTCCCTAAGATCATTATCAGGCAGACAAACCTCTCTACTACTGCACCAGGTTTAGTTTCTTCTCTGTCCACTGTGCTGGTTCTCCACACCAAAGGTCAGTCCTAGAACCGACCCGATAGGCAAGGATCCTGTCTCCTGCCTCTACCTCTCTCCTATCTTCTCTCTCTCTCTTTCTCACTCATTCTCTCTCTCCCCCTCTATTCTTCTGAATTTGCACCACAAAAAAATCAGACATAAACTCTCCTGAAAGATCAGGGGTGAAGGAAAGCTGAACAAAATTCTCAGGCTGGGTTGGGATTTGGGGAAACAGAAAGAAAGGATAGAGACCAGGAATGTTGACATGTACACACTTGGGTATATTTGGTTATCACATACACTTTATGGTTTAATGTTCACAATAACACTTTGAAGAAGGTAGGATTAAATTCAAGTTTCAAATGAGGTAAGGAAGCTCAGAGAAGTCTATAAGAGCATAAGATGACAAAGCAAAAAGGTGTTGCATTGACATTCAAAGAAGTCCCTCACTTTCCTTCTTGAGTTTTGCCAGCTTTCGATCCTAGGAGTCTTGTCCCAAGCAATTATATGGCATTGTTTTCCCCCCCCGATCCCCTCTTGACGATTTTTTCCAGCACATATCAATTTTTACTCCAGACCTTGGTTTGCTTACAACACTGGATTTTCATATGGAAAATCCATTTGCATATGGATCTATGTTATGTGATTGTTCTGCAGAGAAAATGCCATTCTATGTGCACTCCGGCCACACAGCCTATTATCCACCTTCCAAGTTGGCTTTGTGGTGCTTGTACTTCTGCCCTTGAAAGTACATCCCAGCCCTGCGACCTGACTCTCATCCCAGGCTCTGCTGTGTGGAACTGCAGCCAGGTAAAGATGGTCTTGTTGCTGGTTCCATTTGGGAAGAAGGAGAAAAATGGATCCTTGGTATGGGTTGAATTGTGCTTCTCAAACTTCATATGTTGAAGTCCTAACCCCCAGTATCTGAAAATGTGACTGTATTTGAAAATGGGGGTTTCAAAAACATTATTAAATACAAAATAAGGTCACTAATGTGGGCTCTAATCTAATATATCTGGTATCCTTTTGAAAAGAGAAGAGTAGAATACAGTCGTACCCACCGAGAGGAGACTATGTGAGAACATAGCCAGAATGTGGCCCCCTACAAGCCAAGGAGAAAGACCTCAGAAGGAACTGGCCCTGCTGACACCTTGATCTTGGACTCCCAGCTTTCAGGACTGTGAGAAAATAAATTTCTGCAGTGTAAGCCATCTAGTCTGTGGTATTTGTTGTGACAGCTCTATAAAACTCATACAGTGCTTTTCTTTGAATTTCATAGCAGCCTTTCTGCCCTAGGACTAATTTCATGGGAGTCTAAAATAGCCATGAAGAGCCCTAGGGCCTGCTTAGGGCCTCTGAAAGGGCTGCACGGTTGTGAAGCTTAAATATCTGTCAGCTACTAGGGAACTGCCTGGAGATTATTCTCCTCTAGGTCAGAACAGTACATGACCAAACTTTAGTCAGCTTTCACTAGACCTCACCTTGGGCCCTGTCCTTGGCCGGCCTGAGCCATAGGTTTTAGCAAGGATCCTCTAAGCTTGAATATCAAGAATCTCCTCATCCTTGATGTCCAATCAAGTTCCTCATTCCCTCATCCTCAATGTCTAGTCAAGTTTGTCTCCTCTCAATCCTTGATATCTAACCAAGTTCCTCATAGTAATTTTCTATCTCCCTCACCTTGCCCGTTGGCTGTAAATCTCCTCTTGTTATATTTGGAGCTGAATTCAACCTGTCTCCCTTTTTCAACAGACTTTTATTTTGTGTGTGTTCGGAATTGAACCCACAGGCACTTTACCATGGAGCTACATCCTCAATCCTTTTTATGCTTTATTTTTTTCCTCATAGGTTTATTGATGTAAAATTGAGGTACAACAGAATGAACATTTATGTTTTATTTTGATACAGGGACTCACCAAGTTGCTAAGGGTCTCCCTAAGTGACTGAGGCTGGCCTCAAATTTGCAATCCTCCTGCCTCAGTCTCCCAAGTAGCTTGCATTACAGGAGTGCACCACCATGTCCGGCTTATTACAACAGTCTTGAATAAAGTCTTCTTTGCCCCTTTTAAAGCATCGAGTTTAATATCTCTCTTGAACGGGATCACTGGAGTGGAGTGTCTCCCCCCTCTTTTTTCTCCCCAAACCACTGCTCTGACTTGACCTGAGCTCTTCTCAGCTATCACCAGGACTATAGAGATTAAAGTCACCATTCTGAGGAAAACGGACTAAGGCAGTTTGTTGAATGGAGTCTCACGGTGATTTGTGTTTAAATCTCAGAGGTCTATTTGTGGTCTCAAACAAAAAGTGTTCACGTGACCTCTCTTAAGCTGAAATTTGTCATCTTATAAGCGAGGGTAATAATACCTTCCTAGCAGGGTTGTGGAGTTTAAATATCTGTAAAAGCTTCTAGTGCACAGGTGTTCAGTCAATTGGTTTTCTTTCCTTATAAAAAAAACTCACTCATTAGAATTAACCAGACAAAAACCAGTCTGAATGAACAAAAATTCAACTACAGAATTTCCTCACCTACAGCAAAAGTGGTTGTAATCTGTCAACCACAAAGGAACTACACTATACGTTCCTGAAAGAGGGAGGTCTTAGAAGTCTGTAAGAACAAATAGCATCACAACCATTGGTGGTAAATGGAGATTCTGATGGTCCAAAAGTGATTCCGCCTCCTTTCAATCCTGTGTGCATCTTTTTGCCTATTGCAATTATATATAGTAGGTTTTCAACCCATTGAGTGGAGAGGGAACATTTGTACAATCCCTTTTGCCCATGTATTAACACTAAGACCCATAATAATATCAGGTGCCATTCATGGAAGGCTTAATATACATCAGGATCTTCATGTATATGTGTGTGTGTGTGTGTATCTATATATATACCTCCTCATTTAATGTTCACCTCAATTCCAGGAGATAGAAGTTATCCACATTTTATGAATGACAAAATGGACTCAGCAAGGTCAACTGACTTCCTGAGTAACTATAGGCCTACCCAGGTGACACTTCTTCTGGAATGTTCTAGGGGACCATTCAGCTTTACCTTTTCTGAACTCACAATGTGGTTAATCCAGGGCCTCCACATGAATGAGTTTTACTGTAGTCATGGCTGGGGATAGTGACAACCTGCTCTCAACAGCCTCTTTGTGTACAGAAGGCATGTGGATTTCACCATTACTGATGACTTTTTCAGCACACAGGCAGCATAAGTCTGTGTGGAGGGCTCCTAGACCCCATTGGGGTCTTTGTGGTACTGTCAAGGGACCTGTTATTGTAAGCTCCTGGTTGTGTCTGCCCTTTTTCAACCACATCAGCCAAGAGAGCTCCTACCTCTGACTCAGTTTTTTCCCTTTGCTGTTTCACATGCCTCTGAGCTGAGAGAGATTTCCGATAAACTGAGTCTGACATTTTGGAAGTCTGAGAGGTTGGTAATTGGGCCTTTGTTCTGCCAGACTCTGGCGTGCTGAGGTGCATTTCTCCTCAACTTGATTACTTCTGCTTAAATCCTAGGCTCCTCCAAGATCCCTGGGCTTGTTAGAAATTTGCATCTGAAGTCATCTTAGGGCAAGCAGGTCCTCAGAAAACAGACCCTGCAGAAGGAGCTGTTTTGGGGATGCTGCCTGCCAGCAGGTAGGGCACAGTAAGTAGAGTGATTTTGAAAACTGGGGTCCAGGGTCTCTCTGGTGAGAGGATGTATGGGTGAGCTTCAGAACATTCCTGAATCCCTTAAAATAATTTTAAAAGTTTGCTGGTGAAATTTTCCATGGAAAGGGTCTAAAATTTTTATTGGACTTTTAAGAACCCCACAAATCTCCAGAACAACTAGTTAAACAACAACAACAACAACTGATTAAAGAACTGAGAACAGTTAGAGGCAACAAAAGTGTTGACTCTGGAGAATGAGATGATGAAATGGATCTTTAGTAACTTTTGCTTTTGTAATAACCTTTTTAATTAATATTACCATTTCTTGAGACCGTCAGCCACATACTTTATATGCACTGTTTTACTTAACCCCTTTTAATGCCCTTTGAGATAGATAGCACATTCTCATTTTATAGATAAGGAAATGGATCCTCAGAGAGGTTAGGTGACTCATGTAATGTCATACAGTTTATAATAATGGCATTCAGATTTTTTTTTTTATACTTTATTTTTTTTTCCTCAAAAGTTGCATTTTAATACATGTTATCAAACATAACAGAAAAAAAACAAATTTTCAGAAGCTGTACACACTATTCACTGAAAACATTTGTTGAGGCAAATAGAAAAAAATATTGTTACAATCATAATTTTTCTAACTTTGCACAAAATTATAAGCAGATTACATTCT
>CM053399.1:86540161-86587418 GCA_028644305.1 Xerus rutilus | reverse complement strand
ATATATTTTTTATCAACCATCTTTACTATACCCATTCCCCTTTCCTGGCCCCCACCTTCCCCATGTCGCGTCCAGTGTTTCTCTATTTCTCTTATGTTTCCCATTCCCACCTCCCTTATTCATCAGTATCCATTAATCAGAGATACCATTCGGCATTTGGTTTTTTGGGATTGGCTTACTTCACTTAGCATAATGCTTTCCAGTTCCATCCATTTGCCTGCATTCAGATTTTAATATGGTTTTATCTACCTCTATAAGACAAAGAAGAAATGCAATAGAAGAAGCTAATTATAGGTAAGGAAAAGCTTTCTCCACACAGTGGAGGCTATAGGTTGAGATGGTCATGAAGGGATACTAGAGACTGACCACTTTTAGAGAATTAAAATAACTTCTCTTGCTTTATAGTGCTCAACACTTTTAATGACTACCATGAAAATTACTTTATTCAGGTCTTCTACCATCATGTAAATTATACAGAGTACATAGTATTTCCTGCATTTTGGAGTGATACAGACTTGAGAATATTCTGTAATGGGGAGCAGCAACTTCCTTCAGGTTAATTAGCCTGGCTTCGGCCTTCTGCCTTCCAGCTTCCTGAGGCTCAGGTGGGAGATGCAGGCCCTCAGCCATGATTGGCTGCAGTCACTGGGCTGTACCCAGAACCTTTGAGAATCCCTCTGGCTTCATCATTTAAAACTGTTTTCAGTCACTGGGACATCTCAGCAATCAGTGATCTGTTGTTTTGAGTTTTTTTCCTAAAATCCCCCTCTTTGTGAAAGAAGAAAGGAAAAAGATAATTTCTTGGGGAACAAAAATGTTTTTATTGCCACTTTTCATTTTAGAAAAGACACTCTCCTACCAGCGAGACAGGATGGTGGTGAGGAGTGGTGAGCCAACCAGCAGCACTAAGGCAGGCCCAGAAGCTAAATTCAGCTCTGTTTGGGAGGTTTAGGAGCAAGCTGCTGACGTATTCCTAACCGCCGATGTATGGAAAGGGCATCTGGCAGACTGAGTGTGTGTGGAGGGGTAGGGAAAGGAAGGGCCGAAAGGTACAAAATATAAAGAGGTACCCACTCTCAGGGTGGTCTGAGGGCAAGGTCAGCCCTGTGTGGGGGGCTTCTAGATTCTGCACCTAGGAGCTCCAGGGCCTCCCTGTGGGCTTGGGCCTGAGTAGTGGGCCTCCCACTTCTTCATTAAAGACAGTGATCATCTCTGTCTCCATTCCAAGCTCACAGCCAATGAACAGAATGATTATTTAAATATTCTTTTCCCTTAAAAGGAACAGTGGGAGGTTCTGGGTGCATATGGAGCGAGCATATTCAGAGGTCTGTCATTCAGTTGAATACTGCTCACTGCTCTGGTAGGTATGAATGCTCCCCAGCCATGAAATTATTCCTATGGTTAGTTGTATTTTGTTTAATTTTTAATCCTAATGAACCACAGGTTGAAGATAGAAATCATAATTAACTCACATGCCAAAATTCAAAAGGACAATAAGAATTGTTTGCTTCCTCCTCACCTTGATCAAATCAGCAAGCTGAATTTAGCTACCAAAATTCTGATATAGCAGAGTGTTTCTAGTACTTCAAAAACCAATATTAAAAAGAAAAAAATGCATTTCATATTTTTACTTTTCATTTGCCGGAAATAAATATTATTCATGAAAGTTTTGTTTGCAGAGAGCTGCTTGAGAATAACAATCTGAAACTTTCTAACTTGTTTAGAAATAAAATATGAAGTTTTTTTTAAGCCAGTTTCATTTTTAAAGTGCAATATGCAATAATTTCAATCAAATAATTTCAGTCACAGCAGGTGTTGATGCTGTAATATCTAGTTAAATTTTAATCTGTATTTTAATACATGTTCAGGGCCCCTAACCAAGCGTGTTAGACAGAGATGGCATTTCAAGTTCCCTAGGGGATTCTGAGTCATCTCACTGTGCAATGGCTAGGAAGTGCTTATGTGAAAGAAAGAGTCCAAGCTTTGAGTCAGAGAGTACTGGCTAGAAAATTCTGGGCTACACCATAAGCAAGCTGCTCAGCTGTTTAGCCTCAGTTTCCCTTTCTTCAGCAAGAAGGTTGCTATAGTTTGAATATGAAATATCCTCCAAAGGTCCATGTGTTAAAGGCTTGGTACCTCAGTGAGACCCTGTCTCTACATAAAACACAAAATAGGGCTGGGGATGTGGCTCGGTGGTCAAGTGCCCCTGAGTTCAATCCCCAGTACCCAAAAAAAAAAAGGCTTGGTACCCAGGGTGGCACTCCAGGGAGGTGGTGGAACCTTTAAGAGGTGGGGCCTCATTTGAGCAGATAGGTCATTGAGGATGTGTCCTTGAAGGGGATATTGGGACCGCAGCCCCTTTCTGTATTTTTCTTTGCTTCCTGGCCACCACAAGGTGGACAGGGCTTCTCTGCTGTGTTTTTCCACAATGATGCTACCATAGGCCTAAAGCAACAGAGTCAGGTGACCATGGACACAAACCTCCAAAGCCATAAACCCAAACAAACCTTTCTCTCATTTCAAGTACATTTAGTTCAGATATTTGTAACAGTGACAAAAACCTGACTAACACAAGGGCTACAAAGATTGAGTGCATACATGATGCCTACTAGATGTGACCTTTCCATGGATGCCAACTTCTCATTATTTAGGCTCAATTTTTTCCTTGACTGCCAATTTATTTGCTCCTCACAAACCTGCCTCCATGCCCAAACTGCTTTTGTTGCATCCATAACACCATCTCCGACAGTATCTCATTTATTTATGTGTGTATGTCTGTATGTATGTATTTGGTTTACTGGCTGCTGCCCTTGCTAGAATGTGAGGTCTAGGCAAGCATACCCAGAAATCCTTTAGTTTTCGTCACCATCACCTCTCCTGTGTTTGGAAGAGCAGAGATCTAATACACGCTCAATATATATGTGCTGAATCAGCATTGAACAATGTTTCTTTTCCTCCTCTCATAGCTGACTGTAGCCAACATTTCCTCTCTCTATGACTTAGTTTCTTCATTTGTCACAGAAGCACATTGATCTAGGTCACCTGCTGGCAAATAGCGTGCAAACGTGCAGCTGAATCTGGCCCATCATCTATTTTTTGTGAATAAAATTGTATTAGATCACAGATGTGCTCACCTGTTTGTATAATGTCTGCAGCTGCTTTTGTGCTGCAATTAGAGAGCTGAGTAGTTGTGGAGATGGTGTAGCTCAAATGCCTCAAAACCTACTATCTGATCCATTATGGAAAAAGTTTGGTAATTCCTGGTCTGATTGAACTGTGAGGAATTTATATTTTAAATCTGTGAAATACATCATGTTCGTTGCTCTGTGTAATAACAAATAGTTGATTGATTTTCTGAAACTTCTTTGAAGTTTCGTCCGAGGCTAGGACCTGACTGGTTGTGAAATGTATACTGATGTTTCATTCATTTCTCTTGTATTTTTCAACTTTCTTCCAAAAAGGATATAAATGCTATAATTGCTGTCATGTTGAAATGTGCTTTACTTTTCTCTTGTCATGGACAGCTTCAATTCTATGGAATTGCTATAATGCTTCACTTAGAGCATGCTTGGCTTTGGGATCAATAAACGATTCTAGCTGATATTGCCCCAGTTTCAATGTCACAAAACATCAGCTGAGAACTGGAGATGGAGAAGGAGGGTGTCAGGTTCCTTATTTCTCTGCGGAGTCTCTTCCCTTTTTAAGCTCTCTGCCCACACAGTTCCACAAAGGACTGTGTTTCAGAAGAGAGGCACATGGTATAATTGAAAGAACATAGGGTTTGGCATCAGAGAGATTTTTTGGTTCATATTCTATATCTGCCACTTACGAGTTACATGATTTTAGGTTTTAGATTTTAGATCATGTAACCATGTAATACAACCTTTCTGAGCCTGGATCTCCTCATCTATAAGTGGACATAGTGATTGCCACCTCATAAAGAAGAGTGAATGATAGTGGTCATTCAATAAATATTATTTAAGCACCTATCAAACACACACACACACACACACACACACACACACACACACAGAGCAATATTCTAGGCTTGGGATACAGAAGTCAAGAAAACAGTGTCCCTGCTGTCATGGAGCTTATGTTCCAGTGGAAGGAGATAGACTGATAACTGAACATATATTTAATATAATGATAAATGCAGTGAAGAAGAAGAAGAAAAGATGATATGATATGAAAGATATGAAGAGTAACGGAAAGGGACTATTTAAGAGGATCACCAGGGAAACCCTCTTTAAAGAGGTGACATTTAGGATGGAGATGGAGAACATCATGCTAAGTGAAGTAAGCTAATCCCAAAAAACCAAAGGCCAAATGTTCTCTCTGATAGATAAGTGGATGCTGATCCATAATGGGGGAGGGTACATGAGAAGAATGGAGGAACTTTGGTGAAAGGGGAGTTAAGGAAGGGGATGGGATATGGGGGCAAGAAAGATAGTGGAATGAGATGGACATCAATGCCCTAGGTACATGGATGACTGCACATATGCTCTAACTCTATATTGTGTATAACCAGAGAAATGAAAAGTTATGCTCCATTTGTGTACAATGAATCAAAATGCATTCTGCTGTCATGTATACCTAATTAGAATAAATAAATTTAAAACAACAACAATAAACAAACAACAAAAAAAGAGGTGACATTTAAGTAGTGACCTGAAGGAAATAAGGCACAGGAATACCTGGAGGAACAATACTCTGTGTCAAAGAGGTTGAGTGTGCAAAGGCCCCAAGGCAGGAGCAAGCCCAGTAGTACGAGCTGAGGGAGCAATTGTGGTGAGACATGAGACTGGAGGAGTGGCCGGGTTGGGGCTGTGATGAGGACCTGGGAGTCTATTCTAAAGGAAGTGGGAAGCAATGGAGGGGTTTGAGCAGGGGTGTAACATGATACGACTTAGTTTTAAAACAAATTTGGCTATCCATTGGAGAGTAAACTGGGAACTGGTTTTAAAATGCCTGTTATAATTTCTTGCCCATAGTAACCCCACAGTAAATGTTACATACTCCCTATGGCACCAGGCCTGTTTAGGGGCAATTTCCTGCAGTTGTAGTAAGATTTTCTGAGGTTAGTTGTGGAAAAGGTCTATCGTTAAAGGGTGACAGAGGAGCATAACCTCTAGGTGCTTTCCATCCTCGCAGGCTGGACTCATGTGCAGGTCAGTCATACCTGGAAGCACTGGGCAGAGCCAGACCTCTGGCTGGTGCTCTGTGTCCCTCAGCTGATGAGACTGTCCAGTCTTCCTCCTTATCAGCCTTCAGCAGCCATTAGAGGCACTCAGCTTGGGCTGGACTGCACTTGCCATGTTTGGAATTGGATCACAGATATGAGAGATGATTATAAGTGCTTCAGAAAGACCAAACACCATTAAGCCTTCCAGATCTTCTCTCTGGAAAGCCCTCCACCCTGGCTGGTTAACTGAGATGCGTGGAACCACAGGGTAGTTGGTGGCACTTGGATCTGGTGGGAGGAGAGTTCTGGGTGGAAGCGCTAAGGGGACAACAGAGCAGATTAAAATAATAGTGTGAGCTTTCAAAAAAAATCGGTACTCAGAATGGAGACCAGTTGCCCTGTGCCCTCAGTTATGACAGCTCCTAATGGGGGAAGCAGGGAGGGGCTTTGGTATCTGGTCACAGGTTCACCCTGAGCAACTGGTCTCCTGTAGGGTCATTTACCTCAGTTCAGGTCTGGGAACTGCTTTCCCTCCTCCCAGAGAGGACACGTGCTCAGTCTCTCCTTCATCTTCTTGTAGGTATTATGTCTACAACTGATTCAGAGCTCAAGGACCTACTGGTGGCCAGTCTTCTGTCTTTGCAATCTTTGGTGTTGATGGGTGGGGTGGGAGGTTGTGTCTGAGGGGCTGTTCCAGAGGGGGACCAACTGTGACCAATTGTCCTGGTGTGCCTGCGACTGAGGAGCTTCCGTGGATTTGGGAGTTTTAATGTGAATGTCCTAGGACAAGATAGATGGTCACCTGGGGCTGCCGAGGCTCAGGGCTCATTGAGAGAGGGAGAATGTGTGGTGGTTTTTCTAAACTGCGGATATAATGCATGCCATACATTTCAAGTGTACAATTAAATCATCTTTAGCATATTCACAGAATGGGAAACCATCATTACAATCCATTTTGGGAGATTTTCATCATTTCCCAAAGAAATTCCATCCACAGTAGCAGTCACTTCCTATTTATGACTAACAGGCTGCCTCCTCCTCACCCTCCAGGCCACCATTAACCTACTTTGTGTTTCTGTGGCTTTGACTCTTCTGGACATTTTATATAGATGGAATCATACAATATGTGGTCTTTCATGACTGGCTTCTTCTTAGCTTAGCATAATGTTTGCAAGGTCCTTGATATTGAAACAAATATCAGTACTTCATTCCTTTTTATTACTGAAAAATATTCCATTATGTAGTATACTGCATTTATTCATATGATCATTAGTTGTTGAACATTTGTTTTTTTTTTTTTTTGCTTATGGAAAATATGCTGTTATCAATAGTCGTGTGCAAGAGTTTGTGTGGATGTGGGTGTTCATTTATCTAGGACAGATATTTAGGAGTGAAATTGCTAAGTTCTAAGGCAATTTCAAGTTTCATTGTTCAGGGAAATACCAGACTATTCCCCCAAAGCAGTAAAAGCACCACTTTGTATTCCCATCGCCCCCCATGGACCTCTTTGCAAATCTGAAGAAACCCTAAGACCTCTTTTCCAGAAATAAGTGCACAAAATTCAGCGTGCAGTCTTAGGCATGGTCCGAGCATGGGTAAGAGCCCAGGATTGTCCTTTTCTCAGCTCAGCCACTGCCTTGCTGGTGACTATCAGCAAGCCACTTTCTCCTTTCTGTAAATAAGGAGGTCACACCAGATGATCCACAACTCCCTCTCTTGTCCTGAGGGTCTTTGCCTGCACACAGCATGTAGAAATGTTCATTCCCTGTGGTGATCAGAACTGAAAGACTTCGCCTGAGGGAGGAACTAGGGATGTGAATTAGGATGTGACATTAGGCTGGCAGAGCTGGAAACCAAACCTTAGGAACCCACTTTGTTTGCCTTGTGGTTTTTATTGAATATCTAGGGAGAAAATGCACAAAAAAATTATTTCCCACTTTATAAATAATGCATCCAACAAAGAATTATTGCCTGCTGTCTGGCTTCACGTTTGTTTATAACTACCTCAGGAGTTTGAGTTATTTCAGAACTCAAATTCAAGCACTGAGCTGAAAAAATTTGGTTTGGTTTACAGTCATTGTACTCCTCCCAAAGTAATTATCCTCAACATTTGTCCCTGCTTGTCCCCGTTGCTCATGGCGACATATACTAGGGCTGGAATTCCTCTAGTATTCTTGGACATTGATTTCTGCCAAGGGAGATGGAGTTGGGAGATGGGAGCCAAGTAGTACCAAGGAAACAGGCCCTCTGAGGCCCAGCTCTCATTGGAGACTAACGAGGGTGACAAAGTCTGACTGGCAGAGCATTCTGCCGTACAGAGGGCTCACCCACTGAAAAATGTGGGGATGGGACACATCTTTAGAATCCTTTAGCATACATTTTATCACATATAAGAGGGCTTTCCAACCCATATTTGCTTTTGTATTTTAAAACAATGATATTCCAAACTGATCATCTGTCAAGACTAGGGATTCTGATTTACAAGGTCTGAGATGGGACCTAGGAAATGTATCCTTATTTTTTATTACTGATTAACTAATTTTGCCCCCTCCCACTTATTTAATAAGGTGATTCTGATGTATATTCAGATTTGGGAACCCATGCTTTTAAGGGTAAATCTTATCGTGATTTTATTCATTTTAATTAACATTTTGTGAAGCACCCAGTATGTGCAAGATATTTTGCTCAATAAAATGAAAAACTCACAATTTATGATTTAGTTTATAGTCTGGTGATGGAGAACAACAGATTAAAAACTAAAGCTATGAGAGGTGCCTTGATAAATATATATGCTAAATGCAGCTGAATAAATGATTAAAACAGGTAGAAATGACACATCAGGAGAGCAGAATGTGAGTGGAAAAGTTAAGGTATAGGAGTGACACTACTTGGTCCCAGAACTTGCTCTCTCTGTTCGAAGACCTGATTTTGGATGACAACTTAGTTTCTATTAAAACTATCAAACAATGACCCAAATTCTGGAGTCATTTTAATTAAATCAGGGCTAATAAAAAATCATTGCTATGATTTAGCATTATTCTGGAAATTCTTGTTGATTTGCTGTTCCAGGAAAATCTGGTGTAGAAAAACTGGTCATTGCAGGTGGAAGATTCTGTAAGGCAGACAGATCTGGATTCAGGATGCGATTTGTGTGAACTCACTAAAAAGGTGTAGTCAAGGGTGGCAGCAATACCAGTGCATCTCTCTGATTTGGGTCAGAGAGAAAGGGCTTAAATAGTGGGACAAAAGAGACTTTCATCCAAACCAGAATATCTGGTTGATATTAAGCTAATATCAAAGATGTGAGGCACATTCCTGGCACTGAGGGTTCCAGGGTCCAATTGCAAAGTTCCGCATACTCTTCATTTACAGTGTGCCAGGAAACTGCATGGAAAGCAGATGCAGGTTACTCAGGTCAGTCATAGTTGTTATGTTTCAAGATGGCTGCAGAAAAGTCAAGTAGATCCCACCTTCATCATGTATGAACTAGAATTAGATGATTGTGAAAGCTGTCAGAATCAAGAGTCGCTTTGGCTAAACTCTAACAAAAAATAATAAATAAATCCATGATAGTTCTTACTGCCATGAACACATGAAAGTTTTCCAGAATCACCAGCTTGCACAAAGGCCACTTCAACCTTATACCAAAAAACAACAACAAACTTCCCCAAAGCATCTGCCCAGTAACTTGGACTGACAGCATCCTTTTCATTGTTCCTTACACGCAAGGATTATTGTTTCAAAACGACTTGCGCATCCTCTCTATTTGGTCTTTAAAAGCTTCCCCTCTGCTCAACCTTCTTGAACATGCCTCACATATTCCCACTGCGACGTTACTTCCTGAATAAGCTTTACTTCCTGAATAAGCTTAATAATCGTCAGAAAGATCTCTGTGTTTGTTGTTTGGATTTTCATGATATAAATATGGACAAGACATATGATTATCATTATATGTTGATGATATGTTTGTGTACTAGAAAACTTGATAAATTGTAACACTTTGATAAATGATATGACAATTGAGTAGCTGCAAATAAAATATGATACAAAATCTATAGTGACAGACAGCTGATCAGTGGTGGCTTAGGAATGGGGTGGGAGAGTTGAGAGGCAGAGATTACTAAGGGACATGAGGGACCATTGGGGTAATAGATATGTTCACTGCTTAATATCATAATGGTTTCATGGGTGTTGACACATGTCAAGCTTATCAAATTCTCACCTTAAGTATATGTAGTTTTAAAAAATCTTTGATATCACAATAAAATATAAAACAATTAGGATAGTTCCTCTATATGTTGGCAATAAAATTATTAGAAAATATAGTAAACATATAGTAATGTAGTAAAATGTGGAAATTATGGCCAAAAGTACAGTAAAATACAGTACAGCCAATACAATAAAATACAGTAAAATACAGTACAGCCAAAAGTATAGCCAAAAGTACAGTTAGAAAACATAGGGGAAAGTACCATTTTTTATGGTCATAAAACTCAAAGTATCTGGAATAACCATAATGAAAATGAGAATTTATAAAAAGAAAAGTACAAAACTACTGAGAGTCATGAGACTTAAATAAATGGGGAGGTATACTATGTTCCTGGAAGGAAACCCTTCCATAAAGGTGTCAGTTCTTCCTAAATTGCTGTGCAAATTTAAAACAATGTCAATAAAAAGGATCCAGAGTTGTTTTCTCCTTTGGGGTGGAGAGGGCAAGAGAAATGAGTGGACCGCTTCACAAATGAGGTGGCTGCATGCATTACTATATCTTTTCTGTATTCCGATGCTTTGATATCTAGGCAAGATAGCAACCCTGAGGGACTTCCCCTCCTAGGGCTGGCCGATTCCTAGGAATGATAAACCACCTGACTGAGAAGACAGTTTCTAAATGCAAACCAACAAATCCAGAGCCCACACCTCTGGCCATCTCTTTATTGAACCCATGAATCTGCCCTAATCAAGCCTGGACCAGGTACTAGACAAGGAAGAGCAGTCTCTATATTATAGAATCTGTAGAACTTACCCAAATTAAGCAATCCTAAAAGGCTTACCCGGCCTCCTCCTCTCTCTCCCATGTAAACCATGATCGAGGCTCTTGCCCTTAATTCTCTCCTCTCTATCTGCCTCTTAACCAAACCTGGTGCTTTTCCCCATGGCATGGCATGACCCTTTTCTTTGGGATCTCTGAGTGTAACAAACTATCTTCCCAATGGCAGTTATTTCCTGATCTATTGGCTTTGCCATACCCAAATAATTATATAACCCATATTAAAAGACAATGTTAGGCAGAATTCTAAAATGGTCCCTCCAGACCCCCTGCCTCTGGTTTTTCAATCAATTGAATCTATTACTGC
The DNA here is from genome assembly GCA_028644305.1 of Xerus rutilus. NCBI lineage: Eukaryota > Metazoa > Chordata > Mammalia > Rodentia > Sciuridae > Xerus > Xerus rutilus. The sequence continues at coordinate 86,576,879 of CM053399.1, read as the reverse complement.
TATGAAGGGACCTAGCAGATGTAAGTAAAGTTCCAAGTCCATTGACCTTAAGATAACAGTTTTTTGAGTGGGCATGCTACAACCAGGCAACCCCTTTAAAAGAAGGGAGTTTTCCTTAGTGCAGGAGAGGAAGACAGAGAGATGTGCTCCTACTGGCTTCAATGAAAAGGAAGTGGCTCTGCTGGAAGCCACTGGGGGATGTGTGCCCAGAAACTGGTGAGATTGAAACAGAGTTCCAGCCTCAGCTGAGAATTGCAGCCCCACAGCATGCTGATTTCAGCCTGTGAGACCCAAGCAGATCAACATAACCTGCATTGCAGATTCCTGATCCAGGGAACTATTGTTTAGAGCTGCTGAGTTTGCAGTTACGGCAGTAATTGAACACAAATATGGAAGCACAAAACTGATCATAGGAAGGCCTCTGGAGCTGGCCTGGTTTTAAATCTTAGCTCTGCCACTCCCCAGCTGTGTGAACTTGAGGAAGTTATTTATGCCCCTGTTTCCTCATCTGGTAAGTGGAAATGGAGTACAGTTATAGGTTTGCTGTGAGAATTATATATGCTAATGCATGGAAATTGTTAGAGCATGCCTGGCCCAGAGAAAACACAGTTGTTTGCCTGTTTTTATGCCTCTAAATTTAGATGGAAGAATAACTGGTCAAAAATGACCAAAGAGAAAAAGTATAAAATTAATGAGAGATATGATTCTATCAGATTAAAAAATACTCATGAAGCTATAATAAATCATTATGGTAATGATTCCGAAATAAACTCATGGTTCACTAGCATAGAACCAATCACCAGATAAACACATGCTTACACATGCATCCCTTTAGTTACCATAGCCAGGCACTGTTCTACACATGGGGGATGTGGCAGTAAAGCCAAAGAAAAAAGCCAAACAAAACAGATAAATTCCTTGTTTCTAGGGATCTTATGCTCTAAAAGTGGAACCAAACAGTAAACAGAGAGTGCTATGTGGGTAATAAATGCTATGAAGAAAATCAGTTGGGATAAGAAGGTTGGAGAGGGTAATTTGCAGGAGGGGAGCCAGAGGTGGCCTCCTGGTAAGGTGACATTTGAAAAGAGCCTTGAAAGTAGTACATAGGGAGTGACTCAAGCATCAAGGCCATGAGTGTCCAGGCAGAAGGGGGACCTAGTGCTGCGAAGGCCCTGTGCAGATGCAGGCCTTAGCTGTTTAGGGTTAGTATGTTTAGAACAGAATGAAGGAAGGGGGCATGTGGTAAAGATGAGGCGTAAGTTTTTAAATAGTGTTGCCAGATAAAGTACAGAGCATTAGTTAAATTTGAATTTTGGAGAAACAGTGAATACATTTTTGGGCCCATTTTTGGACATACTTATACTAAAGTATTATTTGTTCCTTGTTTTTCTCAAATTCAACTGTAGCTGGATACCCTGAATTATTATTTGCTAATACTGGTAATCCTATCTAGGGAAGATGGTTATGATATAATATTCAATTTAAAAATTGATACAAAATCAGGTTTATAGTTTTCTCTCAACAATGTTAAAAATGTATGAATAAATGTCTTCAAAGGAATATACTAAAATGTTCATTCTATTGTTCTTAGATACGATAGGCTAGTGAATAATATTTTAATGTTTTTTGCTTTTCTGTAGGTTTCTGTAATTTCCACATGGTTTAAATTGACTTTGTCCAGTTTGTTCAAATCAGTATTCCAAATGCCTCCGTGAGTTTCTTAGTAGCCACAGAACAAATACTTACCAATTTTTAAATTATTGAATTAGTTGTATACATGTTACTTATAAATCAGGAAACCTCCACTTGAACTGTGGGGGCACTGATCACTTGCCTGTCCTTGGGTCATTTATTACTCATGAACTCAGGCACTCACTTGGTTATTTGTACATTCAGCAAACATCTGCTGAGTGTGGGCCCTATATCAGGAACTCAGGTAGACAGGGGACACAGTCCATAGGTGAGTCTGCAGGAGCTCACCTTGCTCATCAAGCCTGCCTGTCGAGCCACAGAGAGTTTTGCTGTAGATGGCAACTGGAAATTGGGGTTAGGGGAGAGTTTCAGGGAGAGAGTTGGGTACCAGCTGCTGTATCTGTTCCAGGAGAAACATGCTAGGTGTCCCTCGTGATACTTGCACTGAATGGGTGCTGGGTTGGATGGATGGGACAATACTGAGAACATGAGCTGTAAGGGCCTCTAAACTGGGTAGGTCCCTTGAACTTGCCTGAGACTACCTTCTCAGTGCTCTAAGAGCTAAGCCAAGTGCTGTTCTCCCTTTAACCCTGGGTCAAGAATTTGGGGAACACAGGGCATTTCTTTTCCTCCAAAAGTATCATAAGGGATTCCAGACAAGTCCCTGAATAGCATTTGGCTTGAACGGCTAGACGCCCCAGTGGCCTGAAGCCTTGTAAACACCCAAGATTTGGAGTGTGCTATTAACAAGCATAACACTTCAATAATTCATCCTCCTGTTGGCAACAGCAAGCTTCTAGAATTCCAAACTTCATTTCCGCATGTTCTGGTCCATGTACCAAACAAAGAAACTAGAAACAAGGCTGGGTTACAGGAAAGAAATGCTCTGATGTCTGTCTCTGTGGCTCTGAGGGAGAAAAGCCCAGACATTTATTGGTGGGGCCCACAGTGTGATGCAGCTTTGGGTTCTGTCTGTGTGGCTGTCTTCCTTGCTGGACTGCTCCATATGCATACTCAAACCCCAGGGTTGGCTCAGCGTCCAGCCCCTAGCAGGCAGGGTCACACATATTTGTTCATCTTCAGTTCAGTCCTGTTGCCAGATAGTTGGAAATAAGCCCCCAAGCCCCTCCTTAAAAATAAACAAATAACTCTGCACAATGCAGTCCACTGTCACCAGCATCAGTGGTCTGGTGCCTCAATCTAGGTCTTGGGGGGTAAATTTGGAAGTCCCAGACTGTGACAGGCCTAGGCGTCCCTGAGTTGCCAAAGGCACCATTATAGGGAATGCTGTGTCAAAGCTGGTTTCACATTTTTCCATCTAGATATTGACCTTGGGCTCTTCCCTTGAGCTTTGCAAAACTAGCTTCTTCTAGTATGGCTCAAAGGTTACCTGTCACCTCCTTAGAACAGCCACCATGTCTACCCTTGAACATACTTATTTCTCTGAATTTTCTCTATTTTTTCTTTTTGCTCTTTTTTGCTTCTCTCCCTCTGCAGTGCCAGCTCTGTGAGAGTAGGGTCATTTTCTACTTTGTTCAGGGTTTCTCTTAGCACTTGGACTTGGTGTACAGTAGGTGCTCAGGGTATGTTGGCTGAGCCCATCCCTAGCTGGACTTTGATTACCTCCCCCATCTCTAGGGGACTTCTGATTTCTCTAGCTCTCCTCATCCAGAAGGATACACATTTCACCTTAGCATGGCCCATGTGGATTAACATTTAGAAAGAAAAACTGTGAGGCAAAGAAATAAAACTCATTGTATTTCAAAACTAACTAGTTAATTAAGTCTGTATCCTAATATGACCTAAAGCCTCATGGGGATCTTTGCCAACACCTGCCTAGATTTTCATGCACGAGTTAGAGGTTACTGGATGGACAAGAAGGGCAAGAGCATGGCAGGCTATGGGAAGCTGGCCCCAAACCTTAGAGGTTGGAAAGAGCCTGCAGCCGGGATTGAAGTTTAGAAAAGTTAAGGAGGCTGTTATGTACCAGGTGAAGAAACCCAGAAAAGCCAAAACAATCCTTAACAAGAAGAGTGAAGCAGGAGGCATCATCATACCAGACTTTAAATTATATTACAAAGCTATAGTAACAAAAACAGCATGGTATTGGCACCAAATAGACATGCAGATCAATGATATAGAATAGAAGACACAGAGACAAGCCCACATAAATATAGTTATCTCATACTAGACAAAGGTGCCAAAAATATACACAGGAGAAAAGATAGCCTCTTCAACAAATGGTGCTGGGAAAACTGGAAATCCATATGCAGCAAAATGAAATTAACCTCTATCTCTCACCATGCACAAAACTCAACTCAAAGCAGATCAAAGATCTAGGAATTAGACCAGAGACCCTGCACCTAATTGAGGAGAAAGTAGGTCCAAATCTTCATCATGTTGGATTAGGCCTTGACTTCCTTAACAAGACTCCTAAAGGCAAGAAATAAAAGCAAGAATCAATAAATGAGATGGATTCAAACTAAAGAGCTTCTGCTCAGCAAAAGAAACAATCAATTAAGTAAACAGAAAGCCTACATTCTGGGAACAATTTTTTGCCACATGCACATCAGATAAAGCACTGATCTCTAGGATATATAAATAACTCAAAAAACTTAACACCAAAAAAAAAAAAAAACCCAAACAACTCAATCAATAAATGGGCCAAGGAGCTAAACAGAAACTTCGTAGAAGAAGATATACAATCAATCAACAAATATATGAAAAAATGTTCAATATCTCTAGCCATTAGAGAAATGCAAATCAAAACTACCCTAAGATTTCATCTCACGTCAGTCAGAATGGCAGTTATCAAGAATACAAACAATAACAAGTGTTGGCGAGGATGTGGAGGAAAAGGCACACTCATACATTGCTGGTGGAACTGAAAATGGGTGCAACCAATCTGGAAAGCAGTGTAGTGATTCCTTAGAAAACTTGGAATGGAACCACTATTTGACCCAGTCATCCCATGCCTTGGACTATACCCAAAGGAATTAAGAACAGCAATACTACAGTAATGCATCCACCTCAATGTTTATAGTAGCACAATTCACAATAGCTAAACTGTGGAACCAAGCTAGATGTCCTTCAATGGATGAATGGATAATGAAACTGTGGTATATATACACAATGGAATATTACTCAGCAATAAAAGAGAATAAAATTATGGCATTTGTAGGTAAATGGATGGAGTTGGAGAATATCATGCTAAGTGAAATGAGCCAATCCCAAAATACAAATGCTGAATGTTCCCTCTGATAAGTGGATGCTAATACATAATGGGGGAGAGGACATGGGAAGAATGGAGGAACTTTGGTCAAAGAGGAGGTGGGGGATGGGACATGGGGTCAGGAAAGATGGTGGAATGAGATGGGCATCATAGCCTTAGCTTCATGCATGACTGCATGTATGCTGTGATTCTACATCACATACAAGCAGAGACATGAAGAGTTGGGCTCCATCTGTGTACAATGAATCAAAATGCATTCTGCTATCATGTATGCCTAAGTAGAATAGATAAATTAAATAAAAAATAAAATAAAATAAAAATAAAAATTGTGTGGATTACAAAATAAAAAAAATAAAGAACATATTTGGGAAGTATCAAGGAGGTAAAACTGGTGAATTTATGAGTGAATGGACATAGGGAAGGAGTAAGACTCACAAAATATTTTTTATTTTGGCCCAGGTGACTATAGAGCCTGGAGAAGAATAGATGTTATAGAAAAGATACAGCTTTTTTAGCCCCAGATTCAGCTGTGCAGATATAGCTGGATCTTGACTCTGGTCCTTAAAACCTGAACTTGTCTGATTTATAAATAATAAGTAATCATTCCTGCTGTCAATAAGAAAAATGTTGACCAGTTAGGCCTGGAAGAGGCCCTGACTCAGGACCCCAGGGACCAGATTGGTTTTGTTCCTGCTCATCTTCTTTCTTTGGATATGACCACCCTGCCAGTTATGAAGCTCCTAACTGCATTATTATCTGAGTCACATTTTCTCCAAAAAACAAATATTTTTCATCTGCTTGTCTAACAACTACATCAGAATAGAAAGCGAGGTATGTCAGGTATGAAGAGTTCTTGAGGGGTCCCTGTCAGCTCCTGGGATCCCAGCATCTCTTGTTAAGGGTCTGCGAGCCACTTGCTTGACACGCCTTTCTGGAATTTTACCTGGTATGGATCTCAGGCACAGTTTTTCCCCTTCCAGAAAATCAAGGCATTTGCATACTTCTAACAAAAATGTCAACAACATTTCAACAAATTTTAACTGAGTTCTTACTACGTACCAGGCATGACTCTTGTCCTCCCAACCCCCATTCTAAGTGGTTCTTTAAGGACTCTCAACTGCAGGTCTTCATTTGTATGTAACTTTCAGCTGTTGAATATAGTTCTTTTGGGTCAGGAAGACTGGCCTCATTTTTACAATTCCTGTGCTACTTGGATTCTTGAATTTTCCTTATCAATGTTCATCCTAGATTTTCTTCTCCTTCTTCTTCCTCTTCTCCTACCTCTTCTCCTCCTTTTTTTATGGTACTGGGGATGGAACTGAGGGGCACTCTATCACTGAACCACATCCCCAGTCTTTTTTATTTTTTATTTTGAGACAAGGGTCTCACTAAGTTGCCATAACTGGCCTTGAACTCAAGAAACTCCTACTTCAGCCTCCCGGGGTAGCTGGGGTTACAGGTGTCCACCACTGCAAGGGCTCATTCTAGATTTTCTAATTTGAGGATCATTAGAAAGGTGGAAGCAAAAGAGGCCCTGGAGAGTGTTGCTGTTTGTCACTTTAAACCATTCGTATTGGAAGGACAGGAGGGAACTGGCAATTGATCATTTTTGAAACCTTTTCTCTGTGCTAGGTTTCGGGGGGGCTTTTTTTTGTTTTTGTTTTTGTTATTGTTTTTCCTATTCATCATTCCATGTAATTCTCACAACAAACCTGCAGTGTAAATATTATTATTGCCTTTTTATGAACAAGGAAACTGAGGTTCAGAGAGGTTAGGAAAATTGCCCAATGTCATATGGCTAGTAGTTGGAGAGTTCCTACTTGAAACACTTCTCTGTTCTCGTTACTCTGACTCCACTGAAAAAAGCCTTTTGTGGTCTTATCTTTGGCTTATTCCAAGCTTCAGCCTTTCTGAAATTGTACTTAAAAGGTCTGTGTCACTCCTTTGTATTCATCCCTCGTAAGCAGGCTTCTTCCATATCAGAGTCATTTGCAATTGTATCACCAGATTTCATTTTTGAAAGTCATCCCTCCAGTGCTATCTTCCTTGAGTCTATCAGATCTTGAGATCAGCCTGTCTTTTCTGTGAAGGTTTTGCAGTCTGCCTTTGTAAAGACTAAGGTATGTGTCAGACCCTGCCCAGCCCTTTTCTCCATGCATAACATGAACTTTGGTTACTATTTCTTAAGATTCCTCTTCCTGTCTCTTTGCCAAGTAGTTTGCCCTTGTTAAAGCAGAATTGACTTCCAAATAGATCCCCCAGCCCTGCTTTCTGAGAGATTAAATTGCTGAGGCAAACTACAAATATATTCCAATACATTCATTGCTGTAACCTAAATGATAGCTTCCTGCAATGAAAAGTAATTGTAAATAAAGTCAAATCGGTAAGTTAGACTAGGAAATGACCATATTTCTGTAGGTGTTTTAAAAACAGGGATTTTGAGCAAGTTTAGTGACACACACCTGTAATCTCAGTTACTTGGGAGGCTGAGGCAAGTTTGAGGCCAGTCTGGGAAAATTAGTGAGACCCTGTCTTAAAATAAAGAAGATAAAATGGGCTGGGGATATAGCTCAGTGATAGAGCAACCCTAGATTCAATCCCCAGTACCATCACCACCACCACCACCACAACGACAACAAATAGGAATTTTGATTTCTACATACAGTTCACGGGGACTTACTTGGATCTCTGAGCATGCTTGTGTAATAATGACTGTGCATGGCTCTAAGCAAAGTCACACTGCAGTGTATGTGTAGTTGTACAAAAGACCATACTAAGTGACCTTGTATAAGGCAGACAATATAGAGGAGGGTTGTGAGCATGAATTTTTGGAGACACTGCTTTCTTAATGCTTCATTTGCTCTGAGACTCAGGTAGACTCCCAACACCTCTGAGCTTAGTCCTCTTACTATAAGTGATGGTGACTTAGACAGTCACTATATCCATCCCATGAGGGTGTGGGAAGGGCAGATGGAGTAGTATGTACGTGCTTACTGCAGGCCTGGCAGTTGAGCCAAGTGCTCATTAATAGGAGACCTATCAGGTGCACCTACATCTGTTCTTATGGGAGCTTGCTTTGGTTTATATCTATGTGTGTGAATCTGAATGTGAAAATTCAAGTATATGCTTCTGGAATGATTTTAGTCTTGTCACTACTTTTTAACATAGACATTCACAGATTCTTGGCAGTGTGTCCTGAGGACAGGGAGACCTTAAAAATGAAGAGACTAGAATCCTCATTAAGAATTTGAAGAGCTGGGGAGCACTTCAGTTGCTGGCCCTAGAGGTGCAGGTGTGCAGTCTGAAAGATTCCTTCCAAAAAGTGAAGGGCTTAATCAGGTCCGCTGGCGGTGGCGGTGTGTGTATGTGTGTGGCTAGGAAGTGGAGGGCCTCATGGGATGGGAGTGCACATCCAGAGGCTGCAGCCCTCCTTCTTGAACAGATCTCTCCCCTGATGACAGGTCAAACAAGGGTCCTCCAAGGTGTTTCCCAGGCTCTGTTCCCTAATGGATGCTTCGTGGAAAAGGGCAACAGCCCTCATGTGTGGATTTCCTCAACTCAAATTCCAACTTCGATTTCCAGGCAGAACAACATTTGTTTTTAGAAAAAAACCCCAACCAGCTCAGAGGTGACGAGGGTGACAGGGCTGCAATTATCACCTGTTCCTCAGCATCTAGTGTATTGTGGGGAAGGTGCTGACAGCTCTGAACTCTTTGTGTGGGGAGCTGAAGCCCCCCACCTCCTCAGAACATTTGACACAGACAGACAGCTGCGGGGACTGGTGTGGGGGTGGGGTGGGGGTGGCGGGGGCCTGTCACCTCCTCCCCCTCTCATCTCCCCTTCTCTTTAGGCTGTAGGAGTGGGCTGAGAGGTTCTGCACATATTTCCATTCGTGGAAAATTTTTTACAATATCCAGTTAGACTTTACTTAAGAACCTCCTCAGGGTGTCAGGCCTCACAAAAAAACAAAGAGGAAAGCAATGGTTATTAATTTAAAATCAACTGACCTTTATGGGTCTGAAACCAAAGGGCAGGATGGAGAAGTGACCCCCAGAGGGCGCCAGAGTGATTCCATGTTAAGTGCTAAGGAAGTCCAGTGGAATAGCGGGGAAAGAGGCTTCCCTGTCACAGACACTCCAGTTAAAAACCCGATTCTGCTTCTTCCTTGACGTTTGACCTTGGACAGCTCAGCCTATTAGAGCTTTGGCTTCCTCACCCTACCGTGGAGGGTTGTTATGAAGGCTAAGAGAATGAAGATCGAGTTGGGTGGGGAGGCAAAGAATTATTCCAAGGGCCTGTGCCTCCATCAGCATCTGAATCTATTATCCACATATTGAATGAACGCTGCCTGCATACATATGCTTGCCCCTTTTTCATATATATTAATACCTTATAATAAATACAACGTGAATTCAGCAAAAAGCGTTTCAGAGTTCCTGATAGGCTTTGATGATATTTTTTTCAGTCCATAGATACTAAGCATCATTGCTGTTCTCATGTAGGGGTCTGTATATGGGTTTTCTGTGAGACAAGAGTCCTCAGAGGTCCCCAGGAAGGTTGGGAACTACTGAGATAATGCATGTAAAGCTCTTACCTCCTCCTTCTCCTGAGCCCAGTGGAGGGAGGGCCCTTCTGACCTGGGCAGTGCTCTGATTATTCTCCAGGGCTGCCAGGAGGTCACAAAGACTTTACCACAGGCCCATGACAGGCCCAGACAGATTTCACTGAGCTCCTTATATAAAGCTGGCCTTCCTTTTCTATAATACCAGCTCCCAACAGGAACGACCCTGAGAGGACTTCCTGTTCATCAGAATAAACTTCATCAGCTAGTATCGTTCTGCCAGTTGTGTTCTTCTACATTGCCCTCTATCCTGGGGTGGGGCCAGAGGCTCAGCGCAAAATGTGCCTTTTGGCCACCAGTTCAAAACAAAGTAACCTGGAGAAAACTGCCTTGCCTTCTCCTACTCCACCACCCAGGAGATGAAATGCCCCAGGCCATCTCTGAAGTTCATCTATTTGGTCTCGGGGTGGGGTCCTAGGTCTCCTAATATCAGGTCCTACCTCTTGCTCCCCAGCAGCACTGTGTCATGAAAGCAGCTTCAACCATGGCTGCCCTCAGGGCCCTTGCTGCTTCCAGTGCCACTCCATGGCTGCCCTTTGGTTCTCTCCTGACATCCCAGAGCCGGTATTGAGTCCTCTTGCTCCTCAAAGAGTACTCCCTGGATTGCAGCACCCCACCATCTGAGCACTTGTCAGAGATCTGGATCCCTTTCCCCAGACCTACTGAATTAAGATCTGTATTTTAAGTTAGGTAATATGCATGCACATTAAAGTTTGAGACCTAAGAGTTCCAGGTACTGCTCGACTACTTCACATCAAGGATTACTTCTGGCTAATTGGTGCCAGCATCTGAGAACGTGGTACAGGGAAATGGTCATAGAGACCTTAGTGCATGTCCTAGGCATGGCAATGTTTCATCCTTATGTCTCCTCTCTAAGGCAGTGTGTTCTCCCCATGTACAGAGGAACACGCAGTATAGAAAAGTATGAAACCAGCTCACCATTCCAGAACTAGTAAGAAGGTTGTGTGCCACACAAACAGAAATGGCACAGGAGCAGCAGATGTGAAGGCACAGAGGTGTGAGACATCATTAGCATCTTGGAGAAGTAACTCTATGTGAAGGGCACTAGATTGGATGCTCAGTGATTTCATTCATTCTTCTGCAACCACTAGCTGAGTACCTGCTCTGTCCTGGATGAAGGAGTCACAGTGTAGAATGAGATAGACATAGTCTGTTCTTAAGAAGCTGTCTTTCTACTGTATATCAATACCATGTAAATCAACAGAAGGACATTCTTTCCTTTAGGATTTTTCAACTTTCAGAAGTCCCCACAGTGAGTTTCTAGGGGTGTTGTCTTCTCTCTCTGAGGGTGGTGTTTCATCTCCTATTGCTCATAAGCAGAAAGCATTGGTCTGTGGACAGTGCCAGATACCTGGAAATGCTGGTCAAGAAGGGTGAGAATGTGGGCTCCACCCTGCAGCAGAAAAGGGCCAGAACACAGAATTCCCCTTGCCTCTAACACCATCCTACTCTCTGCAGAGAGGGGGCTGGTGCTGAACACTACTTTGTTTTCCCTAAGATCAAAAGTCCTGGAAGAATGGAGTTGCCTGCAGTTTTGCTGCCAGGGGTGCTTGTGAGAAGGCTCCAGAGGAAGGCAACATCAGAGCACAGCCTAGCCCTCCTTTCTTCTTCCTAACACATGCCACTCACGTTCACAGGCCACTCTGGCTTTCCCTGGGTGTCCTGCTTTATGGATGTGATTTGATTTGGAGGTTCCCATTCTCTCACTTGGGTCTGACTTGCTGGCAGCTCTGGTCCCAGGAAATGACCTTGATTCATAAGCCGCTGCAGTGACCAGCCAAGGTGGCCAGGGAGGCTGTATTGTGGCACCAGGAATCAGGCACTTGGGAGTTTCCATATTGATCTGTTGCTTTATCTATAGCTGAAAACAAATCACCTCAAAACTATCATAAAGAGTGGTTCCAATGAAGATGGCTTATTATTTCTCATAATTCTATGTGTTGACTAGGTTCAGCTGGGTGGTTCTTCTCTATTCTACCAGGTAACCCAGAGGTCACTGATGAGGATGCATTCAGCTAAGAGCTTCACAGGAGCTGGCACTCCCCGTCTCCTCCTTGGGCCCCTCTCTATGTGGCTTCTCATCATTCGGTGTTCTAGATAGCATGGCGGGCACCTTCCAAGGCAGCGTATTCCAAGAGGATGACCCCAGAGTCCAAGCACTTATCTAGCCACCCTCTGTTTGTGTCATGATTGCCAATGATTCACTGGCCAAGGAAAGTTGCATGGCTGATCCCAGAGTCCTGGTGGGAGGGGATTACCTCAGGATGTGACTACCAGTCAATGTGTACACAGGGACCACCAATATCACAGTATACCATATGGCCTTAGGAAGTGTAGCTGCCAGGAGCTGCTTAGGGACATAGTGCAGGGCTTCCTGGGACCAATTGAGAGCGTAGAAGTGCAGTCCTGGCTGGGGCACATGGCTTTAACATAGTTTGTTCAATCAGTTGTTCAACTGAGTCACCCAAACTAGTAGGCATGGGACCAGACACTGGGCGTACCAGGATGACTGCCACACTCTCCTTGCTCTCAGGGAGCTCACAGATCATCAGCTACAGGCAGACAAGTTAGCAGTGTAATAGCATGTGTGATCTGTGCTTGGATTGAGTTTTACCATGGTTAATATAGAGTCAGAAAGAGGGAGATTTAAATCAGACTGAGAGACGGGGAAGTCTTCTCTAGGGAGGAATATTGAACTGAAACTTGGAACAACAGTAGGAACTGGCCAGGTGGATTTGCAGCTGGGCTGCAAAAGCATGTGAAAAAGTGGGTGAAGGTCCATGGAAGAGAAATGCCTTGAATTAGCCAGAAAATTGGATGTAGTTCCTCTTTCCACACATTTGGGAGGAAGGAAGGATTTATTTGGGAGATGAGCCAGGAAAGCCTGCAGCATGAATGTTTTAGTATTTTATCATGCTTCAGTCCTTTGAAACCAAGGGAGAACATTGGAAAGGCGTCTGCTTTAAGCATAAAAGCATTTAAATTGTTTCCTATAATAACACATTTACTCATATAAAATATACTGTAAATGGAAAACATCATCATCCTGGCCATCACCCACCAAGTGAGGAGGCTGTTCCCAAAGTGCAGTTACAATTTGATGGCAGCCTGAAATGAGCTAAAGGCAGCTGAATGAGGCATTGTAAAAAGGAGGTTAGAAATGTGAAATGCTGCCTTCGTCCATGCCCCTCCCTTAGGGGGCCACAGAAAGCCCAGCCAGACCATAGTGAGTATTTGGCAGGCTGGGTGTGCTTATGGGACATGCCTCTGAGAGGGGGGACCTCAAGAAGAGGGCAGGACTGGTCTGTATTAGCACATTCTCTACCTTGTATGCACTCCACAAGTAGATGTGGCCCTCAGTGGTACAGTACAGCAGTGGACATGCACTGCTTAACACTACATTGCACTTCCCCTCCCTTTCGGCTGCAGCTTTTCATGAGCCAATAAGTAGATGCTTTTATTGACAGGTCTCTTCCTGCTCAGCCTTTTGCTATTATACCCGATGGTGCAACAAAGAACACATGACAGCATTTCCCTCATGTTGGAGTTATAGGCAAAAATAAATTCCAGAAGTAAAATTTCTGGATCAAAAATGTAAATGAATTTTAAATATTGTTAAACATTTCTAATAGGTGACAAATGGTACTTTAGCATAGTTTTATCTTGCAATTCTCTTACTGTGGGTGGAGTTAAGAATGTTTCCCTCCCAGTAAATGATTCCATATCATTTTGTTCATTTTTCTATTGTGCTGTTGGTTTTTTTCATATTGAAACAGCACAATAGAAAAATGAACAAAATGATATGGCTCCAGATTTGCCTGCGTCTTGTGCTTGGTCTACTTAGACTCCAGAACTTATTTAAGCAGGAATGTCTGTTGGTTAGGACACCCTGTCTATGGTATTCTGGTTATGGCAGCCTGGATTGGCTACACATTTACACATCTGCCCTACTAATTGGATTTCAGAGGCAGTGTTAGGCTTAGTTCATTCAAAACAATTTGAAAGAATTCCTTCTTTTCCAATGTTCTAGAAAAGTTTATATATAGAAAATGTAATTTTTCTTTTCTTTTTTTTAAATAGGCTTAGAAAATTATGGTTGTAAAAATTTTGAGCCTGGTAGTTTTATGAAGAGGAAGTTTGCCAGATTTTTCTGTTTATCCTTTTATAATTAATTGATCTGTGTGATTTTCTTCTTTTTGTACAGTCAGCTCAGTAATTGTATGATCTATGGAATTATTCATTCCCTTCAGATTTTTAGGTGTACTGACACTTGTATTGAGTCAGGGAGTGTTCTAATAGCTTCTATAGCTGTGATTCTCCCCTCCAAACATCTTATTTTGTAGATTTTTGTTTTCACTCTCTTTAATTAATTAGATTATTTATTTTCTTAAACTCAGCTCTTGGGTTTATTCTCACATTTTTCTGTTTAAATTAATATATTAATTTCTACTCTTTGCTATTAAACCTTTTCCAAAAGATGTTTTATTATTTTATAACTCCTAAAATTGAATGTTTATCTTATTTAATTTATGTATCCTTGATTATTAGTAGTATGTAATAAAATAAATTTCTCTCTCTCTTTTTGAGATGGGGTCTCACTATCTTGTCCAGACTGGTCTCCAACTTGTGGGCTCAAGCAATCTCCTTCTTTATCCTCCCCAGTAGCTGGGACCACAGGCACATACCCTGCATCTTAAATTTCCCTCTTGATAATTACTTTAGTTCTGTCTCACAGTATATATATTATCTTAATTGTCATGTTCTAGTTATTCTGCCATATTTATTTGCTTTTCTTGACCTAAGAGAAATTTGAAAAAGATTTAAAAATTTTTTTTGAAGTGGTGAGGATTTTTTGTTAATGATTCATTTCTAGTGTTAGTTCAGTATGATCAGAGATTGAATTTTGTACTGTTTTACTTTGGTTTAACTTTAAATAAAGATGTTTTCTCTGATTTGAAGGCTCAGAGTTCAAAATACACAAACTCTATGTACTTATTATGTTATGTTACTACGACCTTCTGTAAATTTTTAAAAATCTGCTTGATGTTCGATTATTTCTCCTTATGTTTTCTTGTTAGGATCTGAGGCTTTGTAGATAAGTAGGTTAAGGTTTTCTTCTCTACAACAGGTAAATTTAGGCAGTTAACTGTGTGTCTATTCACAAAGCAATTTGATATAAATTAATATCTTCAATATTGGTGTCGTGCTATTTTGTGCATAAGTAGTCACATTTTAAAATTTCATTCTGAATTGTACCTTGAGCATGACACAGGCCATTCTTTGTTAGTGCTTTGCCTTTGAAGGTGGCCTTTCCGATATTCAGATCATGACCTCTTTCATCCTTCTGTGCCTCTCTTTCATATTAAGTATCCTATTGTCTGTCCTTTTATTTTCAACCTTTCCAAATCCCTTTTTTAGGCGTGCCTTTTGTATGCAGAACTGACGTTACTTTGTGATACAATCTGAAGATTTTTTCTTTTAATAAGTTTGTCTCATTAATATGTACTTCTATGAAAAATGTTTCATCTTAGTTCTGCCATTGCTTTATGTTATACCTTTTGTTTTAATATTTTAACAAACTTTCTCTATGTGGAAATTTCCTCCTTTTCCTTTTGAGTTTAGTTTGGAAGGTTTGTATTTTTCTGACAGTTACCTTCGTAACTCTAGCTTCATATGATACCCTTAAATTCCTATTTCTATAAGCAGTCTCAGTCTATTCTCTATACAACACATTTCATCCTCTATCTCTTTAGATAATAGATTGTAATTTCTCTCATATCTTGCTTCAATGCGTTTGCTTCACTGAGATAATTGCCTCATTACTTTCATTTAAAAAAATCACGAAGAAATATTTAGTCACAATTTATGCTGCTCTGTGAAAACATTTTCCCCTTGACTCTTCTTCTGCTGCTGCTATTTGTTCCTGTTTCTTTCTTCCTTTTCTCTTTCTTTGTCTAGACATAGTGCTGTCTCCTTTTTGAAGACTGGCTTTGGAATTAAGGAGTTTTTTCCTGAACCAGCTATTTGCAGTTGGGCTCTGTGTGAGGAGGGCTGAGCTGTGTTCTGGGTTCCCACGGTGCTTGTCAGGATGCAGGTTTGTAGATGAGTAGCTCAGGCATCACCTGTCTCCAGCAGGTGAATATAAGCAATTGTGTGACTGTCCACAAGGTAAAGCCTCTTTGCTCCCCACTGTCACAAAGATACTTTCCTTGCCAATGGCTCACTTGTGTGACATTCTGTCTTGACCTGTCCTCTCTGTTCATGGAATTGGTCTGTGGAATCTTCTGCCATAACCTTATGTCTCTGCTCCTGTCAAAATCATGGTTTTACATCTCAAGGAGGATTATTCACCTTCCAGGAACATATTTTAAAAGTTCTTTCTGAATTCTGCTGCTGGGCGTTCCTCTCTGTACTCCTGACCTGAACTTCGTCATTTGGATGGCACTTCTATTTATCTTGCGGTTCCAAATTTCAGGTCTCTCCTACTGTGCAAAGATGGAGTTCGTGTTCCTGCCTTTTATTTGCTTCATTGCTCTGAGGTGATTTACAAGAGGAGAAGGAAGAAATGCCAGCTTCATGCTGCTCCAGTCAAAATGGAAGTTGTTCCAGATGATATCACGATTATTACAACCATATTTGATGTGCAAGTGTTTGTCGTAAGGGGTGGTCCTGTTTGGAGACAGAGGGATGGCTCATAGGAAGTCCTACCAGATGCCAGGAGGGCCTGAGTCTCAGGGTTCATAGAGATGGGAGACCAGGTGAGAATTAGGATGGTCCCATGTGCAAGTCGGCACTCAGCCCTGATGCCTAGCCACTGGGGTGGGAGCTCAGAAATCAGCTTCAGCTCTGCCTCTGAAGGACCCTGAATTCCCACTGTGCAGGACAAGGACTCTCCAGCTTTCATCATGTTCAGTGCACAGAGAGCAAGAGTGTTCACATTGTATTTATGGATGAGGAAACCAAGGGTTAGAGGGTGGGGAGCCAGTCTCCCTGGTTTCTATCCTTGCCCACTGCTCTTGAATGTTCTGCCTCACAAACCTTCCTAGGAGTCTTTTATCTCTAGCACAGTCTCCTAGGAAGAGAGCAACTGTGGTGCCCTGAAGGTGTTCTGCACTCCTAGATCCTGGGCCTGTGCACTGCTGTTCTCTACATGTGGGCTTTGCCTGCTCCATCTCCAAACCCAACCAGGCACCTTCCTCCTAACATTGGGCAGAAGCCAACCTTTGGCCCTTCCCCATGCCCTCCTTCACCTGTTTAATTAGGTGGGCTGAACTTGAGCTTCCTTTGTATCTCTTACATGTCCCCTCATTTTGAAAATCAGTGTGCTTGTTCCTGGCCTTTGCTCCACCCTAGACTTAGAACTCCCTTTCCCTGCTGAGAAGTCATCTGCTTAGAGAAGCATCCTGGATACCCTAAGTGAGATAGCAACCCCACACTCTCAAAGCTTTTATAGCAACTTATTTTCTAGATATGTGAGTTTGTTAATGGTCTGCTTTCCCCACTAGAATACAAGCTTCACTAGAGCAAGAACTTTATTTTATATTCTCAGCCACTAGAAAGGTGATGGTACATAATAAGTACTACATTAGGAAGAGAGGGAGGAATATAGGAAGAAAAATGGAGGGAGGAGTGGAGGGAGAAGTTTGGAGAGATCTAGGGAGGGTATCTGTACTGACACACACAGCACTTATGTTTTACTCTTCTATTTCTCCCTTCACATCCTTGAAGTGGATGTGGCTCATCTACATACCTTGGACAATGGCTGCCCCTCCATAGCAGCCACTCAGTATTTATTGGTGGAATTCAACATGGCATCTCTGTCTTGAAATGAATCTCAGAGTGAAGAGGTATCTAGGTGTATCTGCAGGAAGCATACACACAGCGTATATAGGTGTATCTGCAGGAAGAGGTGTATCTGCAGAAACCTTGGGGGACAGGGTTATGTCAATTCTGAAACTCCTGTCATCCACCTATTCCGGCCCCCAGGCATTCCTAGTTTGCATAGACTCCAGGTGATCATGGATCAGAAGTGTGACCAAGTGGGCCAGCTAAGGTCTGTCTTTTCCTCTCTGCCCATCAGTGGGTGGTGGTGGTGGGTTGACTCTAACCTTCAAGCAATCCCTTGGCTGATTACTCCCCAATTCGCCTAAAACACGGTATTTACTGAAGGAGTTAGGAAGGAGAAACGTCAGTGACTCTGACAGCTCTGGAGTTCATTGACAGAAGGGAGACAACTGATAGAATGAACTCACTGGGTCAAGAATGCCTGATTTTCCTACTCCTTACAGGAAGTTGGTTCCCCTCCTGGCCCCTTCATTAAGTCCCAAAGAGAAATCACCACTTTGAAGCCATGTTCTGAAAGTGTTTTTATACAGGGATCCATCTGGTGCTATCCAGCCATGATCCCCTCTAGGAGCCTGCTGTGCTCAAAACCCTGATTGTTCAGGCTCAAATAATTAATTGTGATGTTTACTTCAAATGAATGAATATGAAATTGCTGAACATGCCCAGCAATTTGCCAAGAGAGGAAGAGGAGCCTTCCGGGTCAAGGAGCCAGGTCCTATATACAGCACTCCGGCCTGTCTACCTGCTGGGGTCAGTAATGTGGGACAGGTCCTCAGAGGACATATGGCCTTAAAGTTTCCAACTGGGGGTGGTCAGGACAGCTGGTGTGTTGCTGGAAGTCAGAGTGTATGTTGTGCACAGCTGGGAACAAATAATCAAGTAATAAGAACTGTAAATAATTTATTGCACCAAAAAATTACAGTGGATCTTATGTAACAGTTTATAACTTAATCGCATGCTGATAGCCTTGGGTGAAAGAGAAAGAGCTGAGAATTGTTCAGGTGTGAAGGTCTCAGGTTAGTGCATCTGCTACGGGGACCTCTGCGCCAAGGGTGTATGTATACACGGTTTGTGGAGAGGTACGAGAAATGTGGGAAGGAATAATGTAGAGGAGGAAGATGGGCACTAAATTGTACATTAGCAAACCTGCTTCCCTGTGGGTGACTGGAGCTTAATCCTCCGGAAATCTTTGGAAAATTGTGCAATATACATATCTCAGAATTATCTCAGCCATGGGGCAGAGGAGCTTGGTGAGAACTGCAGCTCCAGTTCAAACTTCTTGTTGAGGACGGAACCCCTTCTTCACATCCCTGTCGCATCCACCCAACTTCTGCCAGCGTGGCAGCTTCACACCCTCAGGCAGAAGCTTTAGTACACAGCAAGCTCTGCCCGCTATCCAGCTGCCTGTGGTTTCCACCCATTGTCTTAATTTTCCTCCCAGAGAAAGAGAATCTCTCCTATAAGCTGCTCAAACAGAAGCTGTGGATGCTGGGCTTATGCCCCCTTTGCTGCCCTCACCATTTCTTTGTGGTATCAACTCCTGCATTTTTGTGGCAAGGCCATAGAAATCTGTTTGCCTACATATCTTGGACAGAGTCGGGATTAACATCTTGCCCGCGGCAGCCTTTAACTAATGAGTGATGGATGTAGGGGTATAACCACCCCAGCTCCTGTGCCCCATGGCTGGCATAATTCTGAGGTATGTATATTGCATCATTTTTCCAGGAGGATTGTGTTCCAGTCATCCATAGGGAAGGCAGTTTATTATCTGCCCTCCTCCTGTTATTCCTCCCCACATTTCTTGTACCTCTCCATAAACCATTTGCACTTAAACTCTTGCCTCAGAGGTTGCTTCTGGGGGAACCCAAACCAATGAACCTAACCACAAGAGTATGAGTCCTTGTTGGAGAAAATTAGATTAAATCAGACAAATAGGAAGATGTAACCTATTTATGAATGTGAAGATTCATCACTATAAAGCTACCATGTCTTCCCAATTAATCTTCACATTTGGTGCAATTTCAATCAGAATCCCAGTGGGATATTGGAGAAGTTTGACAGAACATTTCCAAAAGTCACATGGCAGAATAAAGGACTGAAACCGTTTTGAGAAAGAAGAACTAAGAAGGGAACCTCGTTTCACTGTATGGGAAGACTAACTCAGGCTGTAGAAATAAAGTCGACATGGCCCTGCAGAGAGACCCTGGGGATGGTGAGCCTGGCAGGAGACAGAAAGGTAGGGGCGAAGGGACAGGTCTCCATGAGCAGAGGGACACTGGCCATTCTCCATTTCTACAGACACTGGACCAAGGGAATGGGACTGAATTCCACCAGAAGGGGCACAGTTTAAGTAAAAGAAAAGAGCGTCAGGTGTGAAGCCAGATGGCTTGATAATTAGGAGCGCCTGTTCTGAGAATGCCAGGGTTGGCTCAGCTCTCTGTTCTCTGCGATGTTTCCTGGTTTGATAAACATATACCACTTGCTTCTCAGGACAGGTGGTACAGCCGGTCCCTTGACTGACGTCTCAGCCTGATGCTGGATCTTTGTGACTCTCTACTTAGCACTTGCCTGATCTCACTGAGAGCCTTGAGCCTTGAGCGGCAGGACTATGGGAGCCTTTCTGGACATGATGTGTCATTTAGTGCAGGAAAAGGGCAGTCAGTGTGGATAGGAAGAGCAGGTGTTTGATTCATGGGCCAGTGCTGAGAGTGCATGGGTTCCCTGTGACTGGTGTCTGGCCGTACTCAGTCCCTGATGCCCAGACCAGAACACAGAATAACAGGCGACTTCCGTAAAAATAATTGCTAGTCTGCACTGATTCGGGAACTCCCTCATGCTCAGGCCTGAGGGACACACTTGCGGAGAGGACATTAGGATGAGATTTGTTTTTCTCCTGGCTTGGGCGTGGGAGACACCAAGCCTTCAACCCCACCAACAAACACCATTTCAAGCACATTGCCATGGTGAATGTGTCCAGATGACTGGGCCACAGGAGGTCCAGGAGTTCAGTCAAAATTTTTCTAGGTGTTTCTTTGAGTGTCTTTGGACAAGATTACATGTTCACTGGTAGAATTCGAGCGAAGTAGATTGTCCTCCATAATGTGGGTAGGACTCATCTAATCAGTGAAGGCCTGGTTAAAAAAGAAAGAGCAATCTTCCCTGAGCAAGAGAGAGAATTGTCCAGCAGGCTGACATCAGACTTCATTGGCAACAGAGGCTCTTTCTGGTTCTGCAGATGACAGCTTTTGGACTCAAAGCAGAACATCAGCACCTCTGGGTTACTAGTCCACCAGCCCACTCTGAACATTTTAGACAGCTTCCACAATCATGGGTCAATTCCTTATAATAAACCTCTTTATACATACATCCTATTGTTTCTGTTTCTCTGGAGAACCCTAACACACACACACACACACACACACACACACACACACACACACACACACACAGAGTTTACCCAGAGGCTGTAATTCAGAAGGGGATTTGGAGATACGGTTCTTTCCAACCCCTCCTCCCCTGTCTCACACCTACCCACACGGTCCCTGGGGAGCCAAGGATTGGTAGGAATACAGGCAGGTACTCTAAATTCATACCCAAGAGCAGACAGGGGACCTTGGGGCTGGTCCTGGGAGACCCATCTGGAAGAGTTCAGCTCTCACTCCATACCTGGGTTTCTCTAGCTTTACTGAGACTTTCTGGAATATTGCTGGAGGGTCCTGAAGGATATTTCTCATGCCTGGGGGACAAAATAAACTTAAACATCACTCTTCTCTCTATCCTTCCGGTCTCAGCCCTCTCTCCTCCTTTTGTTTCTACTACCTATCTTCGTGTTCCTGCATTCTTGGGAAACAGCCCTGATCTCCATGAGGGAGGGAGCAGTACTGCTCAGGGAAGGAAGAAGCCAGGATCAGAAAGCAGAGAGGGGGCCCCCAAGGCTCACATCTACCACTTCCTAGTCCCATGGCTGGGTACATGTCACCAAGAAAAGCTCTTTCCATCAGCTGTGAGGTGAGGAGGGTGAATAAGTTGGTCTTCTACATGAGTATGTGGGAGCTTCTGCCCTGTACCCAGCTAGGGTATAAAGGAGAGAATGCAGGGTGTGTCTGGCACCTGGTAGGGACACAATGAACATTTGCTGAATGTCACTGAATGATGCAGTGACAGAGACCTAGGCTTGAGACCCACTGGTGTGGCCTTTGTCATTTTACTAAGCTTCCTTAAATCTTAGTTGCAGTGGAAATGGGTGTCTCAGAAATCAATATCCTGGGAAGCCATACTTGTGAAGGATCTTTCCCTGTCACAGAGGCCTGAACTCCTGCCTTAAAGACAATCCTTCTATGACAACGTACAGGTCTCAGAACTGTATTTTATCAAGAATCTCCTGACATTTCCTGAGTGTCAGGCACTGTCGACTCATAGCTACATTAAATCACCTTGGAAAGTCTGTGTGGGACACTTGGTAATCAGTATTATTTCACAGATGCAGAAAGACTCAAAAAGACTCAGATGGTGATGTGACATCACCAAAGTCACAGAACAAGGAAGTGACCCAGTTGAGATCCAGTGTTCATCCATTTCTTTCAAAATTCACCTGGCTTTGTACTCAACACTGGGCTGAACCCAAGGGACCTGCTTTCTTTTTTCTGGTCCTGGTTTCTTCCTTTAATAATACTCCTCTAAGATTAGGGGGATCTTTTTGCAAGGATATGAGAACAGTGGTGATTTACACTGCCCAGGTGGATGAGTGGTGGAAACAAAAAAATAGTGGGAGGAAGGGCAAAGCAGGGAAGTGGACCAGGTGAGAGAAGAGTTGTTAGGGACTGAGGAGAGAATCCACAGAGTACTGTGCTGGTGGACCTGGGATCTTCCAGAGAATTGCTGAGGGTTGTTCTGCTCTCCCTCACAGATTGTCTCTAGAAGGCTATAGCTCCACACTCTGATTCTAAGGTTCTATGTCAAACTTTGACATGGCATAGCTGCCCTCTGTTAGACCCTCAGCAGCCCTATAAGGCCAGGAAGAGGGGGAAAAATGAGCTCTTATCTGTAGTATATGAGCTGTGGTTGTCCTGCCCTCAAACATTTGCCCAGCTGCCAGACACAAAACTCCAGAAGTCCCTTGGGCAGCACTGTTGCACCCACTGTCCCTGAAGAAATGGAGTCCGGGGCAGACAAGGCTGAAGGAGAAAAGAGCGAGGACTCCATAGGAGACAAGGGTGCTGGGTATCTAGCAGTGAGAAGGAGGAGATCTGAGCTTGTGACTCCCCTTCTGTACCCTTTCAGTGGCTCCCCATAACTGGCAGCTAAAGAATCAGCCCCTTATCTGACTTACAATATGCTCCAGATAACCCCTGCCCATCAGGTCAACCCTTGAACTACATAAGGAACTCGTGCTTTGCTAAGTCTCTCCCAGCAGATTTTATTCCAAAAATCTGAGTGTACAACTGTCTTTGAGAGTTGCCAGATTTGGAGGTGCTCAAGGGCACAAACCTAGGCCTTAAATAGGTGCCTTGTACACAATCAGCATTAAAAAAATTTTTTGGTTGAGTGAATGAATGACCGTAGGGTTGTGTGTACATTCCCCAGGGACTGTGAGTGGAGGAGGCCAGGGTTGGCGTAGCATATAGCTTACCAAGGCCACTGTCCTAGTGAAGGTCAGCCCTCTGCTTCTCAGCTTGAGCACATGGGTTCTCCCTTCCTTTTCAGAGTCCTTAATTAACATGACACCTTCAGTAATAAACATGCACCTTGTGGGCTCCAATCTTTCTCATTAGGGGCTGAGGCAGATTGCTAATGAATGAACCATGCTGTCCAGCATATGGCCCTGTCCTGCCCTGGGTGGAAGTGCCCCCACCCTTTTAAGACCTTGTACTCCATGGCACCACGGAGCTCCCATAGTGGATGACAGAAGCCTTCCATTCTTGTTCTTAGGTGAAATGTGGTCCAGGTGTTCCCCAGAATTAATGGACTTCAGGATGAAGCCTCACCTTCTCTCTGACATTCAAGGTCTTCCCAGGCCTGGTCCCTATGGGATTGGACTGTCCCCTAACCCTCTCTCCCTGTAACATGCTCCTGTTTCCTCCAGTAGTTCATTCATGTAGTCCCCTGTTATGGTTTAGATATGAGGTATCCCCCAAAAGCTCTTGTGTGAGACAATGCAAGAAGGTTTAGAGGTGAACTCATGGAGTTACGAGAGATTTAACCAAATCAGTTCATTAATTTGCTGATGAAGGTTGACTGGGGGATACATACAGGCAGGTAGGGTGTAGCTAGAGGAGGTGAGTCACTAAGGGTGTGCGTTTGGGGTAAATATTTTGTGATTTGAGATTAATCTCTCTCTCTCTCTCTCTCTGCTTCCTGGTGCCATGTTCCCAGCTGCTTTCCTCCACAACACTCATCCATCATGATGTCCTGCCTTACGTAGGGCCCTGAGGAATGGAGTCAGCCATCTATGGACTAAGACCTCTGAAACCCTGAATAAACATCAGATAAACTTTTCCTCTTCTAAAATTGTTCTTTTCAGGTTTTTTGGTTGCAGTAATAATAAAGATGACTAAAGTATATCCTTCATTGATTCCTCTTTCTTCTAGGCCTTTCTGAGGCTCACTCATTACAAAAGAGCCTCTAAAAGTGACAGCTCTTCTATGAAGATTTTCTGACCTCCTCAGTGCAGAATTTCTATATCTTCCTTTCACACTTGGCATTCGAGGTCTTCTAGCTCCAGCTCTGTCACTTTCCCTCTTAGTGTCTCAGATTCCTTGCCTTTAAAGGAGAGAAATCCCTCTGCAGACTTTGTGAAGTTGAAATGACCTTCATTCATTCAACATTTACAAACATTTATTCTGTATTCCCTTCAAAACATAAATGAACAGGTGCAGAAGATGAAAAGATAAATAAAACACAACTTCATCCCCAAGTAGCTTGTAACCCATAAAAATACTAATACAGCAATAGCTCTACATTTATGCTATCCAGGCCAAGTTTTAGGCTAAATGTTTTTATACAGACGAATGTAGAGAAGATTACGATGCCAAGTAATAAAGTGCCTTGAAGATAATGTCACCACTCACCTTTAAATGGTCTGCCTTGGTTCCTTATTTAGGCTATTAGCTCCAGAAGTCAGAACAGAGATCACCCTTCTTTGTGGCTTCCATGGTACCCTCAGCAAAGTATATCTTAATCCATAATTGTTTGTGAACCTCCTCTCAGAATCAGGAGGACCAGAGGAGATGCTGTTTGGTCAGAGGTGAAGGCCACTAGACATCTAGTTAGTAGGGTCTATGAGGTCATCTCCTCCAGCTCCTGCCCATGGCTAGGCCGGGCAGGGGAAGACCAGCTGTTCTTCCTTGAAGGGCTTTAAGAAGTAGCATCAGAAGACCTAGACTCAGATATTGACCTGGAACTTTCCCACCACTAGCCCCTGTTTCTGCCTCTGTAAACTCTAAGGAACATCTCTGATCCCATCACCTATGGATCATTACAAGCTTCAAAGGAGACCATGGGTTACTAGATTTACTACCTGTATCTGGTGAAGCAGAGCTGAGAGTTAATTGTCACTTGTATTTTAAAGAGAAATCTGTAGGTTTTGAGGTTTTTATAGGTACTGGATATTGAACCCAGGGGTGCTCTACCACTGAGCTACACCCCCAGCTTTTTTACTTTTAATTTTTGAGAGGGTCTAAGTTGTTAAGGTTGGCCTCCAACTTGCAATCTTCCTGCCTCAGCTTCCCAAGCAGCTGAGATCATAAGCATGTACTACCACGTGAGTATAGGTTTTGAGTTTTAAAAAGGTTTTATAAAACCGATGCAAGTTCAGATCAAGTGATACCTGAGCAGAAGAATATGGAGCTACCTGGAACGCTGAGGCCCCATCACATGTACCTAAACAAGTAGGCATGAGCTTTTTGTCAATCTACCTCTGATCTCCATCACTCAGGACAGGAGAGTGGAAAAGAGAAGGGAGAATTCATGTTTGGCTGGGTGGAGAGGGGCAGGTTAAGCAGTGTCTGATCAGGGCAGGATGCCCCTGGAGCTCAGCCAGCCTCCAGATCACTTCACAAAAGGTCACTGCACCTACATGGAGAATTTTCCAGGTTTTAAATGAGGCTAGCGAGGCAGCGTGTTGGTACAGTTCAGCCTCTAATCCCCAATTAAGGCGCTGGGCCTTAGCCGCATCCGGCATCTGGTTGCTGATGGCTACGGTAATTGTGTTGCTTACCCTCTTTCTCTCACTTCCCAGTACCATTTCCAGTGGGAGGAGATCTTTCCCTTAGAATCCTGAAAGCAGGAAAACTCTCCCTTAGGTGATGTCCCAGTCAGTGTGTGTGTAGGGAAGCCTTTCCCACTCACCCCACAGCCCTGTCCTCCCTGAGCCTCTCCCCTGGTCCCAGCTGAACCCTCACTCCATGTCCCCTGTGACCTAGGCCATTGAAGGAGCACCTATTCTGCCAGCACTTTACAAATGTAATCTTTTATTTCTCAAAATAAGTTTTGTGGTAAGAGTGGCCATCCCCTCTGTAGCAGACTGGGGTCTTAAACGGCATGGTGCTCCAGCCCACACAGGGGGAGGGCAGACCTCTGGGTCTCTTGGGTCTGTCATAGATCCTCCCCCACATGGGTTCCTACTTCTCTGTTGATGTGACTTGAGCTCTTCAGGGCTCACAGGCATGACCAGGTTGCTATCAAACCACTTAGTGGCTGGCATTTTTAAGCCAATGGCCCAACATTTAGTTGCTGAGTATTAAATTTTTATAAGAAAGGGACTGTCTGGACATATTACTCTCATTTGAACAAAATAATAATCCTTACAGATACATAACTTTATCCCTATTTTACAGACAAACAAACAGAGACATACAGAGTGTAAACTTATCTAGAGTTATATTGGTTGGGGTGCTATGAAATTACTGCTTTTTAAGATAGAGAATGGAAAAATACAAATTAACTTCATATGGCTTAGCCTAATTATAAGTAGCCAAGATTTGAATCCACGCTTTTCTTAATTCTAAGATTCCTGTCCTCTGCACTATAGCATAGCCTTCCTTTTGATGTTTTTGGAAGTTGAATGATAAAATAGGAAGGAATTGGTACCATGTAGAATAGAACATGAGCTCCACCAAACTTCTCCCTCAAATGTGAAAAGACTTTTCCTGCTTTAAGAAGCCCTGATCTGGTAAGACTGTCCTGATCAAGGGCCTTGTCTACAGACCAGTGGTGAGAAGCAAATTGGCTGATCTTTGGGCTTTCAGCAACCATGATGATAACATCAACAAACAAGCAACGAACATTCCTGAGGTAGGAATGCCCAGCAATGCCTGACAGTGGAGGCTCTCACATAGTGCTGTTCCCAAGATAAGGCAGAAGGGGGACAGGGACCCCTGAAGAGTGAAAGGAAATGGGCTGGGGTCTTACCACATGTCACCCCTGGCTTAGAAAAACATACCTCTCATCAGAGTCAAATTCCTGGTCATGAATGTGTAATCTGGATTTATTCTAATTTTTAAAATGAGTTAGCCTCACAACACCAAAAATGTGTATTCATTATTCACCAGCCACTTAGAAAGTCAGTTTTGGAGGCTAAAAACATCTTTCCATTTTAGCGCTCCTCAGTATCACAGAACCATGTGAACCTGGAGCCTTTTGAGGCCTCAGAGATTTTTTTCTTCGTTATGCCCCTCATTTTATTGGATAAAGAAACCGAGACTGAGTCTGTACCTTGTCCAAGACTATGTGCTCCCTGAAGGTTGGCATCAGGTCTTTTTCATTTTGTTTCATTCTAGTGTCTGGCAAGATGTTTGACTCATGGTAGGTGCTCAAAAGATGTTGAGAAAAACATTGGCAAAAAATATTGACAAAAGAGTAAAAATAGTGGAATGTAATATCTCCCTCTGCCCATCTTGTGGTCATTTCTCCTAGAAATGCTGGCATCTCTGTGACTATAGGAGGACCTTGCTTCAAAACAAATTTTATGTTGTTAGTGGGGCAAGGTCATTTCAAGTTAAAGTTTGTGGTTCAACCAACTTTAAAACCTTCCTTTTCTGGACAGCACTCAGACCTGTATCTTCTGAACTCTCCCGTGGTCTAGTCTTCTCCATCTTGTCTGTCTGTCTTGAATATCTGAAGAAGGCTAGTATATTAGTCAGGGTTCTCTAGAAAAACAGAAACAAGAGGTTATATCTCCCTATTTGTATATTATAAAAAAGGTGACTTATTAGATTGGCTTATACAGTCAGAAGCTGGACAGAATCACAATGGCCATCTGCAGCCTGGAGAATCAGAGGAACCAGTAGCTGCTCAGTCCAAGTAGATGGAAGCCTCAGAACAAGAGGGAACAATGATGCAGTCCCAGTTTGAGGTTGAAAGCCTGGAAGCTCCCTGGAGAATTGCAGGTCAGAATTTCCACTCTAGCTCCGTGGAAAGGTTAAGGAGCTAGAGTGCAATGTCCACAGACAGGGGCTCGGAGAGGGGTGCAGCTATGGCAACAGCAATAGATGCACTCACTGAAGAAGAAAGGAGCTTTGCATCCACTGAAGCTTCCTCCTTCTTTCACTTTTTGTGCCAGCTGACTCTCCAGTCTATTGGACGGTCTTGCTTATATTCAGGGCAGGTCTTACCCCTCAGTTTGCTGTCCCACATGCCAGTCATCTCTGGAAACACCCTCACAGACACAGCCAGAAGTCTCTTAATACTAGGTGTTTCTTAGATGCCTCAATGAAGTTGACTATTTAAATGAACTATTGCAGAGTGAAGATATTTATCTGACTAGTATGCTGACTGTGACTGTGTCCATCTATAAGGAAATTGTGTTGATCTCCCAAACAAGGCTAACTGAGGACTTTCCTGTCCTCCCATGCTTTCATAGACCTCCTTCATCCTGAAGCTGTAGTATTGGAATCACCTAGAACACTTTTTAAAATGCTAGTACCTGGGTCCCTCCCTTAGGAGGTTCTGATTGAATTGATCTGGACCTTGAAGTGTGCATTAGAATTTTTAAGATCTCCCTAGGTATTTCCCATGGGTAGCCAAGCCAGAGAACCTCTGCTTTCAAACACTAGTTCCATTGTCTTTATATCATCTAACACTCTCCATAGCACTCAAGGACCATTTGTGGAATAAATGGATGATGAAGGTCTGAATGAATGCAGGGTTTCCTACCTGGAAGCCAGCAGTAGAATCACCTGGGGATGTTCTACAAAACACAGGAGCCCATGCCCAGCACCCTTTCACTCTCACCCTTTCTCTGTCATCCACTGCTTCAGACTCAGTTTGTCTGGGCTACAGTTTGGGTTTACATTCTGTGGGGGAAAACAAACAAAACAAAACAAAACAAACAAAACAAAAAAACAACACTCCAGGTGATCCTGATGGGCAGTTGGCTAAAAAAAATGAGTGAATGAATAAGACATGTAAGCTAATAGAAGAAGTTTTGGTGGGGAACAAGAAACAAAAGAAGCAAAAAGCAAAGGCAGACGAACAGCCAGTATGGTTTAGGAAATTGGTGGGTATGAACTTGTAGTATTCTTGCTTCCTTTCCCTAAATTGTCGAAATAAGCAGCACTTTCTGGGGAGGCAAGAAGAAGCTCCTTCCTCCTCCCTGTCCTTCCTTTTCCTTCCCTCTAGAAAAATCCAATAATTGCTTGGACACATAAATCTAGACTTTTCTCTTTGGATCCCAATTTGTAGGTAGCTGTGGTTGCTCCCTCACCATTAGCACATATATTGAAGACTGGAAATTGAGGTCATGGCAAGACAGGGAAAACTAACAAATGTGGGTGGAGGAAGGCTGAGTGCATTTGAAATTGGGTGATGAACCCTGCCCCCAGCCCCCATCCTCTGCTCAACCCAGCAGGAACTTGGAGCCTGAGGAACTGTTTAAGCCATTTAACTTGTATTCACCAGGGACACGAGGGAGTAAGAGAGGAAGTCAGGGATGAAGATAAGGAAGGACACCTGCAAGTCAGCACACTGCAGGCAGCATGGAGTTACCTACCCTTCTCTACTCATCTGCTATGGAGGAAATTTCCATGGCTACTTAGAAGGAGCTCACTCCTGCAGTGCCCTCCACAGCCAGTTGGGGCAGCAAGGCAGGGATATGAAACATTGCTATCCCCAAGCCCAGGGATCTGTGAACCAGCCAACCACAGGGCCTGTAGCCATTTTGGGTGGTACAGTAAGACATATATAACAAACAACAGCAAGGGGTCCTAAACCATCAATGTCCCATATGGTAGCCCCCCACCCCCCATCCATATGGGATGTATTCCAAGGCATCCAATGGATGCCTGAAACTTCAGATAGTACCAAGAATCTATGTATGCTGTATTTTTTTCTATATGTAAGTTCTATGATTAGCATTCTCCTTTTCACTTAAAGGAAGTATATTATTGCTTCTCTTTGGCATATCCGAATTGCCAGCATCACTGCTTTTGGACATTGGGGCCATTATTAAGTAAAATAATGTGACCTTGAAAGTAAGCACTGTGATACTGTGACAGTCAATCTGATAACCCAAATAACTACTGAGTGATGAGTGGGCAGGTAGAGCACACAGCGTGGATATACTGGACAGAGGGATGATTCATGTCCTGATCAGGACAGAGTGGGATGGCACCAGATTTCATTAGACTACTCAGACCAGTACGCAATTTAAAATTTATGAATTGTTTATTTCTGAAATTTTCCATTTAATATCTCAGGCTGACCACAAATAACAGAAAATGGATGTTGGAAAACAAAACCAGAGATAAGGTGAGACTACTGTATTATTTTCTGCAGTGATGGGAATGTCCTATATGGTAGCCACTGGCTACACGTTATACTTGAAGTATGACTAGTACAGGGAATTGAATTTTAAATTTCACTTTTTTCAATGAGTTTAAATTTAAAAAGCCACACTATTTAATAACATAATGTTATTTTATGTTGGATAGTGCCGATCTATACTTTGGGGTAGATGGATAGTAAGAAAAGAGAGTGAACTTGGGGCAGGATAAGAAAGCGAAGACACCAGAATAGCTCCACATAACTGGGGCAAAACCCTCCAGTCCCAGTTATGTGAGGTAAAATACTTCATAGAAATTTTGCTTTCAGGGCTGGGGTTGTAGCTCAGTGGTGGAGCTCTTGCCTTGCCAATGTGAGGCATTGGGTTTGATCCTCGGCGCCACATAAAAATAAATAAATAAAATAAATTTTGCATTCATTGTGAGACTCAGGATGCCCTTACCTGTGGCTTCTTGAGATCTTGGGCTAATACAAAAATTCTTATCTTCAAAATACCCTAACACCATGACAGGAGGCTGTAACTAAATTCTGCTATGCACAAAGGAGTGCATTTTTTTTTTTTTGGTTGTTGTTGTTTTACCAAGGCTGATATTAAAAAATAGAGGAACATCCATTCTTTCATTGCAACATTTCTCTAAACTCTTCCCACAGAAGAAACTCTAAAAGAGCAAGACTCTCCCACTGGGCCAGAGGTGCAGAGCTGGGATTGGAACTCAGAGCTATTAAGCTACAAAGCTCCCAGATTCTCAACTCTATAAAGTTGCCTCTCAGAGTGGAAATCAAGATTCCCTTGGGTCAGATTCTGTTATTAACTTGCTGAGTGGTGTTGAGAATATAATTTCTCTATGCCTTGTCTGTAAAATGAGAGAGTTGAACAGCACCTTAGAAGTTCAAGTTTCCTCCATTTTCAAACTGGACATTTCTAAGACATTTAAAATCACTCCACTACACACCAATTAAAGTCAAATAGACAGTGAAATGGCTTCTCTCTCATTGCAGCGAGCGTTCCTTTCAACTGAATTACCCTTGCCACTAGTCTGTTTTATTTATTAATATTATCATTACTATTAGATCAGCTTCTATTTTCTGCTGCTTAGCTGGGGTGGCCCCCAGGAAAACCACTGTCAGCTTTAACCAGTTCTGAGCAAGCATCAGGGGTGAAAATTCACATAGCATGGCCCTGAAATAAATGAAGTTCACACAGAGAGCACTTTTATTTATTTCCCTGTCCTTATCTCCCTTCCTATCCCTTCTTCGATTTAACATTTTCTGCCCTGGTTCTCTTTTCCATTTCCCTTCTTGTCTCCTTCACTCTTTCCTTCTTCCTCCTTCTTGCCTTCCTCTCTCATCCCTCATATCCTGGTATCCACTTCTCTTCTCTCATCTTATGGCTTGGTATCTACCTCCTCTCCAGCCTTACCTTCTCTTACTCAAATCCTGGGAGCCCCAGTGACCTGGTTTTATGTTCTTCCCAAGCCAATGGAGTAGGCCAGCTTTGTGGTGGGAGGGAGCAGAAGGTGAGGGCTCAAAGCACTGACTCCTATGCATTTCTCCAAATGCATAGAGAGTGCTTGGCTAGAGAAGCTATCTTGTTGCCAATAGAACACAACAAAGGCAATAGAAGACCTCCCAGCCTAACCATCATCTACCTACATGTTCTACAATGACATTAGTGGGGATGTTTGGGAATTGGGGGTCCAAATGGGGGAGGTTACCTTCTGTCTTCTATTTCAGAGAAAGGTGCTGGCTCCCGACCAAATTCAAGGAGCTTCTTCACACAGAGGCAAATTGGATGGGATCCAATTTGGGGACAGCCAGCCACCTCAGCAAGGGAGCACTGGAAACTTCCACTCACATTTCCAGGCTCCTTGGCCTGGATGCTTCTCTGGAAGACCTCAACTGGGCAGCTGCAGCCTGGGATGGAGACCTGTGAATCTGCATTTCACAAATGTCTCCATTCTCCTTCTTCCATACTTGGAGATTCAGAGAAAAGCCCTGGTTTTCAGGGACCGTGCTCTGGGCCCAACAGTCATGCTCACTTGCTGACCCATTCTACCAGGAGCCTGCTTCCAACTTAAGACTTGGGACTCAGTTACCTCTGGGATCAACAATCCCCTTTGTATCCCTATTCCTCTTGGACATGGGGAACTGAGAAGCAGGAAAGAGGAAGATGATTTTGAACTGTTGTCTCTATGTTTGCGGGGCCAGTGGTGAAATGAGACTTCCATCTGAGTTCATAGCCAGGGCCAGTGCCACCACTCACTAACCTTGTGTCTCCCGGAACCTCCCTTTTCACCTGTGAAATGGGAATAGCATACCTCTTTTACTGAGACTTCTATGAGGATTGAGGCAGATGGCAGACACTTCTTTGTCTTAGATAGCAGGCAGGTGGTTTGGATGCTTGGAAGCTGGAGGATGGACCCAAATGAACTCAATATTGCTTGGGAATCTATTGAATCTATAATTTCAGGGAGACTTACATGAGTCCAAAAATGACCATGCAATTGGCTAGGGTAGGTAAGGCTTAATAGCTCATTACTTGTGTGGCTGACAAAGCAACAGGGCTTCCAAGCAATTCTGAGACCATCAAGAGAAGGTGCCAATCATGGGCACCTCTTTAGCATCCAGAGTGAATTTCTTAGGCATCACACATCAATTTCCAGTGGGCTCCTGCTGATTTGGTTTTCACGCTGGTATGGTGTGGAACGGCTGAGGCTGATGAGTTGGGAGCAGAAGAACAAAAGGAGCATTGTCACATTTGAGTAATGTGGACACTCAGCCAGGAACAAAGGCACTTGTTATGCAATAGACATAATGGGAAGGCCAACCCAGGGCAGCAGCTTTGAAGCCAGAGCCATGGAGTTAGAATTTTGCCAAGGGAGATAAAACCAAACTAACTGCAGCTTCCAGTCTTTAGTGATGGAAGGGAAGTGACTAAGCAGAAAGGGTCTGGCCAGCCTTCTAGAACAGATATGTTTTCAATGACTCCCTCCATCAGGGCCCCCGTGGCCACAGACTTGAAGAAGATAGATAGGCGATGAGATTACAGGGCTATAAAAAAAAGGTGGGTGTTTACGATACCAGTTGAGATGAAAGAATCTCAAGTAGCAAGGCTGATGTGGCTGTCAGAAAAAGAGTCAGTGCTCATAGCTGCAGCTGATAAGACACCATCCCAACTCTAGTCCTGCACAGAAGCTGTCTGTCACATCCTGTCCCTGTCTCTGCAGTGCTAGTGGGATCGTAGAGTAGTGGAGGACAGCAGGGCAGGATGAAGGCATTTGTTCATGATAAGGGAAGAGTTGTAAAGCCCTCATGGGGTTGGAACATTTTTCATGGATGACAGAAAGAAAGATATTCTGTAGTTGTGAGCAGCAGTTTATTCAGAGAAGGGGGACTTCCTGATTTTGCTTCTATCAAGGAGAGAGGGAGTTCGATACTATAGTAAAATTGCCAGGGAAATTCAGGGTAAGAGTTTCCTAACCACAAGGACTGTGAATTCTGAGCAAGATAGGTGCTATTCTTTTTTGGGGGGTAGGGGGGAGTGTACCAGGAATTGAACTCAGGGGCACTCATCTGCTAAGCCGCATCCCCAGCCCTATTTTGTATTTTATTTAGAGACAGGGTCTCACTGAGTTGCTTAGTTCCTTGCTAAGTTGCTGGGGTTGGCTTTGAATTCGTGATCTTCCTGCCTCAGCTTCCCAGCTGCTGGGATTGCAGGCATGTGCCACCGCGCCTGGCCTCTATTCTTTCGAAAGAGATAGGGTGGCAAGCAGTATGAGAGGGGTTTCAAGGATCTTTTAAAAGAAGAAGTTTCTCCCAGGGACTGAAATGGAATAAATTAAATTCAATGCATATATGATTTTTACTAAAATGAACCAAACTATTAGGTATAACTATAACACACTAATAATAAAAATAAAAAATAAAAAAGAAGAAGCTTTCCTTCTATCTGGGAAGTAGGAAGGGCTCATTCTGTAAATAAGGGGATGGAAAAAAGAAGCTCCCTGATTCACAGACTCTACAATTTTATGATCTACCTCTGCACCTCTTGCTCTCTAACTTACCCAACAAGATTCAGACTATATGACAGAGTCGGATGGCTTATCAGCCATACAGTTTACTGGAGCAGATAATTCTGTCTAGATACTCCCAGAACTGATCTGCGTGAATATGAAGGTAATTGCTTTCTAATTTTCAAAAATAACACATGTGAACTTCGTGAAACTGCCTCCCTCTTCACACTACTCCTATAAAACAAGCCAGCCTTCTCTCTCTCCTCTGTCTTGTTCTTGTCTCCCTGTCTGTCTCTGATTTTTCTTTACCTCCCTTTACCACCTGCCCTGCTCCATGAAAATCAAAACCTAGGCCTGAGTCAGATACCTAAACTTGGTACCCAAATCCCGACATCTTCATTGGCACAATGCACACATGAGCCATTTGCATAAATGAATCAAGGCCATTTATTACCAGGACAGTGTTGTGATGGGTTTCCTGCTATGTGAACTGTTTAAAGACTGGATTCTTCAGCTGCAGGCAGAGATAATAAAAGAAGAGGAAACAGAAGGAGGTTCTGGGCTTGTGGAGCAGGGAGCAAGGAGGACAGAAGAAAATTTTTTCTCTCTTTTCATCTCCAGGGAGGACTAAGAGATCACCATGGCAGTCACCATTGCTGTGAATGGGTAAACACACAGGGATACTAATAAAGACGGTTGTCGCCATTGCTGAGCATCTGCTATGAATGGGTACTTATGCAATGATATTAATAGTGACAGTTGCTCCTCGTGAGCATCTAGAATATGTATCTTTTGTATATATCACATTTATAAATATGTATCACATTTACTCTTCTTCTCACACTTCACTCTTCTTATTTTATAAAAGACAAAAGTGAGGCGTCTGCTTAGCCTCACAGAGAGTAGAGCGGCCAGAATTTCCAAATCCAGTTGTTCTGGCTCAAGAGTTTTCCTAGTTTCTCATCTACCTGATGTTCCTTGTCAGGGAGTTCGATACTATAGTAAAATTGCCAGGGAAATTCAGGGTAAGAGTGGCTCTCTAAGACCTGGGTTTTCAATGAATAAATCCAAGTTTTATCACCAGTCCCAAATCTCAGCTCTGTCCTCATCCTAAGTCTGATCAGCCATTGGGAGGAACCAAGCTTTATTCCCTCAGTTTGCCTTCCTGGCTTTACTCTAGTCCTTCCTTGCTTCTGCCATCTGACCTCAGAGCAGGTATTTCAGGCTAGGCCTGGGTGCCCAACTCCTTCTCTCAAAGGCTGGGGGCACAGGAATGTGCCTGGAGAATACAGAGGAAGGAGCTGTTTCTTTCATCTTTCAAAGCTGTTATCTTTTTTAGTCCTTTATTGTACTATTACAAAAATAGAAATATTCTGTGATATAGATTTTGTTGAAGCACAGCATGAGACAAATGGCTAAGAGTGTGGATCAAACAATATAGATTGAATTTATTCAAATAACAACAATGAAGTATTTCCAAGATGAACCATCATTTAGTCAATTCTTCCCCTATTCATGGACATTCAAGTGGTTTCCAGGGTTTTTGTCTCATAAACAATAGTAAATAAGCAAATATATACTTATACATTGACATTTTTGGTTTTGTAAGATAGGGAATTCAAAATTGAATTTCTGAGTCAACATGTAAACTGGTGTGTGTGAGTGTGTTTCTATGTGTTTGTGTGTGTAAGTGCTGTTGCTACTGTGCCAGTTGATCATTTGAGCTATTTTCTCTTTTTTTGTGGAATTATCTAGTCATGGGATTTCTAGGAATGGAGCAACTATTTGTAACAGTTGACTTTTCTGAGTTCTAAAGGAACATTTTGTAATGCTTTATATTCCTCACAATGTTTCAAAATTTTCAAATATACAGCAATGTTGGAAATGTTCCAGCGAACACCTGTAAACCCAGAGCCTCTAATCCAGCTATCATTGACATCTTACTGTACTTGTTTTATTACATATATGTCCATCTACCCAAACCTCAAACTGTGTATCATCTAATTGTATTAGTTTCCTGGGGCTACCGTAATAAAGTACCATAGACTGAGGCTCACACAACAGGAATTTATTGTCTCAGCCCTGGAGGTGAGAAGTCCAAGATCAAAGTGTTAGCAGGACTGGTTATTTCTGAGGATTGGGATTTTCTTTTTTTCTGATTAGTTAAAATTCTAAATTAAGTTGTGAGTATCTCTATGTTGAACCCATATTAATATTCCTGGAATAAACTCTGTAATGTACCGGTCCTTTGTAATGTACTGGTCCTTTCATACCATCAAGTGGTTGTTTTATTTCCTACTATTGCATTTGTGACTTTTAATCTTTCTTTATAAATGAAATTAGTCACTATTTTAATATTCTACATGGCAAGATTTGGTAGTAAGTTAGATTAGCTTTACTATTAATAAAACAAATTTAAAAGTTTCTCACCTTTTCAATGGATTGGGATATCTTAAATAGCATATAACATTATTTTTATTTATTTATTTATTTATTTATTTATTTATTTATTTATTT
>CM053399.1:86460339-86539661 GCA_028644305.1 Xerus rutilus | reverse complement strand
AGAGAGAGAGAGAGAGAGAGAGAGAGAGAGAGAGAGAGAGAGAAGCAGTGATACCTTTTGAATTAGCTTTGAAATCATCACTTTTGCTGTATTCTGTTTGTTAAAAGCAATCACTGACTTTGGTCCACATTGAAAGGAAAAGGAATTAGACCCCACCTTTTGAAGGAACATGTGACAAATTATGAGCATATTTTAAAACCATTATGACTTCTCCATAAGTCTAGGTTAAGTAGATTGATCTCCTTGGCGTAAGCCTTGAAAAATAATTGCCTGAGGAGAAGCTCTCAGGCCACTGAAATCACAGAGGCAAATGGGATCATCTGGTGAGAGTGTGATGCTGGGTCTCCAAGCTGTCAAGCACCTGCTGCCTTTGGTGTCCAGTCCCCAGTGTCCTGGCCACTATCCAAACTCAAGATTTATGTCTTAATTATGTAAATGGAGGGATTATGCTATCAGAGGCTCTGGTAAGTTAATTGCTAAACAAGAAATCAATGCCATTGAAGACAAGCTAAATGAATCCCAAGGCTCCTACCACTCTGACTATAATTGCAATAGTGAGGATCTTATTTCAGTAGACCATTCCAGAGAGCTGGGAGGGAAGAAAGAGCCCTGTCAGTGCGACTGGTTCATAAAGACCCTATCTGAACTTTTTTCTCATGGATATTGGAAAAAATCCTTTTTTTCTCAGGGCTGGAAAAAATCCCTGGTCGTCCCTCTCACAACCCATGGGCACTTATACACTCACCCAGTCAGCTTTACTAGCTCAGGCTTTGGGAAGTGATCACATTGACTATTATGGCCAGTGCCATGGGGAGGGAGGAGCTTCAGCCAGAGCTTTCTCTCCATTGGATGTGACATTTGCATTTGGAGGACTGAGGCAGGGTGAGAGGGTTTCACTGGGGTCCCTTTCTTCCTTTCTACTTTGTGTGTGATGTCAGATTGCCCCTGACAACAGCAAGACTGGACAGAGAGGTCTCCTGACCCTCCAGGCCCTGGGAGGCACAAGAGTGCCTACTCTCCTAATGGTCCACTCTTTGCCCTCCTCCACTCTCACCCCAAATAGCCCTAGGCTCTGTCACTCTTGCTCTGTGTGGCCATTTTCCCTTTAATTCCAAATTGCCTGGTCTCACCCTCAGATTTTATCCAGTGCTGTCACAAGAAATAACCATATGCAATCTATTTCTGCAATTATTATAAAAATACCGTTGAGGATCATGACTGGCTTATCTGCAACAAAATGATGAGGTGGATTTTTCTGGTATCTCAGCATTGTGACCAAGGCCCAAAGCAAGGAAGAGGAAAAGAGGCACCAAGAGTATCTGTGTTGTAAAGAGAGCTGCCCAAGAGTGGAGCCAGCACATCTTGGCAATGAGGTTTGTAAACCACGGTTTGCAGAATTGACTTGCCTCCTTCAACCCCACACTCCATTCTGACCTCTGTTTTTACACTCGTGTTTATATAAGGTGAAGATAGGGACTAGTATGGGGAGATATTATCAGAACTGTTGACATATCAGTGTGTGGAAAGAGCCAAGTCTTTATCTCCCCATGGGAAGACACACATGATCAGAGACCATGTGGTCTAGAGATTTTTGTAAGTGGCTTGTTGATATGGCCCATGCCAGTAAAGGAAGAAGACATGAAGGAAGGTCTGGGAAGGAAAGATGGGTGGCCTCCATCCCAGCTCATCTTGAACCTGCACACTCCATTCAGAGAGCTGGGAGCGAAGAGAGGAAATCCACAGACTTTCCTGTAGTTCTACTTAAAGGGGCAAGGAACCGGGAGAAGCAGGAATTGGGTGTTGTCCAGCAGGCTGCGAGAATAAATGAAGAGAGCTCCATCTGGAGAGGGTGGGCTTATAACCCTGGTTGTAGTGGATATTACTCCCTCCTCTGAGTGGGTCCTTGTGTGAGAGAAGAATCCATGTTCCACATGAGGACTGCCACTTCAGCAAGATCCTCTAACTTGCCAGAACCAGATTGAACCAGGCCAAGGTCAGAGACACTTCCTCATGACCACTGATCCTCCCCAGGCTGAGGTGCCTGTCACCTCCCCAACCCTTCCTCCTGCCCCTAAGCCTAGAACAGCTAGACCCAGCAAAAGGAGAAGAAGAAGAAGTGAAAGAAGATACCACATTGCTCTTCCCACCTCTGTGTCCCTAGAGTCACCATCTTCCTGGAGTTTGGGCTGGTATGGTAGAGGGGGAGTGTGGGGAACAGCTTTGAAACAAATACAAATCTGGAGTTTAAAACTGACTAGACTGGGTTTTTAATAACAGAAAGTGACAGGAACATTCACTTTCTGCTCAAAATACCATTAAATGATGGGGAAAGAGGATTCAACAGAACACAGCAGAAAGCAGTGACTGGAAGAAATTTGCTTTCATGTTTATACCCCACTGCGTTGAGACTCCTCCATAATCCACTGCACATCATTCCAGTCAATGCTCCCTAAACAAAATCCTATGGAGAGAAATAATTTTCAGAATTTTTTGCAAAACTATCCAGGATGTTGGGAAAAGAATAACCTCATGCACTATGGTGGTGAAAGTAATTGGTAAGGCCTTTGAAGGGGACAGCTTGGCAATATGTATCATAAGCCTAGACGAGTAGATTCCTTTGACTCAGCAGTATTTTTAGGAATTTATTTATTGATTTTCTACAGATGTTTATGGCATATTGATATGTACTGGCATGGTTCCCGGTATGCTGGTCAAGGCAGACAGTTTTCCCTCCCCTAATGGCTATTACAACTTAGGCAAGTCAACAAGATGTTTCAATACACTTGATTCCTGCTGTAAGAGAATGAAGAGTGGGTGGTAGTGACCAATATGAGATGGACAGCTGAGTCAGTCTGTGGTGATGATTACTTCTCTGAGGAAGTGATGTCTAACTGAGATCTGAATGACCAAAGGAGATTATTTAGGCAGAGTATTTCAGATGGTGGGAGAACATTCCAAGCAGTGAGAGAAGTATGTACCAAAGCACAAAGAGAGCAGTGCATGTTTAAGGGACCCAAAGAAGTTCAATTTGGTTTGGCTAGAAAGATGAGCAAGAGTGAAGGGGTGATAAGGAGGAGGGGCTGTAAAGGGAGACAAGGGACTCAAGGGAATAATCCAGTGTGCAGAGACTCACTAAAGCATCATTTATGGTTCTGACATCTGAAGCTTGAAGACAACTTTGATGTCAAACAATAGATCATCACCAGCAGCACCAATGTGATAGAATACCACATGGCTATAAAAATGATGCTGTGGAAGATGATTCATTGACACAATAAGCTGTTATATTGTCAAATAAAAATCACGATATAGAAGGATATATACAGGATGCTCTTATTTTACTTTTGAAATTACATATAGATTCTGGGAATATATGTATCAACCAGTTAAGCATAGTTATCAATGGGTGCTGGGGTTACAGGTGAATTTCATTCTTTCCTTTTTACTCAATTGTAGTTTCTGATAATTTATCTGGTGCAAGCACTGCTTGGCTAATAAAAAAGAAGAAAAAATTCTAGGACATAAAACCACTGAAATGTAAGCTCAAAATTTTAGTGTTAGGAACTAAGCATGAAGAAATTATTCAAAATCAAGAGAGGGGAGTTGGTGTAAATGCAACTGACACATAAAATTAATGTTAACATTTACGGACTGCAACAAAATCTGCCTGGTCATTCTGACTGGTCATTCAGATTCCACTCCACATGGATACTGACATTCCTGGGCACATGCAGCAGTGGCCAGGCTTGGGCAGCACCAGCTTCTCACAGAGATCTCCTATTTTGGTTTCACCCCCTGCTTGATTCTCTAGTTTCATCTCAGACAATGCTTGACCCTTTAAGATTTGCTAGCAGGGGCTGGGGTTATGGCACAGTGGTAGCGTGCTCACCTAGCACACGGGAGGCACTGGGTTTGATCCTCAGCACCACATAAAAATAAAATAAAGATATTCTGTCCACCTACAACTAAAAAAATAAATATTAAAAAAAAGATTTGCTAGCAGATAAATTTATGACATTACATCAATTCTCTTCTATGCCTTCTGAATTCCAGTGGATTCACATAGGAATGGGCATCTTCTGTTAGTCCTGCTAGTGTAACCCACTTTGGAACTTGTGCACATATGTCTAGCATTATGAATATACATCACTGTCTTGCATATTTGTACACTAGAGAGAGAAGCTGGTGATATACTTTCTCCTCTCTGACAACAATCATTTTGTATCTTAATGTGTTTCCTTTTTTGCCCTGGATGCCTTTAATCAGAGTCAATCTGATTTTCCATTATTAGGGGGAAAGAGTTGCTATTTGGGTTTAGCATTTTGAGTTCAATCTGTCCTTTTGATATAGACCTTCTGCAGCAATGTGGACCCTCTGTGTAGAGCAGAACAATCTCCTCTCTGTCCCTTTGAAAGAAATATGTTGTCCCTGTTTCCTTTCCTGCCTTCCTGCTGATCCTGTCTGTAGCAACTCCCTCTCTGCACCAGTTTTGCTCTCTCTGAATGCTCCTGATCTCTGGGGCCTGGTTCAAGTTTCATCTGTGTGAAGGCTTCCCAAATGCTGTCATTTACATACATCTTGACTCACTGTGCTCCATGGGAAGAGCATAGATTTTGCCACCAGAAGTCCTAAGAACCAATGTGACTTCACTATTCACTATTACTATTTAGTAATTGAGTGATAGTGTGAAATTAACTTACCCTTTAAAAATGTCAGGTTTTTTTTCCCCACAGAGATACTGGATTACAGTGTGCAGGATTATAAGATATTATAAATGCCTCAAATTACCAAACACTACATGTATTCAACATTATCTACTTCTCCAACCATGGACCTCCCCTTCACTCCACTAAATCTAGCACTTATTAAGCACCAACTGTGCAGCTGACATTGCACTAGACATTACCTGAATAATGGTTTGTTATAACACTAATAATAATATTCTTCCAGGGGATTTAGGAAATAACATTGTTTTGTGCTTCTACTGTTTCACCTGTGATTATCTTGTTAATGTTTTTGCAGTTTCTTTCCTATTATCAAATATTTATCAAATTCCTACTATGAGGCTGGTGGGAATAAAATGGTGAGCAAGAATCTTCTCTCTGCAGCTACCTGGATATAACAAGCAGGGAGCTTTGAAAGGCTTCATGCAAGGGAATGATGTGATGGGATTTGTGTCTTTAAAACATTTCTTTAACACATTTTTTCCAAGTAGTAGAAACATTTTTTCTCTCTCTGTTTGTCTGGCTAAGTCATGTCCAACTTACTTTATTGGTTTGATATCACAGTTGATGGGGATGCTTCCCTGACCTCTGAGTTTAGGTTTTGTGCCCTCCTCTGTGCACTTTCCCTATCACATCTGCAGCTCTCAGCTGACTCGGTTGTCACAGTCTGAAGACTTTTCCTTATGTACCAAGAGGCTGCCAGAGCTCATGCCTACCTTTATATA
The DNA here is from genome assembly GCA_028644305.1 of Xerus rutilus. Lineage (NCBI taxonomy): Eukaryota > Metazoa > Chordata > Mammalia > Rodentia > Sciuridae > Xerus > Xerus rutilus. Next base: position 86,534,212 of record CM053399.1, on the reverse strand, counting down.
TAATCCCCAATATCCAACTAGAGCACAGAGTAGGTTCTCAGTAAACATTCATTGAATAAATAGGAACCCCAGGAAGACCAACTTCAAGGAAATGGTGGAGCACAGTTGGATTGCAGGAAGATGAGGCAAGAATGAGTGAGTCATGGAGATCGAGAACAGTCACTTGTTTCAAGAAATTTGCCTGAGAAGAGTACAGGTGAGAAGGGCAATAGCTAGAAGAGGACACAGGGGAGATGGAGGATTGGTTTTGTAAAATGGAGAGATTTACACATATTTAAATATCGGTAGGAAGGATCTGGAAGGAAGGAACAAGTTTAATATGTAGGAGATTGTAGCATATAAGTATTGTTGCAATAATGTTGCATAATAAACTACATCCAATGTTAGTGGCTTACAGTAGCAATAAACATTTGGCTTTCTCCTGTGTCTGCATGTTGGCTGCGTGGCTCTGCATCAGGTTGCAGGTCTGTGTGGTTGTGTCTGCTCCATGGTCCTATCTTTCTTATACCAGACAGGTAGCCAGATCATATTCTTCTCATAGTGTTGGTAAAAGCTGAAGAGCAAGGATCAGAAACATGTGAGGTCTTAAGACCTTGGCTCAGAGCTAGTCCATTATCACTGTTGCCCACATTTCACTGTCCTGAACAAGTTACATGAAAATCTCAATATCAACAATCATAAAGCAGAGAAAACTACTCTGCCTGCAGAGAACCATAACAAAGAGAGGGAGGAAGAAAGAATTGCAGCTTAGTAATAGGATGGAATGGCAAGAGAATAAAATATTGTCAGGAAAGTCATTCAAATAATAAATTGTGAAGCCCAGGATAGAAGAATAATAAGGAAAAGGACTCAAGCTGGGCGCAGTGGCTCATGCTTGTCATCCCAGCACTTTGGGAGGCTGAGACAGGAGAATCGCCAGTTCAAAGCCAGCCTTAAAGCAACTCAGTGAGACCCTGTCTCTACATAAAACACACACAAAAAAATAGGGCTGGGGATGTGGCTCAGTGGTTGAGCACTTCTGAGTTCAATCCCTGGTACCAAAAAAAAAAAAGGACTCAAGGACTCACTAGGGGCGAGTGCAGGAAATAAGAGGTATTAAACGGACTGGAGATGAGCTGGGGTGCAAGTAATAGAGGAAGGGGATGGTAAGCTAAGAGGTCCAAGTCGGGAATTTGAATGTAAGGAGCCATCTGTGGCTCTGTCCAAGGTGCTGACCAGACTGAGGATGAATAGAGAGGCAGAGAGGAGTTAAAGGTAGAGGGAGCTAAGGAGAATAACACATGGAGAGGCCAGGGAATGGATGAGTGGCCCCTTCAGACAATGAAATCGCCTAGAGTGACAGCAGGACTGGGATTGGAGCAGGAGACTAAAAGGATCAGAGTCCCAGGGAAGGGATGACATCACCAGTGGATCTGGGGAAGACAGGGATGGGATGGTGGGTATAGATCTTACCTGGGAGTGGGGACAGAGTGTCTGAAAACAGCATCAGGGAACATAGAAGGTGTCATCTTCAGCTCCTGACAGAGACATTTCTGTGCTGTGGAAGAAAGAGCAGTTCTAATTCAGAACACGTTGGGGGAAGCAGCACCCCTGGAAAGGAGCCAAGTTTCAGCTAAACCAGGAAGAGAAGAAGCCACTCTACTGAAGAGTCTACGAGAGTGGGAACTTGTTTACCACAGAGCTGTTCTAAAGGAACCCTTGACATCTTGCATGGTGATGGAGCAAGTCCAAGGAAGTAGGACAGGAGAGGTTAGCAAAGGGACAGGACAGCATGGGTAGGAAGGATGGCTGAGTCAGTTTGAGAAAGAGCATTCCAGGTCCTTCTGAAAGGAGAGAATCCAAGATCAGGGGAACATGCTAGCAATGGATTTAGCAATTCCTAGGACTCTTGCCATGTGAGGGAAACAACAGATGTCCTTGGAGGATGTGGTAGTCCTAACTCACCAGATAAGTAGAAGAACCTTAAGAAATTCTCCATATATACCTCAGCAAAGTTGGGTGAAACTGCAGGGAAAAAAAGAAAGAAGTGCTTAACATAGTGAAAAAAATGTTCAAAGAAAACACTGGACCAATTTTTCTATTGGAAAGGATTGCGGTGCTAATTATTTGGTCCAGACAAAGAAAAGGGTTAGCAGCTGGCTATGTCAAAGTCACAGAGGTCAGCTCTGCTGATGCCAAAGCTTGGAAATCAGATGCCCAGCAATTTGGGGGCCTTGGGTTATGAGTTTTAATTTCTCCTTCACCTTTATAGGGTTTGCTCTGATAATTAAATCACACATATTTTGTACCAGTTCATCTTCTTCAATTAAGATGATAATTAGCTTCCACATTCTACCACGCATTTACCAGCTTCTCTGTGAAAAAGAGTTTAATGAAACAATCAAGACATGCAATCACATTAACAAGGGAGGAGCCCATGGGGAGGATTTGAACTGTCTAAGGGTGGAGTGGAGAGTTATGAAACTTCAAGGTAAACACAGACCGTGTACTGGCTGTCACAACCCAATGGCATTTGAAGGAGAGTTTGGGCCAGCTAGGAAGACTGGGTGCTCTTTGTCTTGTCAGGCCACAGAAACAGGAAGCTGGTGAGTGCAGCAGTGTGTGCTGTAGGCTCTGAGAATAATGACTAACAACAATAATAACTAACATTTTTCACATGCCTACTCTGTGCAAGGAAGTTACTTGGCAAACATTATATCAATTCATACTTACTGAAACCGTATGTGGTAAGTATTCTGCTTAGGTATATTTACAGATAAAGCAACTGAAGTCCGAAGAGAGTAAGTAACCTGCCTAAGGGCCTGTTGCTGGAAGCTGCAATGCTGAAACTTGAATCCAGGTGAAGCAGACGGATTCTTGGGACAATGATGCCTGCCACTAAGGCCATGTAGCTGCCACAACAGTGGCATGGTCCGTGACTGGCAAGTATATGACACACATCTATCCGGTCACTCTCCCCAGCTACCCTCTGCCAAATGTCTTTCCTTCCTCTTGGTACTCTTCCCACTGAGCACCATGTGGCCCCATCCTCCTCACCACTGCACTCCAGGAAGCCCCATTAAGTCACTCAGCACTGACATGTGAGATGAAAGCTCTGTGCCATCCCCTACTTAGAGACTCTGTGAAAACATGAGTGGCAAAGCACGGGGTTTGGAGTTTGCAGGAACCCGTTTTGGATGCTTGTTCTCCCTCTTCAAGCAATTCCCAGAGCTGTTTCACCATCTGTGAAATCTGAAGTGTTGGGAGGACTCAATGGAAGAATGTTTGCCAATGTGTGACCCACAAAGCCCCCAGCAGAGTAAGTGCCAGAAAATTTCCTGGAGAAAGGTGGTGACATAATCACCCGGATCCCAGAGAATGCATGATAGCATGCAAGTCCAGGGGCAAGGCCAGACAGCTGTCAGAGTGACGGATGTACTAAAGAACAGTCTGGCCTGGTGTAGACAGAAGCCTCGAGGAATAGAAAGGCCAGGAAGCCAAGTCTGGGAGAAGCTGAGAATCCCTGGGCCAGGCCCATTCTGGACGCAAATCTAAACCCACACCAGCCAAGGTGAGCCAGGCAGGTGGCCCGAGGTGAGGCTTCAGGAGCCCTGGGATAAAAGATGTGTGCTAGACAAACAAAATACTCCTTTTTTGACCTTTTCATGTTTTTTCCCTTTTAGGCTGTGTTTGACTTTCCTTTAGTTTCTAATGTTGTAAAATATCAATTTATTTATTGATCTAAAGGAAACTATCCACAACAAAGAAAGAAGGTAAAGGACTCAGAGGGCACCCACCATCTCTGGAGAGAATGAGAATTGCCAGTGAGAGGACACTCAGGACAAGGAAGGGAAGAATCAAGAAAGCAGCTATCAGTGGACTTCTGGTTCTTCTGTCATCTTTTTAAGTCTCTCTGTCTGATTAAGTGAATCACTGCTTCCTCCCTTGAGTCTGGTGTCCTGCCATCTCATTTACCCCTTTTAGGTCTTGACTATGAGTTGATGGAGGTGAGAGAGGCCCAGAAAGAGCCCCTAGTGGGTAAGGCTAGCAAATGAGGGACCCCAGCTCAGAGCACAAAATCTGGGCACCAAGGGAGTGGTTGGGGTATTAGGGGAAAAAGGAAGACACTGCCTCAGAACCAGGCCTTAGGTTAGGGTGATGTGTTTGGCTCTTTTAATGCAAAGGACTAGAGTTTTCTTGAGTCACCTTAAGTAAGTTTGCTTGTATATGTGTTTGGGATGAGAAAAAGAGTGCTATGAGGAAGAAAATGGAAATGAGGTAATTAGAAATATCAACCTCATGGACAGACCTCAAGGGTGTCAGGGAGGGTTTAACAACAAAGCTTTGCAAGAACAGGACCTTCTATTGAATTTTTCAGAAACCAGAACTGAGAGACTGGGCTGAATCCAAGTAGCTCTGGCGATCAGGGCACACTGTCACCCTCCACAGTTTTCATGTTCTCTGAAGTGCTTTCTGCTTTACGTGCCTGCCTCTTTATGTTTATCTACTTCTCCAATCATGGACCTCCCCTTCACTCCACTCACTTCTTTGGCTTATTTATAATTTTGCTTTGCTAATCACTTCACAGACTCATGGTTGCTCATGTTCTTTACCACCTCTTGACATCCCTCTGCATCAATTTCTGCTCCCAACACCATCTGCACAATTTTCTATGCAAAAGAGAAAATCTAATTGGTCCAGTTAATTCCAGTTCCTGGGAGTGACCTGAAGACTAATTTCATTCTTCTCTCTTCCTCTGATTTCCTTCCAGTGGTCCAACCCAGTTGGTACCCAGGAAGGCAGAGGATAGGGTCCTTGATGCAGTCTGTACTAGTCAGCTTCCAGGGCACAAGGTGGAGGAGGGGAGAGGGAGACCTAGAAGGACAAATACATCTCCTTTTGTCTCTGTTGACAAAGAACTTTTCACATCAGAGCACCTCATGTATTGGTTGCCCTGGGCTGTCCAATTGTGAGAGGAACATTTCCCACTGAATAAAGCTTGACTATGCACCTGTGTATCTCATCTGTCCAGATAGGAAGCTCCGAAAGGACAACCCTGGCGGATGTCACTTCCTCCTCTCAGTTGGGGACGATTCTGGGGACCTGAGGGTGGAAGCTGAATCTAATTTAGGGGTTTAGTGGTGTTTCATAGGGAGGGAGAAGGGAAGCAGAGCCAGGATGCAGGCTGCATTGGGCCCTGTCAGTCAACCTAGGTCAACTCCAGTCTTTACCTGTGTCTGGGTGCTAGGTATAGGGACTGGGTACTGGATGGCAGCTATCCAAACTTCACTTTGCACAGTGTAGGAAGAGACTTTCCTTAATTTAAAAGGTATAAATAATATCCTAGAACATTATTTAGGCAGGACTGTTTTTGTCAGCCTTTCAACTGTGTATCTGATCTAAGTCTTATATCTGTCCATGTTGTCAAGGTTTGGTCACTGAGCAGAGCTTGAGCCAAACTTAAATGGCTCCATTCCTCCAGAGTGTCCATCAGATTCTCACAAGGGTCTGTACTCTGAAAGGGTCAGATGGATGGTTGCTACACAGAAACACAGCTGGGCTCTGGATGTTAATGCAGCAAAAGGAAATAACTTGGGAGTGGTCACCTGGCATAAGCCAAAGGGTTCAGTGCCCCTTAGGCTGCAGATTAGTGTGGACTGGTGCCGAAACCTGCCAAGTGCCTTTGAGGACAATCCTAGCCTGGTTTAGGGCATTCTCACTGAGAGAGCTCTGTGTTGATATATAAGTCGGGGTCTTTGGTTGTTGGAGACACGTGTCTTTTAGCAGGGGCAATCTGTCTAGGACATCCCCACAGCTTGCAGGGCACCCTGGACCTCCTATGAGGGATTTCTAGGGCACTTTCACTGCAGAGTGACCAGCTTCAGAAGTAAAGTGGAAATGAGAGTATCTACTTGACTCAGCCCAGGCCACATGCTCATGCCCACCCTGCCTTGGGGTGGGGTGTGGAAACACCTATGGAATGGAGGACTGGACAGCGAGACCAGACCCAAAAGGTAATTATGATGGGGAATTGTCTCCAAATAGGAGACAGGATGATTCAAAAATCATGCCAAATTCTACTGCTACCTTCAAACTCTCCACTTGAATTAATTTGATTTATTTTTTATTCTACTTGGCATTTGAACACATGCAACTTTGCTTGGTCTTGTTAAGTCTTAATCTTGGTTCTCATTCATAATTATGATTGGTGGATTTATTCCACCTTGCTTGCAGCCCATACTCAGATACCTGGATTTTTCCTTTGAGCTCTCTGTCTTCCAGTCTCAGCAGGAAACAGATGGCACACTCAAATGGGATCATTTGAAAAGAGTTTAGTAAAACAAAACAAACAAAAAATAACTACTAAAAATGTATAAGCAGATGTAAAGAGCTAGAAGGGATAATGCAGCTTTCTGGGTCTAGTGACAGTGGAGCTCCTTTGCCCTTTGAAGGGGCCAAAGAGGAGGCAACTACCAAGAGGAAGGAAAGGAGAGACAGAGGAAAAGAGAGAGAAGGTAAGAAAGTACACACAAGAGCTGTGACTTATGACCTACAGTGGAGGGCGCACCCAGTTCCTAGGCGTGATTTGAGAACTGACGTCATTCTCTCCCTTCCTCTGATTTCTTTCTTCTGACTCAATCTGATGGAGCCCAGGAAGACAGAGGACAGGGTCCTTGATGTGATCCAAACTAGTCAACTCCCAGGGCACAAGGTACAGAAGGGCTGAGGGAGACCTACAAAGGCAAACAGGAGGCCTCCAGCCCAGAGGCTTTTCTCCCTGGAAACAGACCCCAATCTAGTTACTATTTGGCTGATACCTACATTTCCTATTTTGAGCTTTGCTGATCTACAAGTTGTGACTGGTCAGGAGCCAGGAAGAGAAGAAGGAAACCTGAGCAGCAGCAATGATTAACAAATGTTGAGCAAGCAGTCCTTTGGGGAAGGGAGTTATGAGGATGAAGGGCTGGGTAGTTTGGTGGGCAGAAATTGATATATGTGTAGCTGGGCAACAGGAAGCAGGATATCAGCACAATCATGAGCACAGGGAGGTCCACCTTGGAGGAATATAAATGGTGTATCAGGTTGGCTGGGCACAGCTCTGAGGTCTCTCAGGCAGGGTTGAGAGAACTTAGCAGATAAATTCAGCTCAATATTTAAGAATTTTCTCTATTTCTGGCACCATGCTGGGCACTGAGAAACTAAAGTTGGATAAGAAAACTCTTTCCAATATTTTTAGTACAATGTGAAGTGTGATAGAGTTGCTCAAAGGGTTCTAGGGGCCCCATCAGAGACTTGCTGGAGAGAAGGCTGCTCAAGCTCCTTCACAAGGATGAATGGGAGTCAGGACAAGGAAGAGAGGAAGACTCTTCTAGCTAGAGGGAATAGCTAGAGGGGAATAGTTAGAGGTCAGTGAGGGATACATGTGCAGTACAGGACTTTGCAAAGTTCCACGCATGGCTGGTGTTGCTACAGAGAGAAGGGAGGTAAAGAGTAGAGATGTGATGGGAGAGATGGGTGGATGCAGGTGTTGGCAGCCTGTGTGCTTACCCAGGGGCAGACAAGAGGAAGCACACTTCACTGTGTGACCAAGGAGCAGGTCTTGAGGATTTAAACAAAGGAGCAATGTGGTCACATCTGCATTTGGACTGCCCTCTTTGGAGTCTGGGATGAAGTTGGATCTAAGAGTTAAGTCTGGAGACAGAGAGCAACAAGAAGGCAATTGCCATAGTCCAGGCAGAAGAAGACAAGGACCTGAGCTAGGCAAGAATGTTAGCTAGAACTGGCACTGCAGAGCACACAACAGGGGCATCGATGGTTAGATGCCTCCAGCTCTCACTATACCTGGCATGGAGCTGAGAACCCTTCCTAGAATGGGCAAATGTATCGCTGTGTTACCCCCGTTGCTGCCTGAATGAGCAACAGTTTACCCTAAACTGTACTTAAGAATCATGGTTTTCAGCAATTATTTTTGATTATAGGTAATCAAGGATTATCTGATAGGCTCAGGAAAACCCTGGTCCTTCTTAGGTTTCCAATATGAGTGACAAGGAAGTAAGCCCAGACCACCCGGGGAAGGTTTGCTGGATATTACTCAGAGCTGGAGGGGTAGGGAAGGCTGGCCATCCCCTAGCTGGGGAGCCTCACATATCCTCCATGAGAGTCACAAGAGTGAAAGTAATGCCCACAGAAGCAGGTAGGTTTGCTATGTCACCTGCCTGAGCAGTCAAGCACATGGCTGAAAATGGGAAACCCCAGTTATGGAGCACTTCCTATGGGCCAGGCATTATTTCTCAAGGTGCTCTAATACATAGGATCACATGTAATTCCCCACAATGACTTCCTAAAAATAAATTTTTGTATTCATTTTATAGATAAGGAAGGGGAAACTCAGTCAAGCAACATGTTCAAGGTCTTAAAGCTAGGCAATACCATTTACATCTGGAGCCATCTGTGGGCTTGGTCATCTCAGCACAGACTCCTATATCAGGAAAAGCCAGTTCCTGGCTCCTTAGGAAGGCTAGGAACATGGGCAAGGAAGCTTTTCTCCAGGATCTGTGTGCTCTTTCTTTCTAGCCCCAATATATTGATCAGGAGCTGAGCCAGGGATGGCATGACTGGTGGGGTGGCTCCTTTCTATTCTATGTCTTTGAAAATGAGAAGAAGTAGTGCCCAAAGCAAGAGGACATCAAAGCACAAAGAGGGCCAATTTTGTCTTGGTCCCACAATTCTCATACTTCTCTGCTACCTCCCACTTTTCTCTCTCTTTTCCTTTCTATATACATGAGACACCTAATTTATTTGCTTTTAGAAGCCCCAAAGGTGGGTCCACCTGTCTAGATGCTGACAAAAAGAATCTTTCCTCTGCATCCCAAGTCTTCTGCTCCATTAGAACTTCCACATCCCAGAGCCTTGCAGCTAGAAAGTCAGAAAGCAATCCCAATAAGTCAATTTACAGTAAGTGTGTGTGACAAACATCTCATCCTTATACCCCAGGAGTGTTTGCTCATTAGCCAAATGGATTAGTAATTGGGAGAGTTTTCTTTTAACAAATGTTTATGAGATTCTATCCAGTGAAAGTTTCTGTGTCAGGGAAGGAGGGAGAGAGGACACCAGTGAGCCAGTGGATCAGAGGATCTTGCTTGTTAGTTAAGAAGAAAGACAGGTATACAAATAGCAATGTAATCAATGTTAGAAAAAGCAACACATCTTCATTAAGACTGGGAGATGAAGAAAGGCCTTATGGAACACATCTCTGAGTTTTGCCTTGAAAGAATAATGGGAATTGTCCAAAGAGACATGGTGTGAGAGTAATTCAGACCATTATAAGCAAAGGCCTGGAAGTGGACATGAAACATGTTTCCAGAAATCTGCAGGCAATTCCAACTTGCAAGGGAAATGCTTCCACTGAAAGTAGGCAGAGAAAGGGATTTCTTCAAATCCCATCCCTCAGTTTATTCCTGCAGGGGAAGTACCTGAGCTCTACAATTAGTTTTCTCCCCCCTCCCAAGATGCTACACCTAATCCAGTCCCTCCCTTGCTGGAAGATGGGGCCAGATGCTTTTTGTCTTTCCTCAGTCTTGTCTGAGGGCTTGCCTTGAACCACCTCCCTGTGACCAGCTCCCAACTCACTCTTTACCTCTGCAGCAAACCGATTTGCTTTTGATCTGTTGCAGCGCAGTAGCAAACCTGGGGCTTCTGAGGGGTCTCAGAGCAACACCTCGATCTTTCCCAATGTCTCTTTTCCCTCCCCTCTAGATTGACCCCCCCCCAAATACTTAGTTTCTCTAACTGTAATAATAGCCCTTCTTCTGAATAGCTTACCCACTATTTATGTCTAATTATCATGTGGCACAATAATGATTATGTATAATACTAAATGTGTCAGATTAACTGCTCAAAATTTTGCTTCATTACAACACCAAATGAGATTCATGTTAACTTGAGTATTTAACCTCTCTGGGCCTCAGGCCCCTATATATGTAAAAAGGGGTATGAGTTAGATTGGCATTCCCCCACTTCCCAGCTGATGCTTAAAAACAGTGGTTGTCTTTTTCAAAATATGGAACCCAAACCGTGCCTTTTAAATTGTTGACACCGACGAGTTCTGCTCCTTCACATGCTGAAGTCTGAATAGTAGAGAAGCACACCAAGGCAGGCATTTAAGCAGGGTTTATTTAAAAGGGGTAACAGACTTCTCCCGGGAGAGAGAAGGGGGCCATAGCTGGTATCCTGGTATCCAAAGAAGTACCTGTTTTGCCTTTTTATATGTCGTAGACTTCCTTTGTTCTCCTGCTCTCTTCCCCTCATCTCTCTCCTTCCTGTGTACGTGACTAGGCCCAGGATGCTTGGTGGGATGGCCAAAAAAGTTAAAAAGCACACACATAGGGGGAAGGGCCCAAATGGAGTGATTTGGGCAGGAATGGGGGTGTAATTAAGAACTTCCCGTAGGAAGGGACAATCCCTGGGACAGGTTACCTTAGCAACAGGTTGGAGCTGGGGCAGGTTATCTTGATAAGGGTGGAGGAGGAATTCTGAAAGCTTTAGCATTTCAATACCTCTCCAACTTCCCAGACCCAAATTGGCCTCCTTAATCTAACCTGACTCAATTTATCTATCTACAATGACAGGCTGTCTAATTTTGGCTTCATTGTGATCTAGTAGATCTAGTATTGGGCACCCAAATCTGTATTTTTCTTTTAGTTTCCCAGGTTTTCTGTTACATTCAATCCAAGAACTAACATTGGAGAAACTGGAGTAGACTCTCTCTGCCATCTTTTCAAATCTCATTGCTTCATTTACTGATTCATTCCCTTACAGGAAAAACTACCAGTGAGCCAAACAGTGTGCCTATGGGAGGTTAAGTCTGGGAGTTGAAGACCAGCCTAGCAGTATAGGGAGTTTCTGCAGAAAAGAAAAGAACCAGTGAGATGTTGGAGAGAGGTAAGAACTGATGCAGCAAACTTTTAATTCATTTTAGCATTAGCAAGATTAGAATTTTTCTCAAAGGCAACAGGAAAGACTTTGAAGGGTTTTAAGCAGGATGACATGATCAGATTTATGTTTCAGAAACAGCATTCTTATGTAGTGTGGAAGATGGGCTGGAGGCGAGAGCAGGTAGAAGGCTTTTTAATAATCTGCATTAGAGAGGATGATGGCCTGGATTAGAGTGGGGCAGCAGGAGGTAGAGAGAGTGGGAGGATTTGTGTGGGAGAATGGGAGGCATTCAGAAAGTAGAATGGGCAGGACTCCATGTTTGTTTTTTTCCTTTGGATTTGGACGTGGTGAATTGTTGTTCTATTTGGCTCCACATCAGCCTTTGTTCTATTCCTATGCTGGAGAACTCCTCTCTGGGTGGTTCTTGGTGGCAGGCAGAGAGCCCTCATCCCTCTGAAGGGTGCAGCTCATGACCCAGCTCAACCAATGAAAGGCAGAGGCCCCGCATTGCCACTCAGGAGTTAATGAATCTGAGAAGCAAGGACAGCAGAGAATCTATTCTGTGGGTAGCACCAGTAGCCACAACTTCCAGTGTTCAAGAGCAACATAACAGAATTCCAGGAGGATGCCAGTGTCTGCTGCCAGCAGTGGTGGAGATTCCATCTGGTGCACTGTATTCAGCTACAATAGCTAAGCTCTCACTGGACTACTGCTTAGACTTGGTTTGGTTGAAAACCTAAGTGTCTATTTTTTTGGTTCCTGCCTGTTTTACAAATCTGAATCTCCAATCTCCCCTGTGATTCTGGGAGCTCCTATGATATTTTCAGTGAGGTCCTTTTCTGCTTAAACTGCCAGAAATGTTTCTCACAGGCTTGCTCCCCGACTCTACCTTGATTGTGTTGGAGGAAGAGAGGCCATGAGCCAATTGGATGCTGTCGGCCTGAGATGAGGAACACAAGCAGGGAGCAGGTTGTAAGGAACAGAATCCCAAACGTGGTTGGTTAGTTTATAGACTAAAAATACCTCTGCTCCTTATTTACTCTCACTAAAGAGAGCAGGGAGGAGCTGTTCTGCACAACTGAGTTTCTCTGAACTTTACAACCCCATTCATAACCCAAGTGGCTGTGGTCCCTGCATTCACAAACCATCATGAGGACTACCATCCTAGTTTCACTGCCTGCTCCCACCCTCCAGAAGGGGACCCGTTTGCAGCCTTCCAGTACACTCCCATCTTCGTGACATTCTGGAGATCTCAAGGCTATTGAGATGCAAACGAGATCACTTCTGAGAAAGTGCTTTGTCGTCTGTGGGAGGTGCCTAAGAACTCCAAGGTAGTTATCCTTCTGTAAATACACAATTTCAGAAGTCATCTGTGACTTAATGACTTTTCAAGTCACCAAGTTTCCTGGATAATGCAGTCACTCTCCCACCTACTTACCTGGTCATTTCTAACATGTCTTATTTTGTGTTCATCTCTGTAGTTGCTCCTGTCCACTAAAACAGTTTGTATGTTTTTTATTGTGTTAAAAGATATAAAAAAGTATAATTCACTATTTTAACCATTTCTAAGTGTATACTTCTGTGACATTAAGCATATTGGCACTGTCATGCAACCATCACCATCATCCATTTCTAGAATTTGTTCATCTTCCTGAACTGAAACCCCAGGCCCACTACATAGCTCCCTATTTGCTCCTGCCCTCAGCCTCTGGCAACACCTTGTTCACTCATCTCTATGGATTGACTTCTCCAGATGCCTCTATAAGTGGAATCATGCAGTGTGTTATTTTGTGACTGGCTTATTTTACTTACCATAATGTCTTCAGGTTCACTCATATGGTAACATGTGTGATAATTTCCTTCCTTTTTAAGGCTGAATAATATCCCATTATCTGTGTATACCATATTTTATTTATGCATGTAAATGGGTATTATTTGGGTTGTTTCCATCCTTTGGCTACTGTAAACAACGCTACTATGAACATGAGTGTAAAACTATAAGATGTGCATTTTATGACCTCTTCCCATCAGGCAATTAAATAAATTTGGATAATCAAACTCGAACTTATCTGCTTTATAACCATGAAGAACTGTATAGAATTTCTTAAAATAGGTCACACCTGTTTCTTTATTGTTTCAAAATAGGAGAATGCAAAGAACATCTAGAAACGTCCATTTCACACTGAGGTGGAAAGGCCTGTTAGAGTCTTCCCGTGAGGAAATCATTCTCTAAGGGCGAATTATACATGCAGCTGTCAAAACTCTCAGGTAACTCTCTGCTATTCTGTGTTGGTCAGAGACAACCTAACCTTTCTCCTTCCACGCCTCTCTTGGCGTGGCCAGCCTAATCCACCTTCAACCTTTTCACTAGATTTTGTCCTGAGGCTGTGGCTCTCTCAGAAGCATCAGTAACTAAGATCTCTGCACCTCTTTAAGGTTTTCTGCATTTTGAGAAATCCAAACAAGCACAAAAAGGTCAAGTTCATTTTCCTTTCACCCTACTCTTCCTCTGACCTAGATGGATTACCACCTTAGTGTTCCCAGAGTCATTTGCAAATGGGACAAGAACAAAATGACAAAAGACAAAGAAAGAGAAAAGAAAAATTCCCAGAGCTGGAAAATAAGGTTGCAATTTTTCTCTACAATGCAGCTTAAGAAACCCAGGGATACAGCTCCACATGGTGACTGCCTCTTCGGGGCTTCTCTAGCTGCACTTGTCTGTTAGAGGAGAAAACATGTCTTGGTTGTCATTCCCTCCACATAATCTTCACCATAGTACTATGGTGTGTGTCTCTGTCTCCATGTACAACTGACACTGAACCTCGTAGCACTCAGAGCTTTCGAGGCTGTGCAACTTGGGCATGAACAAAGTCCTGTGTGATCCCAGTGTTGCTGTGGACCTTGCTCTACCTCCTGACTCCCCAGAAGAGGACACTTCCCTTATTTTCTATAGAAAAATTTTCAGAAGGGGGGCTGTGACAATCTGTGTCTCTCTGCAGGTGTCTTGGAGTCTGATAGACCTCCTTTCTGAGCTCCAGCTGACACTCATTTTCCACTTTGGAAGGCTGTTCTTAGAGCAAGGGAGGGAGACCTAGCTCTCCTTTATTCTTTGCTCAGTCCTTTGTATCCTTATTGCAAAAGCCAACAAAACTCCCATCTGCCCCAACCCGTCTTCTACCCCTGCTAGGGTCTGAAATCATATGCTGAAATCCTAACCTCCAAGGTGGTGGTATGAGGAGGTGGGGGGCCTTGGAGGTGATTAGATCATGAGATTGGTACTTTCATGAATGGCATTTGTGTTCTTTTAAAAGCCCAAAGGAGCTGTGCCCTTCTACCTATTCATACACCAGGGTGCAGGTCCACACCAGACACTGAACCTGCTGGTGCCCTGATCTTGGACATCTCAGTCTCCATTGTGGTATTTTGTTATAGCAACACAAATGGACTAAGTCAACCCCTAACACTCATTACTATCCATTTGTTTACCATTTTCAACAATAAAAAGAGTAGAAGTAAATTAAAGGTTACGTAGCACATCAGGTAAAACTTCCTAACTCCTAGGCCCTGCCACATGCAGTTAAGGAGTTCAGAAAAGCTGTTGTGGAGTCTTTTCCAGGAAAGCTATCAGGAAACCGGGGCCCCCACTTGGCCTACTTGGACTAGGTACTATTCTGCCTAGAGGCAGGGGGAGGCACCAAATGACCTCCAGAGGGCCCTGACAGTCTGGGAAGCTGGGAGCCTCTGGTGCAGCCACTATTTGGCTGCAGATGTTCCCTGTCATCAATCACTCAGTGCATCTGTTTGCCATGCAGCTTGTTTAAAGAGCAAGGCGTTTGCTAATTGAAAACTAAAAGATCCATCCGTCTCACTCACAGCCAGCATGAAATCCACTCAGCCGTGCGAGATTAGGGTAAAAAGGCAGCAGAGAACTGCGTGTCCTTGGGTTGGTGCTTCTCCATGGAGGTCATCTGGCTCCTGCTTTTGCCTCCTGATCAAGAAAATATAACTTCCCCACTCTGGAATAGTCAGAGATTGCCCATATTATAGTTTGTCTAACAAATCCTCATCTATTAACCTCAATGCAGCCCAGAGAGACAGATACTATTAGCCCCAATTTAATGATAGGAACACTGAGACTCAAAAAGATTAAGTGATTCAAAGTCACACAACTGATAGGTAACAGAGGACACCAAGCTAGATGCTCTAGGACTACTCTATCCCATCCTTGAATTTATGTAGAGGCGCTAGATTTAATTCCTCCTTAAGTGGATTAAATCTTGGAAAGAATGGCCCAAGGGTATATAAGGAAAACATTGGGATTTCAACTATTCCTGTAATGTTTGCTTTAAAAGCAAGGATGACAAATATTAAGATGCTTGATGATTTTAACATCTCCCTATCAAGCTGCAGGGGAGTAGGAGACAGTTCATGCCAAAGGCATATGCAGGGGAAGGGGAGCATTATGTCCACTAATAGCTTCTCCACCTCCTCCAAATGCTTCCATAGCTGGCCATATTTGAGAGAATTGTATCAGGAGACAGGGACTGCTCCATTGTGGGATTTTGAAAGGCTCTCATTTCCTCTGGGCCTCAGCTCCCTCTTCTGAAGTGAAGGAGGATTAGATGAATGCCTTTCCAATCCTAATTTTCTATATTTGTTCCAACCCTAATTTCCAAAGGAGGAAATTTAGTCTGTTGTGGCCCAGAGTGGCTCCATTGCAGTCATGCAGGGCTGACTCCTGGCACACAGTCAGTCCTTTTTTTATGATGTTTTTTTCTGCTTGGAATGCTGTCCCACCTCCTTCTCCTTGTGAACTTGCTTTGCTCCTTCCATGAGCAGCTCCTGCGAGATCTGGGGTTTTTTTGATTTTTGGTTTTTTTGGTCTCCAAAAGGCTTGTTTTAAACTGCAGATGTTTCCCTGGAGATCTCCACTCTGGATTGGCAGATGTGGGAAGAGGAGCCTGGTTTTATTTCTCTTTGTGACCACTGAATCTGACATAGAACACAGCAGAGAAAGGAAAGTAAGCAAGCAGTTGCTGAAGATGGAAAGAAAAGGAGAGAGGAAGAAAAGAGGGGGAAAAGAAAATTTTGAACTTGGGCAGGGCCTGCAGCAGAGCACCCCTTCTTTTCTCTTCCTCCTCCTCCTCCTGCTGCCCTCTGTTTGGAGTCAGGTGAACTGGAATCCCCTAAGTCCTTTTGCATTTCCATCTCGGGTCACCTCCTTACCAGTCTTTTACTCTGCAAAAGTCAAGCAACAGAATCGGCCACAGAGATTTCCAGACCTGAGGTCAGAAAATGATCCTGAATCTTTCCCAACACCTCTTCCTCTTTAAGTGACTAGCTGGATGAATGGCTCCTTCCCAACCCCTGATCTCTGACCTCTCAAAGGAAGAAAGCAGAAAAGTAGGCGTTGAGACCACTTTGCCTAAGGTAGCCTTGGATGTACAGTGCGTTACTTGGAAAGTGTAGGAGGAGCTCTGTAGGCTCAGTTCTCGCCTCGAACACAGAGAGCTCAGTTCCCGCCTCAAAGCCAGGGATTGCGGAATCCCGCAAGCACTCCCCAGTCCCGAAGCCCGGGTGCACCGAGCACGCACCAACGCGTGCGGTGGGGTGGGGCCTGTCCCAGGGGCGGGGCCCCGGGGCGCCTCGTGGCCAGGGCCGCCCCACCCCCTCCCCTCCTGCGCTCCTGGGGCTCTGGTGCCGCGGAGCTGTCCAGCTTCAGTGCCAGAGCTGGCCGCCTCCCGCGCGCGCCGCGCCGCCTCCTTTCCTTGTCCGCGAGCTGCACTCCTGCTCGCCCGCCCGGCCGCCGGCCCCGCCCCGCCCTGCCCCGCCGCGGCCGGTCCACTGCTCCCGGCAGACGGGAGCCGACCGAGCGGCTGCCCGCCGGGGCTCTGAACGGCGCGGCGGGGCCGGGACCAAGGGGCCCGCCGAGGAGAGCGGCGGCCCCAGACGGCTGCCGGAGGGGCAGCCGTGCGTGGATGCGGCGGGAGCCGGAAGCCTCGAGCAGCCGGTGCAGTCTCTGCCCCCGGGCGCCCTATGGCTTGAAGGTAAGCCCGTCTCGATGGAGCGACAGGCGACCCGAGGCATTGTCGAAGGGAGACAGGAGAGGGAGCTCGGATAGCTGCGCGGTCCGGACTTTAAGTTTGGTCACTCTGGTGCTGACTGCCCGGAGCGGCCCTTCTAGGTCAGGTTATCTACAGAGTCTCCGTCGGGCAGCTTACCTGGTGGACGTCGGGAACCCAGGGGCTGCCATCCCCTATCCCTCCTTCTTAGTATTCTTTGCGCCGCTAGGGCGAGAATCCTGCCCCCGGGCACGAGCAGGTGCGATCAAAGCAGCCTTCTGGCAGAGCTCCCAGAGTGAGCCCCTCTGAGAGCGTCTTGGGAATGAGACCGGCTCCCAAAGATCTTGGGAGGGCACTTTACTTCTGGCACCAGGGCTCTGGACCCCAGGGCCCTCAGCCAGAGTTTCACATGGCCCCCAGAGGGGGAAGGATTGTTTTTGGCAACTTGGTATTGGTGCAACCTGAGACTTCAGTTTCAAAGGGCAGGAGCTGAAAGAGAGAGAGAGGCGGGTTTTAGTTATACCACGCTTTGGTTTGCCGCTGTCCTTGGTTCTGAATTTTCGTTCTTATTTGCCTTTTCTCGGTTTGAGATTCGGGTGGGGAGGAAGCCTGGGATTCCAGACCCATCTTGACTTGGCAATGCGGGTGGGGACGGTGACGAAAGGTTACTGTCCAACTCTGGAAAGGACCGAGATTCCCTTTAGGGCTGTGTGCGAGGTAGGAGTCAGCTTTAAACGCCAGATAGAGCACATCTCCATCCCTGTCTGCAGCGGGCAGCCTGTGAGCGGTTTCTGTTGAGGAGCAGGGGTAAGAGGGTGCGTGCGCATTCACATAACAGACTTCTTCACCATGGACACAAGTCACAGCACTGCAGCTCCGTAGGGACGGGCCCTTTCTCTCAGCCTCATGGAAGCTGTCTGAGCAAGTCACTTTTGGCCCACCTGGCACCTCGCTACTTTTTGTGCTGGGGTTTCTGAGGTTGGGTGAGGTGAAAGAGACTTTGTGGATCCCTCTTCAGCTTCTGCAGATCCAACTATTTCTGGATGTTAACCAGGTTACAAACCTTTCAGGTTAATCCTTGCTTCTCTCCAGAGAACTAGACGCCTAGAGATTTTCCCCCTCTTTCAGATGCAAATATTTGTGCTTATCCCTGATTCATCCTGCAGCATTAGGACCACTTGAAAAAAAAAAGCATTCTTTTCATCTTTCCCTGTGTGCTGCTGTTTAATTAGGGTAGGCAGAGACAGAGACTTTGTTGAATGTGATCAATAAGAGAACCAGCAAGCTGGTTTGTTGGGTCTCAGCCCTCTGCCTTGGATTTCTCTGCTTAGTTTTAAAAATTCAAGGCATATTTGTTTCTCAGGTGTTTTGATGCTATCTCTGAACTCAGACATCTGACAGGGAAGAGGTTTGGGGGTTAGTCTGGAGCCAAATTAGGACCACTGAAATCCCAGTCTTGATTTTTAAGAGTGTTCTGAGTTCCTTCTACTTTTTTTTGTACAACTTGAGATATGGAAGATTCCTGGAAAATGAAAATGGACAGATGCTAATCTGTTGTAGAGGTCGGTGCAGCATTTTTCTGGGGAGGGGGGAGGTGTTAGAAATAAACTCTCTGCATATGAATCTTCTGGCAATCTGGCTTAAAATGAATATTTTTGCTTCTTCCCCAAAGAAATACTGAACAAGAATCTCTGAGGACCAGGAGCTTATATTTAAGTAATATATCTGTATAATTCCTATGTACATTGGGAAATCATTCTTCGTGAAAGTTCAGACTCCTTAAAAAGAGTTTGTGGATATTTTAAAATTAAGATCTCTAATTTACCTCATTGTCATGAAGTTATACATGTTAAATTCTTCAAATTATCTCATGAAGTTATACATGTTAAATTATTCAAGCATGTGACTGTTGGTAGAAGCATCATCCACCTGATTCAGTCCCTTTGCTGCAGTAAAGGGTATGACAATTTTCTTTCCCACAGGATCCTGCCACACTTTTATTCCTTCTGAAACTTATTTTGGGCTTCTCTAGGGATCACCAATATGGCATCAGGTGGACTTTCATAAATACTAACTGCCCCTCTCTGGGGGCCAACTGTGTGTGTTGGCCCTCCTCCCCTCCCATCCTGGGTGATTTATGGTCTTTCACTATGCATGTACTATGCTCTACTAACACAAGTGTTCCTGAAATGCCAAGGAGTGATTATTTCAGCCAAGTAGCTCTTCATGCTCCCCAAAGCTGGTCACCACTCATGCCCTCCTGGTTGTGACATATTGACTGTATTGATTTGATTTTTTCCATAAATTAAGAGGCTTGTAGGGGTGAATCAGCTGGTAATGATGTTTGTGGGCTGGTCAACCTTCTACCTTCACTTGCAAGGTTGGATTATTTCTGTCTAAAACATGCAGTTGTAATCTTGAGAATGATATAGGAGAACCTGAAAATGAAAGAATCCTCTGTTCCTCCTCTTTTACCAAGGAAAGGAAAGAGAAACTCAGGGTCTCATCAGAAATAGGGCCTCAGATACTCCTGAGATTGACGTGTCGAAGCTAGACTTGTCTGATGGCACCATTTTCTGGGTAAACATGTACCCACAAAGAAACATAGACTTTTCCTGCAGAAAGCTGTCTCCATCTGCCTTGCAGTGAAAGTAGCATTTTGGTATTGAGGCAGAAGCATGGCTGTGAAGATTGTGCTGTGTATGTATGTACATGTGTTCACACTTGGTGGGCATGATGAAACCTCCTTGAGTCAAACCTGCCCTTCTAGTATCTCATCCTTTCTGACCTGGCACCCTCTAGTTTTCCTTCTTTTGTGGTTTAATATCTGTGAATCTTCAGCTGTGAAGGTATTTCAGCACCTAGGATGGAGGCGGAGAATCAAAGTTGAGATTTTATAATGCCAGGACCCCAATCCATATTTGCAGTATCTCCCCAGAGTCAGGTTGTGTATCAGCAAGTCTCAGTAACCTAAGATAAGAGGTCTTGTAAAGAACTCAGAAGGGCAGGAAATTTGCATTTTCTCTGAGACATTGTTTACAAGACTTTAGATCCTTAGATTATTTGGGCTCCTCAGAGATCCATCTTGGATGCCCCTGTCTACAAACAGAACAGCTGCCCAGAAATACTTAGTCTCTCTCTTGCTATTGAAGTTCTCTTAAAACAGAGTGGTGCCAAAGTTTCTAGTTCCTGGGCTCCAGGATTGGACTTAGCAACCAAAGCTTCTCCATCCCAAGCGCTCTGCTTAGCAGGGGAACATCCTGTGTATAGGAAACACTTGGAAATCACGGGGAGCAAAAAGAGCACAGCTTGGCTCAGCTTCTCAGCAGGCAGCCTCTTCTGTTTGTGGCCTTTTACTTAGTTGAACTCCAGCACCATTTTCCCTCCTTCCACCTACAAGAAGGCCTCTTGTGGTAGTGGGAGGACTCCAGGTTGATTTTGGGCTTATGTATCCTCCAGCTCTCCATGATATATATGTACAAATTGCTTATTTACCAATTCTGGGTGGCAGAGTGGTATTATCTCCATCCTTTTTAGTTCACTTAATAGTGTTAGAAGCCAATATATACCCCTGTCTCTCGCCTGTCCACATCACCAATGAAATTGAAGCTTTATTTCTTTAAACAATAGAATCATATTATCTAAATGCATAGGCTTGGAAATAATTTGATTATAGTGTCAGTATATAGGATGGAGAAGAAATACAACTACAAGAATCAACCACTTGGTTTGCTTCTGTTTGAGCCCACAGAAAGGAGAGAAACTTGCCCCCTGGACTACACATTTTCCCCCATCTTGTCCCTTTCACCTCAATCTGATAAATTGGTCAAACCAATACCCTTGGCAGCCAGGATGCCAAGGAGATATGGGAATGTTTCTTTGTAGAGGAGTCAAGGCCCCTGCTGGCTCCAGTATGCTGGGAGGAGCCAGAGATGACTCACTGGGGCCTGGAGACTCCCTCATCCCCTGGATAGAAGAGGCTGTGCTGCTATATAGCATCTGGAAGTCAGAGATCTAGAGGCTGCTGGGGACATTTGGGAGAGTATGGGGCAGTACATAAATGTGGGAGCGGAGAAGTGCTTACAGGGGTTGCCAAAATAGGCTAATGTTAAATATGCACTGAATACAGTCATCAACTTAGGGCACATTGGGTAATTTTTGTTGTAATGTGTTGGTAACTGCAAAAACTTTTACTTTTTCTGGGAGGAGATGAGGGAAGTCTTTGCTGTCTGTAGGGATGGGAAAAGAAAAAGGGAAGACCCCTGATTTTCCCTGGAGCCCTCTGAGTGATGTCAGCCTGCTCCCAGACAGAGGATGAAAAGTGAAGTCAGGCTGACTCAGCCCCAAGAGGCCCCATCAGTAGGCCCCTGGGCAATCCTGCCCTCCAGGGAGCTGCCGCTCAGCACAGAACTGCAGCTGCAATCCCAAGGACTCTCCCCTGCAGATGTCTGGGAGAAAAAGTGAGTCTTGGGGCTTGTCTGTTTGTCATTGGGCCCCTTCAGAATGTGCCTGCCCTTCTCGTTTCCACCCCTGCCTGTTGTTATTGTTTGGGTTCTAAGTGGCCCAGCAGGGGAAAGGCATTAGAAATGAAATTATTTTTGTTGCACGCTGTATAATTGCCTCTGTTCCTTCCTGTTACCCTAGGCAGCAACATCACTAGCAATTCCCTGGGAACCCTTGGTATGGGAAAGTGGCTTATTCACAGGCTTCCTTAGAATGACTGCTTTTGACAAGTGGTCCTGCTCACTGGTCCTTGCATCGCTGGCCTCATCATTATAGCATCTAACATTTATCATGTACTTGCTGTGAGCAAGATACTCTGTTCAGCACTTGACATGTGTTTCTTATTTCAATTCCTAATCCTACAACAACTCTGTGAAATAGGCATTCTTATTATCCCCATTTTGCAGAGAAAGAAGCATGGCTTAGAGAGGTACGTGGCTTGCATGAGGTCACACGGCTAATGTGTGGGGTACAGAGTCAAAGCCAGAGTGTCTAAAGCTTAAATAATAGCTGTTTCTGACTTATGTAAGTGGCACAAATAAAAAGAAATGGAGAAGAATTTATCTTCTTTAATAAACTGAAGTGACAATGAATTTTGTAGCTAATTCCAGGAAAGTGAGGAGGGGAAACAGCAGAGAGAGAAGATAGATAAAATAACTCTTTGGGATTCTTGAATTTGGGGACCAGTTAAGAAATGTTGTTTATACCTGGATTGGGGCACCTTTGGATGGAATGCAATGGTAATGTACCTCAGCAAGCAATGGGAGCAGAAGGAAGGAAGGCAGGTCATCTAAAGGTAGGTCAACAGCTGGGGACAGAGTGTGGATTGATGATCTACCAGCCTGGAACTGCAATAACATCACCTCTGTCCCACATTTCTTTGAGTGCACTAAACTGTCCAAAGGACGAAAATCAGACTTTTGCCAACCTCTAGGCTTTTGGTTGCTTTCTTATGACCATGATTGAAAATTCATTAGTCTCTAATACTAAGCTTCTTGATTAAACAGAGAGGTGCAGATGGGATGGCCTGAGATCCTGTGCAGATACAGGAGTGACTTATAAGAGCTGTCTTTAAGGACCAGCTGATCAGCTCTTTTCTGGTGGGCAAATAGGCGAAGCCTTGGTGTCCCTGCCTATGTATCAATGTCTTCAGGTACATCAAAAGTGAGCTATTAATATGTTGCCTAATAAATTAGAATTCCTAAAGTTCAATAGCACCAAAGTCTCCATTAAGACAATGGATAATAGTGTTCATCTTGTGATCAGCTAGCATGCTCCTACTTGTTGTTGAATGTTACCATGAGTTTCACGAATGATATGTACCAATATTTGTTTTCTTACCTCAGCCCTTGAAAAACACTTTAGTATGCTTAGTATGGTTTTTAGGTCCATGGACTCCTAAATTTGAATCCTGATTCTTAACACTTACTTGCTGAGTGACCATGAACAGGTTGATTACCTCTGTCACCTTGGGCTTCTCATCTACTAGTGGATGTCAATACTAACCTCATTTGGTTGTAGCAATTAATTAGTTTGGGTGTAGATAATAGATATAAGGCATTTGAAAGAGTCCTTGGAAAAAGTAATTGACCTGTAAGTGTTAACTGTAATGATTGTTATTGTTAATTAAGGAGCATAAGGATGAACATGTTCAGCTTTTGCCTTTTTGGACTAATTCAGCACCTGATTTTACGTGTCTGGAAATTATGTTCCTATAACTTTCTTTTTTTTTTGGTATTGGAGATTGAACTCAGGGGCACTCGACCACTAAGCCACATCCCCAGCCCTATTTTGTGTTTTATGTAGAGACAGGGTCTCACAGAGTTGCTTAGCGCCTCGCCATTTTTGAGGCTGGCTTTGAACTCGCGAACCTCCTGTCTCAGCCTCTTGAAGTGCGGGGATTACAGGTGTGTGCCACTGCGCCCGGCTATGTTCCTATAACTTTCACATGTCATGTAATGTGATGTACTCTGGCAAAGTCTACTTTTTATTAAAAGTAAAAATATAAGGTGACAAATCAGTGCACAGGGATAAGACTTTCCTATCTTTTCCCAGACTGAGAGGATTGAATCACTTCACACTGACCATATCACCAAAGCTGGCAGAAAAAGTGTGCTCCATCTTCTGGGGACATTAGTGGCAGAAGCAAATGCCATCTTTATATTTTCATGAGATATGATCCTGCCTGAGAAAGGAGGACAGAACACAATAGCTTTTGACTCTCCATCTCTCCAGTCCAGAATGCTACTCCCTCTTTTGGGCTTTTCCTTCTCTGTGAATCTTTCCTTGGGGTGGGCTCTTGTAACTGATGCATCTGCTTCTGGGCAGTTAGTTACAAATGCTTGCTGCTTGGTGATGGTAGGACGTTTCAGAGGGCATGACAAATATTCTGTCCTAGGTCATCTTTCTCAGATCACTCCATTTTCAGATTCTGAGCTCCCTCAGCTCTTTCATTCATTTATAGTGGTCTAAAAGAAAAGTGTATTGACAAGCAGAAACTAGTATCCAGAGTCCCGAGTACGTAAGGGTCTCCAAAGTGGATCCATGTTTGGATGCACATCTTTCCTTGAGGATTGTGTACAGCTGAAGGTCTGGGATCACTATGGATAACTAATGGCACAAAGTCTTCTCTGGGGAGCTGGAAGGAAGGGATGAGAGGTGGTCATTGTTCTCCAAAGATCCACGATGCCCTCAGAATATCCTGGATCCTTCCTTCATTACATCCTGTGGTAGCTAGCCTAGATGGCTCCCACAGTCCCCACCTCTTGGTGTTCATGTTCTTGTGTAATCATCTGCTGTGTTAAATAGGGCATACCTGTGAACCAGTAAGATAATGCCTAAATGCGATTGTGACTTCTGAGGATGGGTCTTAAAAGATATCATGATGTCCATCTTGTTCTCTCTTGTATCACTCTTTCTAGGGAAGTACCAGCTGCCACGTCATGAGCATATTCCAGCAGCTCTGAAAGGTCTGCATGGTGAGGAACTGAAATCTCCATCCAACAGCTATGGGAGAGAACTGTCTTGAAAGCAGGGCTTTCTTCCTCAGACCCTCCTTCAAGAGACCCTCCTTCAAGATGAAAGGTTTCTTAACTGAAACCTTTTGAGAGAACCTGAGCCAGAACTTCCCAACTAATTTGCCTGAATTCCTGACCCACAGAAGCTATTGACAAAACATTTTTATTTTTCTCAGTTGCTAAATTTTGGGGTAATTTACTATGCAACAATAGCAAACCAATACACCACATGGAGAAATTATTCTCCCTGATGTCATCCCAGCTTATGTTCTAAAATGGCATGGTGTTTGTTCACTATCAACTGTATAAAAATGAATTGCTATTACTGGACTAAAACTGCTTCTGGTAAGCCTCCAGGGTGTCTTCTGCTTATGTTATTCTAGACTTGAGGGTACTCACATCTCACACACCATGGCCTTGAGCCCTCTCAGCTGTCATCTTCCAGATCAGCAGCTAGTTGTTCTATCTTCTTTTCCTGTGCTCCCTCCTCCCTGACTGTCTTCTGCAGCAGAAGCCATTCAACATACATTTTGTTTCTTATTCTTTCATTGAACAAATAATATCAAGCATCTGCTCCGTACTAGGTACTCATCTTGGTTGCAAACACGTCAGTAACCAAAACAAAGATCTCTGCCTTTCTGGAATTTATATTCTAGTGGAAGGAGAGAAATGGTAAGATATGTATATATATATATCATATATATATATATATGATATATATAGAGAGAGTACTGTGTATGTAGAAGGCAATAAATACTCAGGAAAAGAGAAAACAGATTAGGATTGGGATGATCTAGAATGCTGAGAGGTGGAACTAGAGGGAACACATGTTATTAAATAGAGTGGCCAAGGTGGACCTCATGGAAGAAGGGATATTTAAGAAAATACCTAAATTGAATGGGGAAGTGAGCTGTGAAGACAAAGCAAAGGTAGGGGATTATCTTGTCTATGTGCCTTTATAAGCATTTTAAATAATTGTCTGATTCCTTATGCAACAATAGTTACACTGAATTTGGAACTCACTTTAATTTTCAAAATCCATAAGGCAATACCAAATAAAGTGTAAAGCACTTTCACATATTCCTGTTGATCTTTATAACAACCGATTGAGGTAGCTATTATAACTCCTATTTTGCAGATGTGGCCACTGAGGCTCAGAGAGATTAAGTGAAACTTGCTTGGAGTCAGAGCTAGCAAGTGCTAGAGCCGTGGCCTATGACATCTCTTGTACTCCTTTCTTATATTGCCATCTTAATGCTAACCTTTTAGTTCTTCATTTCTTGTTTTCCTCACTGGACTCTGAGGTTCTTGAATTGGAAAATCTGTCTCATGCTTCTCTGGAACCTGTTATAACCTAAAATGATGCTAAGCACTTGGTAGTCACTTAAATTGGTGAGTGAGTGGGTGGGTGAGTGATGGGTTGGTGAGTGACAGCTTACTTCCCCACAGCCTCACTCTCTCTCTACTCACTTGAAGTGCAACAAGTGTCTGGCAGTATCTGAGGCATCTCTCAGGTCTAGTGGGTCAGCAAGATGCCTAACACGTCTCTCATCCCCAGTCAATAACCTGGCTACCTTCAGCCATGACTAGTGTAGGTTGGCTGGAAACTTTTCAGTTTCTATAGGATGTGAAAGTGCAGGATATTGAATAGTTGGAGTCTCCTTCCATCAGACACACATGTAAAGATGAAGATAAGGGGTGAGTTGTCATGGAAATACAAGGAGATGTTTTGATTTAGGTTATCCCGGGGACCTGAAGATGCATAAGGTAGAACAGTTGCTGGAGTTTATCTTAAGTGTTCTGACTGGTTTGTATATTTTGAAGCTGAGACTTAGAGTTTGGGAATCTGGGTTGATCCTCAGTTTACAAGTTACAATAAGTGTCATTTTACCCAAGACCCTCCAAAAGAGGTAACATTTTGAACTTACCTTTTCAAGATCACTTTTAAAAAGTGGGATGTATACCATCTGCCCCTCTAAGTTATTCCATATAACAAGTGACTCAGAAGATGAACTTGGAGCTGGAGTGATATGGGCTCTGTTCTTTATTCTTCCACTAATAAGCTATATGACCTCAATCAAGTTACTATAACCTTTTTGAGATGCAGGGCTTTTGTTTTCCTCTATAAAAGAGGGATGACCATGGCTGTACTTGGTAGGGTTTTAGGTGCAGTAAATGACTTGTGCGGAGTGTTTGATCCAGTACCCAGCACATGGCAAGCTCTCGGTAAACATCCTCTTTTGTTATTGTTATCATAATTATCAGGAGGCTTCCTAATCTGTGCTCCAAATTTTATCTTCTTTGTTACTGAAGGAAGAGAGATATTATTGCAGATGAGGCAACTGGACAAGGTAGTATTTGACTTATAGAGTGTTATCCTTAGAAGAACTCAATGTCACTCAGCAAGGGATAAGAGATCAGTTCTGGCCCTCAGCCTTTCCTTCAAACCCTGCATTCTCTGGCCTACAGATAGGGCATGCAGTATCCAAGGAACTCTGTGGCTGAAGAGTGGATTTTGAGGTGGAGATGGCCTAAGGTGAGGCCAGAGACATTATATGAACCTTGAAGTCTTATGAGGAACACTGGTCTCCATCCTGAGGGAATTAAGGAACTATTTTGAATGGTTGGATTTTGGCAGAATAATTTCATTGAGTTGATTTGCATTTTCTTTTAAAATTGCAGAAGCTTATGTGTGGGGAACTGATTGTAGAGGAAGCAAGACTGGAAGAATAGTAACTAGGAGAGTCTACAGTTGTCCAGGACAGTGATGCAGGAGGCCTGGATGAAGGTCAGGCAGTGGAGCTAGGAAGCCATGAAAGAGCTGAAAACATGTTAATAGTCACCAGAACTTGATGGTTGATGGGCTGTGGAGGATGAGGGAAAGAGAAAAGCCAAGGATGATTTTAGGACAATGAAGCAAGGGAATTAAGGACATTGATAAAAGCATCTGAATCTTGGGCTGAAAATGTAAGCCTGGTAGAAAGGATAGTGAATATAGGCAGTGGACATTAGCAAGAAGAAAAAGAATCCATGGGCCCATGGTGCTGGTGAGGTCAGAGAAATGGTATAACTGATGTAATCAAGTGATTGAGCTGAATGCAGAGGCAATTATGGTCACAGGGTGGGATAAGAGGATGGGTGGTGACAGAGCCCAGGATGCCATCTCGGGCATAGGTGATTGAAGTGGAGTGCATACTTGGAGTTAAGGAGGCCAAGGAGCTGAGAGGCCATAGTGTTCCAAATAGATTCCATCCAAATCAGGCAGGACTTGGGTGGAAGACAGTGAGTTAGGTACCAAAGGCTTCAGTGAAGAAGGGGAATGACCAAGCATCTAAGGACAACTGTGACAAAGAGAGATGGAAGGGCCATGAGTGAGTGGCATGCCCTCAGAGGAACAGATTCTTTACAAGTGGGCAAAGGCAATGGTAAGGAGGCCCGGGGCTGGGGTGAGCAGTCTCCTGGGGGCACCCTCCGTTGAAGCTGGGCGGATAGGGACTGCTGCTGTGATGCCGTCCACACCTCCCCTCCAGATTCTGTCACACTGGGTTCCTCTTGTGCTCCTTCACTAGAGCACTTTCCTCTCCCTGTGTATAGAGGATGGGAGAGAAGGAGGAGAAGAAAGGAAAAAACTGGGTGGTGAGTGGGTGTAAAGATGTGGATGAGAGAGATGAAAAGGGTGGAGGTTAGAGGGAAGGAAAGAAAATGGATCTGTTGACATTTGCTGTTCCTCTGCACCCAGCGTGCTATAGCTAACCTTTTATATGCTGTTTTCTTTACCTGGTGCTCTCGCCCTTAAAGGCTAACTCCTACTCAGTCTCTAAAACTGGGCAGAGGCATCACTTCTTCCAGGGACCCTTCCCTGGTTTTCCTTTCTAGCATCCCACTTACCTGGGCTGAGGTTTCCTCCTCTCTCTTTCTGTAGCATGCCATGTAGGACTGGATACAACTGTACTGTAATTGCCTATTTACTGGTCTGTTTTCCCTGCTGGGTGATACATTCCTTGAAGGTGAGAATGGAATCCTTATTTCTCTAGGCCTAGGTACTAGCCCACTGCACTGCCCATGGTGGGACAGTGGTCACCCATCCCTCCAACACACACATTCAGTAATAAGATAGCAGCACACACTGTTGTCTTCTGCTCATTCTTGAAATTCTTCCCATCATTAAGGTGGGCTAGTAAATTTCTCAAGCAAATGATTTAGACTGGAGAGATTCCAGAATATTAAGGCTTTAAAGAACCTTAAGGACCGAAACTAACTCTGAATGTGTGAAAGAGAAAGCTGTACTCAGAGAGGGAAGTGATGTGTCAGAGTCTTATGGTTGCTTAGCATTAGACCAAACCTTGACCCTGAGTATGTCAGCCTCTTGGCTTATTTCCCACCATACCAAATCAGCCCTGCCCTGAGCCTAGTAACCAGAAATGGTGTTCCCCACACTGCCTGGCCTCAGGTAACTTCATCCAATTTTATTCCAATTTAACCAGTTTAAAAATACATCTCCTTGTTCTTTCTCCCATTTATGGATCCAAAATTACTGATTCGGTGCTCCTTAATACTTCAACTCTACTCTTTTGCCGGGGAAACACAGAGAAGTGAAGTGTAAAATAGGGCCCGGTTAGCACTTATATATTTTGAGGGCTTCATGTCTTTGAGTGATAGAGCTGGAGAGCCACTAATGTTCCCTTTTTATTCCAGAGAGGCAGACTGTGAGCAAGTTGGTGCTCAATAGATCCAATGATATACAACGGTTCTTTGAATTCTGTATTATTGTCTTTTATAATAACATCATAAGGTACACTGATTACTCCCATGTCAGTCAGATCTTAAGGACAGCAAGGGGGACAGGAGAAGGAGTAGTTCTAGTGCCCTGCACCTAGGACATGCTTGGAAGGTCATAGGATGTCAATAAATGCTTGTTGAATGCATGAATCAATGATGAATGCTGCCCTCTTGTAGAGCAAGCTGAAATTTGCTCAAAAGCTTATGGAGCATGATGGCTACAAATCTGTGTGGTTTCTCTGAGCCCAGGGCATCAGGAAGGTCTTCTGGAGGAGAAAGAAGGTGGGAAAACCCCTAAAGAGCTCACAGTCATGGACCTGAAATATTATAGGGCCACATAAACTTGGGGAAGGTATTAGTTTCCCATGGCTGCTGTAATAAAGTACCACAAACTGGGTGCTTAAAACAAGACTTACTCTCCTATAGTTCTGGGGACTGCAAGTCTGAGATCAAGGTGCTGGTAGGGTCTTGCACCTGCTGAAGACTCTAGAGAAGCATGCTTATTTGTCTTTTCCAGCTTTTCAAGGTTCCTTATTCTGTGGCCTGTGGCACCATCACACTGATCTCGGCCTCCTTCTTCTCCCTGGATCTCGCTCACCTCTCTTCTTCTTATTAGAATACCAGGAATCAAATCAGAGCATCCTTCTCTTGTCCCACCTTGCGGCCTAGTCCCTAAGATCTGAATAATGATATGGGAGTAATCATAATTATAATGTTATTATGAATGACAATAATACAGCATCCAAATAACTTTTGCATATCATTTAATACACTAAGCACCAACTTCCAACTTGCCCAGTCTGCTTCCCTGAGATAAAATGGAAATGTTGGTAGCTTTGCAGCCCAGTCACTCAAAGCCATAAATGCCTCTAATCAATATGATCACATCTTGACCCTTAACTAATTACTTCTTTAAAGATCATATTTCCATATAAGGTCACATTCTAACCTTATTCCAGGTAGACATGAATGGGGACGGGGTGCTATTCAAAACCCAGGACAGAGAGCCTTCTGCCTCACAGATTCCCAATCATGTAGGCATCTTTTGCCTCTACCAGGGCAGGACCATTTTCCTCTATTACCTGGTTGGGAACAGCTGCCCACGTATCTACTGAATCCTCACCTCCTGAGTTAGAAGGCAAATGAGGCCAAGAAAAAAAGCAATTAGTATGACTGAGAGTTCAGGATTAAAGGGATTCACTGACCTGCTGGCACAATGATTAGTAAAAAGGGAAAGTAAAAGGAGTGTGGAGGTAGACAAGGGAAAGAAAGGGGTCTCTTAAATGTTCCTGAAGGGAGAGGCCCATGGGAATTTGAATTCCTGAGGCACTTGGTCTCAGGCCCAGTGAGTGTAGTGGCTAGGTGCAAATGTTAAGTATTTTATGTAGTTGTAAAGAAGAAATTTGGAGTTATTCACTCAA
Organism: Xerus rutilus; assembly: GCA_028644305.1. NCBI lineage: Eukaryota > Metazoa > Chordata > Mammalia > Rodentia > Sciuridae > Xerus > Xerus rutilus. The sequence continues at coordinate 86,503,516 of CM053399.1, read as the reverse complement.
CATTCATTCTACAAGCACTTATTAAATGCCTTCTATGAGCCAGGTTCTCAGTCTAATGCTGTCATTTCACAGATGCAAACCCTGAGGCTCTGGTAGGCCAAACGAATTATCCAACTTCTGAAATCACAGTCCTCTCTCAATGTGCCTAATACAAAGCAATGCTCTGCTCCATATGCTCCCATCTGCCCCAGGGATTGCAGATCTCCACCAGGTGATAGTCATAATAGTAACAGTCTGTACACCTGGGCAGAGTTGGCCCATGCACAGAATGAATTTCCTGATGTAATTTTGCTGCTGCTGTCTGGTGGCAAGGGGGTTGGGAGTGGAGGCAGAAGTGAGGAGGGCTTCTGAGTTGAGATAGCTTTGTTGGATGTGAAGGAGGGGAAATGTGGGATGTGCACTCCCTATGGAGAAGGAGAAGAGAGAGGACTTCACAGAGAGGCTAGCAGGGATTCACTCCTCCAAACAAACCCTGGACCCCAAGAGAGCTGTGTCATTAAGTTTATCCAGCTGGCCTGTACACAAGGACATAGGACTGCTGGTGATGCTGGGAGGATTTTCTGGACCCTTTTTCCTGTGGTCCTATCTAGCAACTGCGTGGCATCATTTGGAGCTGACTGTACTGTCTCCCAAGTGGGTTGGGCCAAGTGGATGCTGCTCTGTGACAACCTGGTCCATAGAAGATGCTTAGTAATTACTTATTGAATGACTTGAGTGAGTCTAAGAAGTGAATCCCCCTACCATGACATGTGAGGGAAGGTATCAAGGAAGGAGGTGCAGGGGATTTCCAAAGAGCTGTTCTTAGCTTAGCTTTGGGACTTGAGGCCTTAGAGGCTCCATCTGGGATTTGTTTGGTGGCCTGCACTGGTCCCCTGAACACCCAAGATGTTGGATCCCCCCTGATTCTCTTGTGTCCATCTCCTTCATTGCTGAACAGTTACCTGCCCTCTGTGGAATTGACCCTCACCCTGTCTCCATGGTAATGTCATAGCTATAGGAGTCCCTGGTCCTGGTAAGGGAGAAAGGAGAAAAGAGCAGGGACAGGAATGCACATGGCCAGCAGTGTCCATGTGCCTCTTCTGAACAGTGAAGTTCCATCAAGCCAGGGAGGGAGCCCATACCAAAGCCTGGCAGCGAGGCTAGGTGGAGACAGAGGGTCACCCTGGACATTCTTTGGTTGGAAAAGGAGCCTGGTAGCTCTTGAACAACAGGTGGAATCTCTGTCCCCAGAGGGCTTTTGGAGGCTGGCAGATAGGTGTCTACATAGGAGTCAGTTCAGGCTCTCTCTAGCCCAGGAAAGTTACCCACCTGGGCGTCCCCATAGTTTTTCCTCTCCATCCCAGTTCTTTCTGCATGTGGCAGCTCTCAAGCTCTGCTGGGGCTAAGGCTGTCTGAGGACAGCAGGAGACTAGTACAGGATCCTCTGAAATAGTTGCTGGCTACTTTGGCCCTGAGACCAGCATGACCAGGTGACCAGGTGAAATGTAACAATGATACAAATAAGCAACTTGTCTGAAGACAGTAAATGTGACAGTGCATCTAACCATGGCCTCTAGGTTTAACCCCCAGACACAAAGGCCAGGAAGACCTAATAGAATGGGCATAAAAAGCAAAGAAATGAAAAACAGAGCTGGAATCCAGTATATGTCTTCCAGAACTGTAATCCTATGCTTGTCAATCTGATAATTTGCTAGGCTTTCTTTTTATGCAAACTGGACTCACAAGTGCCTCTGTTAGGGTGAGAGTCAGGAGTCTTCGGTTCTGGTTTTGGTTTTCTCATTCTAGTTAGAGGCCTAAGTATATTAAACTTTCTTGTGTGCCAATTCCTTATTTCTGAAGTGATGCGATTTGATTGTCAACAGACTATGACCACAAATAGCTGCCCTTGTGCCAGCTCTCTGTACCCAGAGTTGCATTTGAGGGTCATAAACCTCGACACAAAATATATACCCTTTTAACATGTTAATTTTACAGTTAGATGCTTTCTTGTTTAGTAGTATTCAATTTACCAAAGTGAACACTTCTGCCATTTAAAAATACTGGCTAGCCAGGCTTGGTGGTACATACCTATAATCCCTATGACTCAGAAGGCTGAGGCAAGAGGATCATGAGTTAGAGGCCCATCTCAGCAATTTAGTGAGACTCTCAGAAACATAACAAGAACCTATCCCAAAATTTAAAAAAAAAAAAAAAAAAAGGTTGGGCATACAGTTCAGTGATAAAGTACCCTTGGGGCCAAAATTCCTCAACCCCCCCCCTAAAAAATACCAACTATATTATCCGCCTTATACACATCATCTTTAATCCTTGTGACAGCTGTAAAGAGTAGACATTATTATTTTCATCCTACAGATGAGAACACTGAGACTCAGAGGTATTAAGTAATTGAACTCAAGACCACACAGATGCTAACAACTGAAACCAGTGTTTGAGCCCTGATCCAATCCCACCATCCCATCCCTGAGTCACATTAAGTTCTGCAATGTGTTATGTATATTTTCTTCACTTTCATTGTAGTATATACCACATGTATAATAATGATTTGCCTCTTTCTCTTTCCTGCATTGCTGCCCCCAGCATGTGAGGTCAATAAGGAAATCTTTTTGCCCTTGTTTAGTGCACAGTAGACCCTGAACCTTTCTGGAATAAACATAGGAATAAATGAATGAATACACACATTACAAAATTTTGCAACTTAAGTAAGTTAGAGACTATTTTTAAATATATAAGTATAGCCTGCAGTGCTCTGCACAAGAGCAGACATTAAATACATGCCAATTCACACGCACATAACACACACCACACATTCCTACACAGATGGCCAGTCCTTGCTCATGGTGGGATATACGCAGTGTAAGTTGTGGTAGGCCACCAAGTGCTTTGGACCCCAGATCACAACTTACACATATCCGTTTAAATAAGTTAGCGCTGTAATCTTGGCTGACACATGGGCAGGAAGCAGTAAATCTACATGCCAGCTCAAGGGTGAACCCGATGGCCTCACCATCAAAACCATAAAGGGCTGTTTCTCCCACAGGAAACACTGTGAAGCAGTGAACACAACCTTCCTTCTCTCCTGTGTTTTCTGGGTGATATCTGTAGGCCCACACCTGGCACTCCATGTCACCCATGTGGACTGGAGCAAGGAGAGTCAAAGGCTTGAGTGAAGAAAATACTGAGAAAAGCATTTATTAAAAGATATTGCCTGGAAACTGAGTTTTATGATTAAAGAAACCTCTCACATTAGGTGTGTCTTATAGGGATATGTATGTTTATGTATGAAAATTGCTAAATGCCCAGGTTAGACACCATTTAACTAGCTGAGCTATTGCCTTGGGCAGTTGTTTTTCTAATTGCAGGTCTTGGTTGTATCACCAGCTAGCTAGGAGCCTGAGGAAAGCTAAGAAAGTCTTGTTCTGCCCTTTTAATTTTTTAAAAATGGTCTGGCATCCCCACTCCCCAGGAAGGCACAGGTCTTTGGTAGTTCTCCCCAAGCCAGCAGGGTCCTGTCTTGTCCTGTCCCATCCCCTGGGCACGGCTCTAGCAACCAGAGATGCTGCTGTTAGTCTCAGCTTCTCGGGAGTAATTGCCACTGGCTCTAATAAGCAGGGCCAAGATGACAGAGCCCATCACTGGTTGGAACTGCAACCTGCAAAGGGAGCAAGATTAGCATCAAGCCAGTGGCCTGGACAGCTGCCACTTGGACAGCCCATAATTTGCAAATTAGATGTTTCTGAGGCCTGGATTTTGTGGCGCAGGCAGAGCTCAGAGGCAGCTCTGGCAGAAGCTGCCAAAGCAGACAAATGGAAATCTTACATGAAAAGTGATTTCATTCATAGTCTACAGGGCCTTAGCCTTCCATTTCCACTTTTTTCTTTAGATGCAAAGGAGCTTTTGCTCCAGGAAAGTCTCTGGATGCTTTGGTGCTGGTTCCAGAGGTGACAGTGGTGGTGGGTGATTCCAAAGCCCCATTCTTGGGGTACTCAAATTTGGAGTCTGGAGGAGGAGTGAGAGGTGGAGCAAGTGAGGCCAAGCTGGCATAGAGCCCATTCTATTACATTCTTTCAACTCAGAAGTCCTACAAACCCTGTGAACTCATCCTCAAGTTCCCTGCCTACAAATACTCAGGATTGTACAGTCCACAAAGAAGCACTGCACAAGAGAACAGGGCCATTGTATTTTTATTACTCAGCATTGCTGTTCTTTCTGTTTACTTGTAGCTTTCGGTAGCCAAATGAATATAATACACTCATTGAACAAAGCCACATACTCTATACTAGGCATATATCCTTTGATTATCCAGTCCCGCTGAGGGAAGAGATACCATCTAATGTGGCTACGGAGCCTCACAGAGGTTGAGTGACTCATCCAAGAAAGTGGCACAGTCAGGATTCAAATGCAGCCTTATCTTTTCAGTAGCTGCCAATGGACTCATCTGACTCTTCCACTAGGCTATTGCTTTGAGAAAAAGCACTATCTTTGCAAAATGATTTGCATAGAATAGGCACAGATGCCTAATTGCTAAGTAAAATGCATTCATGCACTTTCAGAACTCACTTGTGGAGTTGGTTGTGTCATCTGAACTCAGTCTCCTGGCCCACTGGCTCCTTTGGCAGGTGGCAGCCCCTTGGATGATACACATGTGGCCCGCAGTGAGCCCAGGAGTCCGTTCATTCATTTTTTCCAGGGGGTGAGGTGGGATGCAAATTTCATTTGGAATCACATTTTTTTTTCTTTTTTTATTGTGGTAAAAAATAAATAACATAAAATTTTCTATGTTGGCCAGTGTTGTTAAGTATATTTACAGTGCTGTACAGCACATTTCCAGAACATTTTCATCTTGCAGTGCTAAAACTCAATACCATTAAACACTAGTTTTCTATTTCTCTGGCTCCCTATTTCCTGGCCACTAACATGCTTTCTGACTCTGAATTTGACTCTTCTAGATACCTCACATTAAGTGGATCATACAACATTGTGTCTTTTTGTGCCTGCTTTAGCATAATGTCCTCAAGGTTCATTTATGTTATAGCAGGTGATAAGATTTTCTTTTTTTTAAATACTTTTATTGAAAAATAGTAATTGTGTGTATTTATAGGGTACAGTGTGATGCTTCTCTCTCTCTATATATACGTGTATGTGTTGAATCAGAAAACCAAGCCATTTAATATATCTGTTGCTTCACACACCTGTCCTTTATTTCAGTGAGAACAATAAAGATCTATTAGCAATTTTGAAATATACATACATTATTATTAACTTAGTCACCTTGCTGTGCAATAAATAGCCACAGTTTGTTCTTCCTGCTTAGCTGAAACTTTGAACCCTTAGGCCAACATTTTCCCTCTAAGAATCTGCATTCAGATTTTTAGATTTCACATATAAGATCTTATAATATTTGTCTTTCTGAGTCTGACTTATTTCACTTAGTATAATGCCTCTAGATTGACCCATATTGTTGCAAATGACAGAATTTCATTCTTTGTTATAGCTGAATAATATGTCATTGTGTATAAATAACACATTTTAAAATTCATTCATTTGTTGATGTGTACTTAGGTTGTTTCCAGATCTTGGCTATTGTGGATAGTTCTGCATTGAACATGGAAGTACAGACATTCTTCCACATACTGATTTCAATTCCTTTGAATAATTACTCAGAGGTAGCATCGTTGGATCATATGGCAATTCTATTTTTAGTTTTTTGAGGAATCTCCATACTGTTTTCCAAAATGGCTGTGCTAATTTGCCAACACTATACCAGATTCCCTTTTCTCCATACCTTTTACAACACTTGTTATCTTTCAACTTTCTGATAACAACTATTCTAACTGTGTGAGGTAATATCCTTTTGTGATTTTTAACTTGCATTTTTCTGATTATTAGTGATGTTGAACATTTTTTATAATCTGATGGCCTTTTATTTAATCAATTTATTTATTTTTGCATTGCTAGGAATTGAATCCAGGGTCTTACATGTGCTAGGTAAGCTCTCTACCTCTGAGCTGTACCTCCAGCTCTGTGTGTCTGCTTTTGAGAAATATCTATTCAGGTCCTTTGCTTACTTTTAGTAGGGTTATTTGTTTTCCTATTTTTGAGTAGTTGGAGTTGCTTATATTTTGGAGATGAGCACCTTAGCTGATACATGATTCATAAATATTTTGTCCCAATTTGTGAGTAGTCTCTTTATTCCATTAAATGCTTCCTTTGATTTGCAAGAGCTTTTTAGCTTGATGCAGTTCTGTTTGCCTGTTTTTGCTTCTATTGCCTCTGCTTTTGAGGACATATGCAAGAATTCATTACCTAGATCAATGTCTTATAGCTTTTTCCTAGTAGTTTTATAGTTTTAGGTTTTACACTCAAATCTTTAATCCATTGTAAGTTATTTCTTATATAAGGGGTAAGAAAAGGGTCCAATTTCCTTCTTTTGCATGTGAATAGCTGGTTTTCCCAAAACCATTTCAAAGAGATCATTATTTCCCTAGTGTGTGTTCCTGGTGTCTTTGTTGAAAATCAATTGACTATAGATACAGAGGTTTGATTCTGGACTATTTGTCCTATTCCACTGGGATTTCCTTCTTTTCAAAGGCTGAATAATTAATATCTTTCCCTACACACACACACACACACACACACACACACACACACACACACACATTTTCTTTATTCACCCATCTGTCAATGAATGCTTGGGTGGCTTCTCCCTTTGCTATTATGAAACATTGGTGCATTATTCTTTCAATTATTTTAAGAGATGTCCCTAGAAATGGGATTGTGTATCATATAATTCCATTCTTTGTCTTTTGAGGGGCCTCCATACTGTTTTTCATAGCAGTTGTTCCATTAGACAACCCCATCCATACTGCTCGAGGTTTCTAATTTTCTCCATATCCTTGCCAACATTTGTTAATTTCTTCTTTTCAGTAATGGCCATCCTAATGGAAGGAGGTGATACCTCATTGTAATCTCCATTTCCATTTCCAAAATAATTAGTGGGGCTGAGCGTCTTGTCATAGATTTACTCATTCTTGGTGGACTTGAACAAGGAGCTCCAGAGTAGAAAATAAAGGGGTAGATAATATGGGGTTCCCATGACCTTGACTTGGCTCCAGAGAGCATCAATTTTTACAAGGAGACTAAGTAGAGATGAAGCTTTTGTTCTGTCGCCTTCAGCTTGAACGAGGTACAGCGAATGCGGTAATCTACTCCTGATGATGCCCACTTGGGGATGATGGATGGGCCACAAATTACAAAGGGAAAAGCCAGGGCTTTGGAGTCAGAAAAGCTCAAATCCTTTATCTATCTTTTTATGGTCTCTGTGATCTAGAGCAAATTCCCTCATCTGTAAAAGAGATTATTTCAAGAGATCTATAGAGTTGGGCATGGTATAAAACATTTTTTTAAAATTTTTTTTTTTGTTTTTTTTTATTTGTTGGTTGACCTTTATTTATTCATTTATTTATATGCGGTGCTGAGGATGGAACCCAGTGCCTCCCACATGCAAGGCAAGCGCTCTACCACTGAGCCACAATCCCAGCCCCATGGTAAACATTTTAACAACTAGCTTTCCAAGAAAAAAAAATGCTCTGCTTTTAGCATTTGCCAATTTCATTGTGTAAATCCTGCTGTCTCCAGGCTGCCAGCCCAGCGACTTTGAGCGCAGAGTTGGGAAGACATCCACACAATCTGCTGCACACAACTCTTGTCCATTTGTAAAATAACCTTCCTAGTACTTGGGATGTGTCAGGTTCTCTGCTAATTTTGGTTCCTTTCCTTGCTTTCCCCTAACAGAGAGACTCTGGCTGACCTAGATCACAAGAAAGGTTACTCAGTTCTCCATGTTTATTCAGCAAATATACATTGACCTTCTCTTATGTATAAAACTCTGCAGAGGATGAAGCTGTGGAGGATCATGGAGGGGACTTTAAAAAACCATGTGACCTAGCTTTACCTTCAGAGATCCCAACTTGGTTAGAGGACCCTCCTGTGTGCTCCATCTCTATCATGTAACATGTGAATTGCCTATGCACTTATTTCTCCCCCTGAGCTTTGGTCTTCTTGAAGACAAAAATTATGTCTCATTTAGTTTGGTATCCACACTTTCCAGCATTTTTAAGGTATTCAAGAAATAGTTGTTAAATGATTTCATAAGCTTGAAAGCTACCTGAAGTGGCAAACCTAACACATCTGAGACAGAATAATAGGAGAAAATAGGCAATCATAGTTGCAAAACTTTTCATTCGGTAAGAATCCTACTGCTTCAAAATATCTTCAGTTAAGACAATTAACATTTATTGAGTTCTTATGGTAAACCAGGTATCAAAGTAATCACTCAACATGCATTACACTGCATCTTGTTAAATCTTTATTTACAGCAACTCATCTGAACAACTACCCCACTGGCATAAGTATTGTTATCATCATCTCCTTTCACATATGAGTAAAATGAACAACAGCAATTAAACATTTCTCATAGTTTTTTATTGTTGATACTGTATCTATAGAGCAGGATGTGAACCTAAGACTTGATGCGTACTGCCCCATTGAGTAGAGAAAGCAGCTGTTATCCTCATTTTGCAGGCAAAAACACTGGGGATTAGAGGGGGAGAGAGAAATGAAGTGACTTGCCTAAAGACACATAGCTAACAAGACACAGAGCCAGGACAAAGATCTGAGCCTTCTAATTCCTAATAACATAACCAGTTTCATGCAAACTATGCTATGAGGTGCTGTAGACAGCCAGGGATAATTCTGAGAAGGACACTGCTAGACGTCAAGTGATCAGAAGGGGTGGTGCTTGGTTGGACCCTGGGGAGCTGAGGGTTGACCAGGATCAGTGTGTGTTCTCCATGATCCACAGATACATTCACACCCTCAAGGCCACCCCAGCAGTGGCCCTACTCCCTGCTCCTGATACTGGACAGCGAGGAATAAGCTTTGGATAAGCTCACACATCTTGTGGAAACCACAGGAAAAGTGCTGGCAGTTGTTGCCTTTCCTGTGTGTTTATTTTCCAGGCCATGAACCCAGAGTATCCACCTATCCCTCAGCTGCCCAACATCAGCCTTTCTCATGGATTTCATGTCTGATTCCTGGAGAGGAGGGCATGCTTCCAATTTTGGATAAGTGCCTACATCCTACATGCTACCCGGAGTCACCATGTGGGCAGCACTGTAGCCACAGTGGCAGAGCCTGAAGCCACCAGGTTCCATTTTGAGGAGAATATGTGAAGGGTATCCTGAAGGCCTCTCAGGCTGCTGATGGGCAGGCTGAGGGAAGAAGAAATAGACCCTGGGGCCCATTGGGCTCCCCTCATCCATCCCCACCTGCTGAATTTTCCTATGTGTGTTTATTTTTTGAGTCTTGAAAACTATGCAAGAAATGCTTTTCAAAAGGTTAAAAACCTATTTCTCAAATGATTACCTGTCAAATATTTCTCTAACTCATTAGTAGGGGAACCAGTGGGATTAAAAAGCAGGATTGAATAAAGGATACAAGTAATACACACCTGCGCATGCACACATGCACACATGCACACACTCACCAGTGGAAGAAAGCTAGAATAAGATTGCTAAATTAGACACCAAGCTTCTTAATGTCTTATGGAACAATAAAATCATTAAACTTGGGATCATCGCTGGTGGATAGAAACATTGGCATGCTATCAAGTTTTCTACCTGTTGATATCTATCTTATAGGACAAAACTTTGCAAGGGTAAACTATAAACAAAGTGCATCCTCTCGAGTCCGATTATCCTTAGCTGGGCTTGCTGCTGTATTTCCCAATTATAGATACATTTTCTCAACCGGCTCAAAGAAATGCAGCTGATCCTGTGCTGTGGGGAATTCTGCAAGTTGCTGAGCATGTCCATTCCAATTACACATTCTGGAACTGGAGAAATAATCACAGAGGGTCTCAGGGACCCACTAGACCCACCATGACAAGGACCTGAGCTAAAACACCATTGATTGCCTGACTTCCATAAGTCCCTACTTCAACTGGTAGACCACAGTGATGTTTTGAATCTCCTGGAATTAGTGTCTTTCAGAGCCGCTGTCTAGTAATCCTCCCAAATCTGATTATTTCCTTTTTGCAATGCACAGTCACCCTGGTGACTTTGGGAAAGACAGGGAGGAAGATTAAGAGTGTCAGTTTTGGCAGTGTAACAGCGTTCTTTTTCAAGAGGACCCAGCCTCTCCTCATTCAGGGGTTCTGCATCCATAAATTGGTTCAAACCTAGAAATTGTTGGAGGTCTGTGACTCTGTAATGATTCAGGTTATCCTTCATTCCTTTGTTCTAGGACTCTTTTGTCTGCAGAGATTGAGAATTCAGAGGACAACCCATCTGCTGCTGCTGCTCCTCTCCTCCTCCTCCTCCTCCTCGTCCTCCTCCTCCTTCTTCGTACCAGGAATTGAACCCAGGGGCGCTCAACCACTGAGCCATATCTAGCCCTATGCACCGCTCTCCGCCCCCTGCCCTCCCGCTTTTTTTTATTTTGAGACAAGATCTCTCTGAGTTGCTCAGGGCCTGGCTAAATTGCTGAGACTGGCTTTGAACTTGCAGTCCTCCTGCCTCAGCCTCCACACTACTTCTCTTTTAAGGACCATGATGAACTAGCCAATGTCATGGGTCTCAAAGTATTCTCAAAACTGCTTTGGCTCTGCTGTCCATTACAGCCTGGAGATGATGAGGAATTTGGGGAAAGAACTTGTAATCAAGGGTGTTGAGATGTGAGTTTTGATCCGACACTTGCTGTAAACTAGCTACATGACCTTAGGCAACATTAATAAGCCTTTCTGGGCCAGCTTTCTCAGCCCTTAAAGAGGGCTTTTGCTTTGCTTAGTCAAAGAGCTGTTTTGAAGACTTTGAAAAGTATAGTGGTGTCTTCAGCTGTGGCTTTTTGGGTTTGGTGTTTTAGATGATGTGAATGGAGGGTGAAAGCTGGATTTGACCCGTGGAACTGCTTTGGCTTATACAGTGTAATGAGTTAGTTGCCAGCATTTTAAAATAAAGGGATTTTAAATAAAAGCAGAATTTTCTGTCTCTTTTGAAATGTTGCAAGTTCTAGCATACTCTCATGTGGCAATAATCAACTCAAGGTGCTTGTTCTGCCCAGTGTACTAACCCTCCCCTGCTACTTCACCCTCAAGGGACCTCCCGAGGGCTGGGGGCATTGGTGGATAGATGTGTACAAACTGTGAAGAGATGGTCACTGTGCAGACAAGTGCAGCAAGCTGGACTGGGCCTTTCTGAGCTGTAGCTCAGATCAATCAGTTCTCCCCTTGACAGGGATGAGTCTTAGCTTGACAAACACCACCCCCAGACTCCTTCCTGGGCTTCCAGCCATCTTTCTTTGACTTAGGGATGACTTTTCACTTCTCTGGTAGTCTCTCTGACTTCAATGCTCAGAAGATCTGTCTGGTTTGTCTGAGTATATTCACTCGCCAGATGTGAAAGCCATTTCTGCTCTTTCTTCAACTATTACTCCAGCTTCAAATCTTGGCCTAGTCCCACAATAGTTCTCCCTTGGCAGACATCATCTTGAGGGGAGCAGCCTGACACTCTGCTAACATGACCTTATTCATTCGTCATGTTTTACTGAGCACCTCCTGTTGTGTGTATTCCATCGGAAGATGCATTGTGTTTTTTAAACCTTCCCTGGGCTTGAGTGATCTGTTCGCATTGGAAGGATACTTGCAGTCCACAACCCCTGTGTACAGCATGAATACTTGACATGCCTGACCTTCATGAGTGCCAAGCCTTTCCTGTCTCACTTGCTTCACTTCCAAGGTATCTCATGTTCCCTCTTCCCCCCACTAGATCACAGATGTTCCTTAGCTTTACCATGTCTCCTCACTTGAGCTTCCCCTATGGGTCTACTGGATTGCAGAAGGAAGAGAAGATCTCCTTTAGGACATGGGCTTTGCTCCTTGAAGGGCTGGTGGATTTGCATGGCTGGGAAGGCAGACAGATGGAAAAATGGTGACTTTCAAAGTTGAAGGGATGGGGAAGATAAGCCAAGGCGTGGAGGTAGGAAAAGCCCCAAAAGGACCAACTTCAGCCTGGGCCTCGCCTTTCCAGAGGACAAAACCAGCAGGTTTAAGTTTGGAAGTTGGTAGGGACAGAGCTAAAGACTCTGGACTTTGTCCTTCACTGTATTTTGAGCAAGGTGCTGACATGAGTCTAAAGCCACAGCTTTGGGAAGTGGACTTGGCAGGCATGCGCAGAATGGCCAGGAAGTAAGGATAAAGATAGGAGAGGGAGCAGAGCTACAGATTCCAGCATTCTCCTGACTCCTCCCATCTCCTCCACCCAGGCTCTGGGCCGCTGGGCCCAGTTTCATCTGCACAGGCCAAGTGTAGCACAGCCCGAGAGCTACCTTGTTCTTTGTCCATCCTTCCCACCTTGGGAGAATCCAAATGCTGTCCGGCCCTGGAAACAAGAACAAACTTGAGGAAGGGAAAGAGCAGACTGCTTTGCCCCTGCCCTTGGGAGAGGATGGTTGGCAGCACCAGACTCCTTCAGTTCTGCCTTCCTCTACTTCCTTCTCCCTTGGCTGGTGCTGGGATGGAGAGAGGATGAGGATGGAACGGATGGATGCTGCCGGCAAGGGAGCATGTTGAAATCACTGAGATGTCCCCTCCCTCAGGGAGGAAAATATTGTGGCAGCGATTCTTGGGCTCATTAGAGTGGGGAGCAGATCTGAGAGGGAGCCAGCAGCCTGTGTTCCCAGAATAGCCAGGGAGTTCCCCAGCACTCGGGGTATGTTTCCAGCCACAGCTCATCTGGGCTGGGGTTCTGGAAACAATCACTGGCTGAGTGCTTTCAAGGCCAGGCTGCCCTAGGTCGAGGCTACACCCTTTCACCCATTGCTCCCTCAGGGCTTGGGTGCTCTACTGGCCCATGGACTAGGGATCTCCTTACCACTGGAAGAGTGTCATGAGACTTCTGCATCTTCCTGTCTCTCTCCAAGCTTGTTATTCCTGGTGACTCACTAACTCGCTGTTTCTTGGCTACATCTGACAGAAGAATATGACTTCCTAGCCTGATGTTCCTCCGGTCACATTCTCTGCTGCTAGACCCGCCCCAGAGGCCTCCCAGCCTCCTTTCCTGGGGCCTTACTCCCATCATGGTCACAGATGCTTGCTTTACAGCTGTATAACCACAGCAGACAAGTGTTCCCTGAGTGACAGGTCAGGAGGGACTGGGTGCTCCTCCTCCTGCGACCACTGAGCCCCGAGCATGGATAAGGCTGGAGATCACCTCATGGCAAGACTGGATCCAGGACTGAGAGGACAGAGCCTTGCAGGTCCTCTCATGAAGTCATGTGTGTTTGCTAAAAACAGGGAAATAGGACTAGAGGAGCTGAGTGACTTGCTCGAGGCCACATAGCTGAGAAGGTGGGCAGAGCTGGGGCCAGAACTGGGCACTAGCGGCTGGCTGGAAGCTCTTTCCCCACACACCTCTGCCCTTGTGTCTCTCTGGTCTGTGTTGGGTGCCTCTGTGTGTCAGGGCTCTGCCTTCGTCCTCGCTGCCCACCGAGCCTGTGCCTGGCTGTCTGTATGCGAGGTGAGTAGCATGGTTGCTGGCTGGCTGACTCACGTCCTCTGTGAATGCTGGAAGAACCAGCACCTTCATTCCTCTTTTTTTTCTAGGATGTGGTACGGAAGCCTTGAATAGTGGCGAAGTTTTCTTGTTCACAGCTGCTTCCATCCATTCATACCAGGCATCCTGTGACTTAAGATCGTGCCAGAAATCACTAATTCGTGAGGAAACCAGAGAGAGCAAGCCCAGGAAAGGTTCAGGAAGGGTGAGGCTTTTATGACTCAAAAATAGCTCCACGGAGCCTAAAGAATTGCCAGTGCAGCCACAGCAGGGGTGGCTGTGGGCATGATGGAGCAGGATGTGACTGCCCTGCACAGCGGGTCTCTTGCTCACACCCCTCCTTTCTCACTCCAGGCCTGGGTTATGTGGAGGCTGGAGCTCATGTGGAGCAGGTTGGGAAGGGCTGTGCTGTGCTACAGGATCCGTTCCCCAGTGCCCCGGGTGCTTCTGCTCAGATCTGTATTTGCTCAGCATTTACACAGCCCTCTTCTTGGCCATGTGCTAACTCTGCTTTTGGGTCAAAGCCACAGATGAGGCCAGTGGCAGCCAGATAGGGACTATGTGATGCCAGCCCATGTGTGGCAGCCAGGCTGGCAGATGGGAAGGAAAGTGGAGTTCCTTGCAAAGCTCTCACACTTTAGAAATACGGAGACTTCTGCCTCAGTGTGGGTGACAACATCATCTTCACTTGCCACAGACACCTGGTACCTAAATAATGCCATTATGACTGCACATCTTAACAGGGCTTCTCTTTGTGCATTGCCAGAAGGTCAAGGCTAGTAGGACCTGGTTCTGATGGTAACAGAAGGTACATGGGTGTTAGAGCCAGAGGAGCCTGGGTCTGGACCCCAGCTCTGCCATTTACTAGCTGTGTCGTGATTCAGTTTCTCAGGGCCTGACAGGTGGGAGAAAGCAGTCCTGTATTCCAGGAGTGGTTGGGTCAGCATTCTGAATTCCTACATTAGCACAGGCAAATGCTAAGGGTTTCTTTTCCTTTTTTCTCAACTACTTGCAACAACTCAGATTACAAACTGGGTCATCATACTGACTTTGTAGAATCATTAGAGGGTTAGCAGTAATATGGCTAAAACATTCCCAGATAACCTGTCCTGCACTCCTACTGCATGGCAGGTGCCTAATGCACAGGGAAAAGGGCTTTGCAACGAGGCAAACCCTGGCTTTAGTTTTCCACTGCCTCTTGCCAGGTGCACCAGGTCTCTGAACCTTTGGCCTCACTCCCTCACCTGTATTACAAGTGTCAGTAATATTTACTGTTTAAGGTTGTTTTGGGATTTAGAAATACGTTGTGTAAAACATGCAACATAGCCTCTAGTACGTGCTTAACAGTCAACAAACAGTAGGTACTATTAGTGTTGCCGTTTTGGTGAGTAAGAGTCTGTCTGCTCTAGTACTGGTGGTGGCAGTCTGACCCTAAATGCAGGCAGTAGGAAGTGGCCTTCTTAGCAGCAATGACTATAAGAAGCACTTGGATGATGAGGGTCCTGGTAATTTAAGGATGGGATCCATGGACCTTGGGTTGAGGGAGCTCCATGGACTGCATCATATCTATCATCACAGACTCTGAGAGGGATGAGTACATAGCTAGAGCTGCAGACCCTCCACTCACTTCACACCCATGCAGAGGAGTCCATGTGTCCCAAAAGGAGCTACTGAAGTCTGGCAGAAAGCCATAAGTGTAGATCAGGCAGAGAGAAAGACTTTCTGTGTTGGACTACCGGAAACTCATTGGAGCTCACAGACTCAGGCCTCTGGCAATGCTCCAGAACAGTGGCTGCAAGGTGCCTCCAACACCATGCCTCTCCCAGCATCTCTGCAGCCAGCACTGGTTATGGGACAGGCTGACATTGGTAGAGTCCTGGTGCTGCCACTAGACAGCTAGGACTGTGGATAAATTGTTGAAGTCTTCCGAAAAGATGGAGACATTAGAGGATCAAAGGAGAGTACCTCAATTATAAAGGTCTGGGCCCAGAATATGGTCAATGCTTAAAATGACTAGTATAAAAAATTGGTCAATTGACAGATTTTCATTTCCATCTCCTTCTCTGCCTCCTGCCCCTTGATCCAGTGGCCAGCACGGTGCCTGACACACACCTAACATTCTGTATTTGTTATATCCATGGATAGCTGAGAAGGGAGCCTCCTCCCCTTTGCCTAGGAGAAGCCCTAAAACCTTGCCCACAGATGGGAGGAGGACATGATGCCTCAGGAAGGTCTGGAGAGTCAAGGACATTGGCCCAGCTCCTTCATATAGGTACCTGAGTATCAGAGGTGCCTCCTATCTGACCATTTCAAGATGCCTAATTTTTTACTTGAGATAATTTTAGACTTGCAAAGAATTACAAAATAGCTCAGAGCATTCATGAATACCCTTTACCCAGCTTCCTTGAATGTTAACATTCACATAACCATAATGCAGTTATCAGAACTAAGTAGCATAGACTTAATACTGTTAATGAAAAGGCAGGTTTTATGTACTCTGTGCCTTGTTTCCACTACTGCCCTTTTCCTAGTCAAAAATCCAATCCAGGTTTCCACATGGTGTTTTGCTGTCGTGTCTCCTTAGCCTTTTCCAATCTGGAACAGCTTCTCAGTTTTTCCTGGTCTTTCATGACCTTGAGACTTTTGAGGGTCAAGCATTTACCGAATGTAACACTTGGTTTAAGCGTTTGTGATAGAGTGGGCCGCACTGAGTCTTGCAGTCTTGCTTTAATACTTGTCCACTTCCTTATGTGTGTCTACTCCCAGAGCCTTTGCTTCTGTCAAAAATCTGTCCCCTGAGCCGGGCGCGGTGGCGCAAGCCTGTAATCCCAGCACTTAGGGTGGCTGAGACACGAGGATCGCAAGTTCAAAGCCAGCCTCAGCAATAGCGAGGCACTAAGCAACTCAGTGAGACCCTGTCTCTACATAAAACACAAAACAGGGCTGGGGATGTGACTTAGTGGTCGAGTGCCCCTGAGTTCAATCCCCGGTACCAAAAAAAAAAAAAAAAAAAATCTGTCCCCTGGACAGAGAGGTCCTATGCGGCTCCAAAAGTGGCAGCAAGTTAAAGTTTGGTGTGTCACACCAGCCATGCTGCCACCCCTCTGCAAAATGTGGGTCCCCTTCCCTACGGACCCTGTTCAGCTGTGCTCACAGTCACTCTATCTAAATGGTGGCTCTCTAAGGACAAGGGGGCTCGCCTCTCTTGTTCAGTGTTGTATCCATAGTTCCTCCTAACTGCTGCATGATAGGGGATGAATGGCTGTTGCCAAGTAAATAAGCAATCACCATCATCAGCCAACATTCATAGATGGCCCATGGAGTGCAAGGAACAGGCAAGCAGATTACAAAAGCATAATGCCTGTCACTTTTTCAAGGAATAGATAGCCCTGTTTGGGACACCAAAATCACACAGAAAAAGCTAATGTACTGGCCAGACAGTGCAGTAGAAGTCCTCTTATGCCATGTGGTTGACTGAACAACTGAAAAAGGTCTTTAAAGAGGGGTTCATTAACAAACGATACTTCAAGCCAGGCGTGGTGGCACACGCCTGTAATCCCCGCACTTTGGGAGGCTAAGACAGGAGAATTGCGAGTTCAAAGCCAGCCTCAGCAACGGCAAGGTGCTAAGCAACTCAGTGAGACCCTGTCTCTACATAAAACACAAAATAGGGCTGGGGATGTGGCTCAGCGGTCGAGTACCCCTGAGTTCAATCCTTAGTACCAAAAACAAACGATACTTCAGACATTTCATTTTACCTTAGAACATTTATGCACATTCATTTTCCAAATTTTTTGTTTATCTCCTGGGTCAATTCTTTGATTGTAGTTCCATTGTTTGGAGTTTTGCCTCATCTTATTTGCATAAGTATACTCATAATGCTTTTCTGCAACTTACTGCTTTGTTTTATTCTTTAAAGCAGAGGAAAGACTTAAAAAAACAACATAAGTGTAGGAGCTTTGATTTTTTTAAAAAGAATTTTTAGTTATCTCATTCCATATAACTAGTCAGAATTTTTTGGTTTTAGTGATTTTTCTTTTTTATTTTATTCTTATTCTTTTAAATCTTTTTTTACATTGTGTTTTGCATTAACAAAATTATTATTTGCAATTTTTCTTTATCCAAACATTTCCCCAGTGCTTTCCACTTCATTTTCATGGGTCCATACTGCACTTTGGTCCTCATATTTCACTGTTGATCAAATAGCAAACTAATCAATGGCAGCTAATCAAACTAATCAATGTGCAGCTTTGGGGCAGACCTAACTAACCAGTCAGCAGATGGCTCTCTGGGCATCTGAGAGATGAGCAGAGCTGTGAATCTTCTAGGGAACATGCCACGTGCCATGGGCATTGGTCAGCACCCTTTCCTGAAGCAATGATTGGACAGCACTCGTGAATACAATGTGCCAATAACTCAGTTCACTGGAGAGCTTCTACTGCATGTATGATTTCATCTCAATTTGGTTGTCATTGCTGAGCTTCCACTATTTCCAGCATGAACAGGATCCTGAAAGAGCTAAACATGAATAAGACACAAATCTAGCCATTAATGAGCGCAGGAGACAGAAGAGACAAGCATGCAGATTTTGATATCATAAACACCAACAAGAACAAATCATGTGCTGAGACATGAAGGAATAAATAAGTAATTTTGTTCTGAGGAAGATCCTCTAAGGCTTCCTGGTGGAGGTGACCTCAGATGGACAATAGAGACCATAGTAAGAAAAGAATTTGGCATCATTCTCTCGAACAACTCAAGCATACAAACAAGCTTTCTCAGGGGGCTGTTGTTCTTTGACATGGAAGTTAAGAGTACCATCCACAGCTGAGTCCACTTGCTTCTGTCACCAGCATCCATCCTGGAGAGGAGCAGAATCCCTGGGACCTGCACTATGTGACAAACCAGCACATTTGTTAGAGTTATAGATAAGGAAGGAGGTAGGGTGAGAGGCCAGCCTTCCCTTGGGGGCTCAAAGCTGCACAGAGTAAGAAGAGCAGTGAAGAGAACAGGTAGGTACCTCCCCCAGGTCACCAGCAGCCCTGCCTATCAAGCTGGTACACATGGCCAGCCCTTGGTTTATCTCCAGCCAGGAAGATGCAGTGTTTTGTTTCAACCTGTGGTGTGCACCCAGGTTGTGGAAGAGATTATCACTTCCTTGGCCATGAATGTAATTAGATGATCAATCATAGTCTGAAGCAAATACAACCTTTAGGGAGAAAAGTTTTTATAGTGTCACTTTGAATATCATCAGGAAAGGAAAGGGGCCCAAGGGAGCCAGTGCTTCAGAAAGAGCAGGACACCTCCCCCGAGGGGAGGGCTGGAGTCTCCCGGCAGGGCTGGGGCAGCAGAGAATATCACCACTGTGTCCAGAAGACACCGAGTTTCCTCAGGCCTCCCGAGTCCCACGCGAACTTATCATCCTGCTGCCACTCCAGGGTGGCGAGGACCAGGCAATAGGGTCACAGGGACTCATTCACACACTGCCTTTGTAGTTCAGCAAAATAATTATAGATCAGTTATCCCCATCATAAAACAAAGAACACAGACTTAAATACCTTCTGGGACCTGGCAGTAAATGTAAACCAAAGGAAGCCAGTTAGACATAGGGCTGTAAGACTTGGTGGGGACTGTGGTAAACTTGGGAGAACTTGTGTCCCAGTCTGATGCAGCTGGTTATGGTTACAGTAGGGAGGGACTTCTCAGGGAGTCCTGAGGTCTTGCCTCTTCCAAGCTGGGGCAACTGGGGAGAACATGGCAGATGGGGCATAAAGTAGGGACACAGCTCCTTCCCACATCCTTGGGATGCAGAGGGCCTCTTCCTCCAGATTTTGTCTTTGTGAGCCTTGTGGAAAGGGAGCTGCTTTTGTCCAACCCCAGCTCATTATTGCCATGAAAAAATGCTGACCCAGTGATTCTAAAACGTATGATACTTTTCCATAAAAGAGGCTAGAGATCTGTATTATAAGTGAAATCTCCAATTTTAAATATTGGTACTAAATTCCAGTTTTCCCACAATGCTTTGTGAACCCAACAAAACATATTGGTAAGTCAATATCCATAGACTACCAATTTGCAACTTCTGGGTATCAAGAGGATTAGCTAACAGTGGTGAGTCTGTTGCCGGGTTGGTGGAGATTGTAACTATGTAGTAGGCAGCCGTGCACATAAGAAGGAGTTTTCCAGCCTGCCATCACGGGCCTCCATTTTCCCCATTAAACACCGTGGATTTGATTCTGTGTTATGGGTCTGCCCAAAGTTGCTACTGCTGGATCTTATGGCATGTGGCTCATTGTAGGAAGATTGCAAACTGTTTCTCAGAGATACAAAGGTTTCAAGTTCTTGGATGGTGACTTTGTGTGTGAGGTGCATGATTCGCAGGTGAAGCTGAGGTGCCTTGGCATTGGAGGGTTATTTGCACAAACTTGGCAGCTCCAACTGATGCCTGAGCAGAGCTTCCCCTCCTTGCCACAGCCATCAAAGCTCTCATCAGCCTGTGCCTCAGGGAACTGTCACAGCCTCATTACTGCTAATTCATCTTCACTTAGTGCATCAAAAGGCTGATTTATAAAATTGGGTGGGCGCACAGGAAGTTTGATTAGCAACATTATGTTGTTTGCCATGACGGGCTCAGAAAACTTAGCTCATCTGTGTCCCAGGAGCTCAAGATAAGACCGAAGTGTTTATGTTCTGCCTCAGAAATTCTCGGATCAGAAGCCAGTGTGGCAGCTCCAGCCTGGGGTGTTCCTGAGGGGTACCTTCTCCATTTTTCTTGCTCCATGTCCCCACCATAAGTGGGTTGCTGGGGTACAGTCTTGATTTGTACAGTGTGTGGATAGGAACAGGGTCCCTGGTCCCACCCATCGTGTCTGTGGCTGAGGGGCCCTCTTGCCTGGGAGTTCTCCTTCAGCTTTCCATCTTCGCTAGCACTGCAGGATTTGGAGTGTTTGCTCTGCTGTTATTCCGTCATTGCTCACATTAGACTGCTAAGCAACAAATCCAGAGGTTTGGTCCTTTCCCCAAGCTCCTGGGGAAGAATAAGACAGAAAGCCCCTCAACGAAATTGTTCCAAGAAGCAGCATTCCATTCCATAAAGCAGCATTCCAGGGGCTGTGGCGCTGTGCTGCTCTAGGAATGTCTGGGGGTTGTTCATGAGCACCTACGCTGGGGGTGATGCCTTCCCCAATGTCCAGAGGACACAGAGAGGGGAGAGTGTCAGGCTTGGAAAGTAGCCCTTATAAAAAAAGTTTAAGAGAAAAGGGTTAAGAAAAGGTTAAAAGAAAAGCCATGCAATGAACGGGCCAGGTGTGTAGATTGTTTATGTATGCAGCTTTCCCAAATGCCAGCTGCTGCCCATCTCTGTGGAGGACAGGTCTGTGAGAGAGGAGCATGCACAGCAGCTGGATGAATTTAGGGCAGATTCAGAGAGACACTCGTGGAGGTTCCAGGATTGTTTTCCTTTAGCTGACTTAATTTCTTTGAAGATGCAGAGGATGATGATAAAGCTAATCACCAGGGCACTGGCTGACACCTGCCATTTACTAAGCCCTATTCTCTGAGCCAGACAGAGAGCCCTGTGGGATAAAGCAGAGGACCTGTCTAGAGACCTAACTGCAGTCCTGGTTATGGAGGTTACTTAGTCTGTGAACTTGGGTGAGTCCTTTCACTTTTCTATTCTTGGTTTTTCAATCTGTTATATGAAAAGGCTAGATAAGATATTTCTAAAATTTCTTCCAGCAGTAAAATATAATATTCTATATTTTTTTGACATTATCAACCAAGAGAATAGGGGCAATCGAGTGCCTCTTCTTGCCCAGAGACTGTGCTAAGAGCCTGATGTATCTCATTTAATATTCAGAAGAACCCCATCAGGAAGGCAGTCTCACCCTTTTTCAGACGTGTGCTTTTGGACAAGTGCTATTGGCATGAGATCCCACCAGCACCAAAAACATTCATTAAGCACTTATCAAATTGGTATTCTTCTTGGTAGATGCCAGGGTAAACACTAGTTAGAGAAAACCTTTCTCAGGGCTTAGAGATGCATCTGAGAGAAAAAGAGACCCAGTGTATCAAGAACAAATGCCGACAGCCAGTGAATGGTGCCAACCACATGGCTTCTTAGTGAGAATTTTGGTATGATGATTTGTAGATGGCCAAAGGAGGGTGTGAACCTGGATAATAATAGCATACTACATTTTCTTTAGGACTTTGGAGTTTGCAAGATATTTTGAAATATTCCATTCTTCTACTGCTCTCTGAAATTAGGATGAGAGCTCTTATTATTAAGTTATTATTGACTACTAATTAATGATTCAACTGAGAATTAGAGAAGCAGCTCATGCAAGGGAATGGGGTTATCCTTATGCATGTCAGACATTCCCACAGTTGGACAAACTTATAAAGGATCAGGCATTAGCATATTTTCTGCCTGCCCTCCCTCTGCCCTCAGGTGCGGAGATGTACACAGCCCCTGTGACCTTAGAATTTACCAGGAGGGCTCCAGGTAGGGATTCTTTTTGTTCAAGATTTAGAGGGAAGGGCCAAGGCTTCTGCCAATCTGCACAACACACACCAAGGTCACTTACCAAGTGCTCCAATATTTCAGAGCTTATAGTTCAGGGATCACTAGTGGGAACTATGTGGCTTCACCAATGGAGTCTCTGGAGTGTGCGGAGGATTGGAGGGCCACAGAGAAACATAGCAGCCCACATCCCAGCTTGTGTTTTTGCCTGGAGCCCTCACACAACCCAGCTCCATCTTTCTAGCTGTTGTTGCATCCCTTTTAGTGACATGAGTTGCAATTTATGGAGCATCAATCACCTGGCCCCTTCAGTCACCTGAAGCTGTTAATTTCACAGTTTCTCCAATGAGGAGGAGGTTATTGTCCCAGTCTATAGATAAGAAACGGGGGCCCAGAACAATTGCACTGTCAAAGCCACACTGCTAGCAAGTTCTGGAGATGAAATGGAACTAAGGTCTATCTGTGTGTCTGATACAAAAACAAAAACAAAACTAGGCCACACTGACTCCTCTCCTTCAACTTCTGAGATAGAAGGAAGCTACTCCTCTATATTCTAAATATCGCTGCTTACAAAATCCTCAAATGTTGGGAACTTGGAAGGGGAAATAGTGGGCTCTGTCTGTGCCTGCAGCCTTTGGTGGGACAGGAACACTACTCCCCTGCTCTTTTCTGCACTATGCACATGTTACCACCTCTGTGTGAGGAGCCGGGAGCCCAGGCAGGGTGAGAGGACCAGGCTCAGAGTGCTGGGCAGTGGTGTAGCCACAATCCAGGGACGGGAAGAAAGAACTGGCCTGAAGGAAGAGCCCCGAGCCTGCCCTGGCACTGAGAGAGGGTGAGCATGACCCCAGCTCTCGCCCAAATGCCTTGGTTCCTCCTGGAATCCAGTATGTCCAGTGGTCCCTGGAGCTTGCTTATCAGAGCAGCCTGCTAGTGCCCTGGAGACCCCAGGAGTTTCATGTTTTGGTAAACATCCAAAAACTTGAATATGTCCTGGACCTTGACTTCTCATTTTTGCAAGCTGTAAAGGCTCCTTTTAGGCCTTGTGGCTCTGAACAATCCAGTGGGGGTAAGGCCCTGGACACATGCGTGAAGCAAGGGTGTATAGTTCACTAAAGGCACCCATCTCCGTAGGTGTACCTTAGAACTGGGGCCTGGAAGACCTTCCTCCCTCCTATCCTGGATGAGGAAGAGTTGGGGTTCTGGATAAAGATGGACCTGAGTTTTTAACCAAGTGCACTAGTTAAGTACTTGCCCAAGCTCACCCTCTCTGTGCCTGCTTCTCCACCTGCAACACGGGGATCATGCCTAATCTCACGGGGCTGTTGCATGGAATAAATGTAATAATAGATGCACAGCACATACGCAGTGCCTGGAATGTAATAAGAGCTTCATAGCTATTATATTTATCATTAAAGTGACTGTTACACCCCACCTTCTATCCCTACTGGCTGAGCCACTGTCTTCTGTGAAAGGAGGACATGATCCATTAGGCCAAGACTGACATATCTGTAAGGAGGGGTCCCAGTCCATGAAGAGTGCTGCCAGGGCTCCTTTTATCCCAGGGCTCCATCTGTACTGGACAGGGTCGACAGAATGACCTCTGTCAGGCCAGACTGGAAGGAAAGGAAGACTGCTTTTATAACAAGGGAATAGACTGGGAAGATGCCTTGAAGACTGGCTTGTACCCATCCTTCTGGGTGAGGCAGGGAGATGATGGCTAAAGAGCAGGTTTGATTTTTTTTAACTTTCTTATAGAAAAGTTCAAACATATGCAAAAGTAGGAAGAACAGTACCATGAACCTCAGTGCATATATCACCTAGTTGCAGTCACAATTTATGGCCAATTTTTTTCGTCTGTATCCCCTCCCCCATACTATTTTCAAATATATCCCAGACAACGTATACGTTCATCATCTGCAAACATTTCATCTCTAAAAGATAAGGAAAAAATTAATCAGAATGCTCCTGCCACACCTAGAAGTTGTTGTTAGTAGTTCCCAATATCAAAAACCTCCTGTTCAGCTTCTCAATTGTCTAAAAAATATCACCGATTTTCAACAGCTGGTTTCTTTGAATCAAGATCCAAATAAGGCGCACACATTGCAACTGGTTAAACGAACCAGCCTTGAAGCTCTTTTTATTCTAGAAGGGCCCCTTCATCTCTTTTTTGTTTCCTTGCCATTTATTTTTGGAAGAAAGCAGGCCATTGGTTCTGCAGCATTTTCTGCAATCTGAATTTTGCTGGTTGCATTCCTGTGGTGAAGTTTTACTGTCATTTTGTCTTGGAGGGGTCCCAACACCAAAATGGCATTTGCATGGGAGTCATGAAGTTCACTCTCACTGGCCCCGAGTCTTCCACTGCAGGAGGGGCTTCTTTCTCCTTTGTCAGCTGGGAAAGAATGTCCCTGGCTCTTGCCTACTGGGGCCAAAGAGTGGGAGTCATGGGGCTGGAGCCTTCCTGAGGGTCCTCAGCAATGTGATGGGGATCATGCCATTATGTGGACTGGACCCCATCTCTGTTTATGAACAGGATGTCTTTTCATAAAGCAGAGCAATTTTCTGCCAAATAGCCAGGATTGTTTTCCCTCTTTCTAGAGCAATAAGGTTCAGGATTTGTCTCCCTCTTGACTTTCAAGAGCTTGTTTTCTCAATTCTTTCCTGAAATTAAAGTAAAGGTCAAGGAGGCTGGTCTGAGACCCAGCTCTCCCTCTCCTCCTGGCTTCTGCTAGCGACAGATCGACAGATCGGCAGCTAAGTGAGGCTAAGTGAGCTGCTGCCTCCGCGGGCTTAGGTGACCTGCCTTGCCCCCAGGGTAAACCAAGCTCAACTTCCCAATTCCCTTTTTGTTGCTGTTGTTTTGTTTTTGTAGGGAAAAATTGAGGAGGGAGAGAAAGGGATAGAGAAGAAAAAAAGAAAACAGTGCCAGTCTGTGGGCTCCGTTCTGAATTTAGATCCTCTGAGCAATTTCTAGAAGCTTCATTCTCCCCACCTTGTTCCCTTTCCCAGGGAGGAGGCCCTGGACCCCACCCCCTCCACCTGCTTCCCACCCGCCCTTTTCTGCTGTGCACGTGAGCGGCCCCAGCAATTGCCCCTTCCCTCGCGGTGTTGGTGCACTGAGGGTTTTTAATCCAAAGGCAGTGCATGCAGAGAACAGCACCCAGCTTAGCATCACTGGAGCCATTCTCCCCACCCCTCCCCACACTGAGTCACTCCAGCTAACAGTTAATTAATGTGTGACACTTTGACAGTTTGTGAGGAGACATTTTTACGGAGCCATCAAAATCTGCAGGGATGGGGCTGTCAGGCAGGTACCCCTTCTTTCGTCTATTGCATCTCCAGATTCTGCCTTACCCCACTGCAGACCCTGGAGGCAAGCCTGGGAAGCCCTGATGTCTGCCACTGTCTGGGCCTCTCTGGGTCCTCCACGTTCCCAGGAACACCTGGGAAGACTAGTGACATCTGGCCACCTTGGAAGAAGAAGAGTGGGGGGTGTCAAGGATGACAGCCCCGGAGGCCGGGAGGACCCAGACATACTCAGCTCTTCTCTCTCCTGCTCCTAGCAGATTCTTACCCACAGGTTCCTCTCCCTGGCTGGGCAAGGAACTGTGTGTACTCCAGCCTCTCCCTGGGGGACCCTCACCCCTTGATACTCTACAGATGAGCTGGGTCTCAGTGTCACTGGTGTTCTCACTGTGAATGCTTTGGAGTTACTGGTTGGTGCTGAGGTGAGAAGACAGCTACTGGGCCACCTTGGCTGCTGCAACTTCATTCTCACAAGGTACCAAATCCTGGGCCTTCCAAGTTTCCCTGCAGCCCAGATACCACCCCCACCAGCTCTGGGCTCCCCTTTCCACAGAATGCATGTTGATCTGTGATACATCCTCACCTCCCACCTGTCCCCACTCACCTTCACATACATGCTTTCTCTTTTCCTTTCAATGCTGTATAACTGGGTGCTGCCATGAAGGCCCACCTGGGAAACACCCTGGATGGACCCCAACCAGCTGGGTATTCAACCCCAGCCTCCACCATGACGGGACCCAGAAGGCCAAGGAGAGATCTTAGAGAAGGTCCCTGGCCCACCTTGAGAAGACCAGTGGGAGAAATGACTGAAGAATAGAAAAAGACCCAGGGCCTGGCTTACACTGGCTTTACCCTTGTGTGAGATTCTAGCTCCAAGGATGTCTTGCCAACATTTATCCCGCACCTGCTATTGCCAGGTACTGTACCCGGAGGAAAGAGGACCATAAGAGACTAGGAAGATGTGATTCTTACACAGGGGTAGCTCACAGTTTGGCAAGAAGCACAGACACTAAACAAATAATTAGACAAATAATGACTTAATTATACCTGTGATAAGTGTCACCCAGGAGCACATGTGTTCTGAAAGCATTAGGAAGGCTTCCCTAGGGAAAGAGCTGGGAAAATAGTCCTAAAGGGTGAAGAGGAGGAGGAAAAGGAGGAGGAAGACTGTTAGGATGATGGGATCTTGGACCCAAGGGCCTGATAAGTTGGGATGCTGTAACCTAAAGTGGAAAGGTAGCTGCATGTGTTGGTAGGTATGTAGATTTGGTAATAGGAAGTAGCATAAGTATCCGCAGATGGCTTTTCTTTTTGCTGTGAGATAGGACACAAGGCCAGATACTGTTAGGAAAATTTTAATTTCAGGGTGCAGGGAAAGAGATTGAGCAGGTGACTGGGCTGCCAAGCTCAGGTTGAGCCATTGAAGGCTCTCAAGATGGTACCCACCTTCCTGGTTGTAGTCGTGCAGGGACAGACCCAGCCAGAAAGCAAGAGAGCAAGAGACCTCTAGGTTGTCCCATGCTTTCTGAGGAAACCTTGACGATGCTCTCCACAGATGATGTGTTTGAGCTCTGCTGCTGAGCTGCTGCAGCCCCTCGCCTTGCTCCCTGCTGCCTCTGCAGAATTTCACGATGGACTCACCATGCCTAGAGGGGAGGACATGACAGGGAAGTGTCTGTCTGTGACCCTTCACAGAAGCCTCTGCCACCCCAGTGGGAGGCCAGACCACAGGAAGTGTTTCCCCACTAGCCTAGATCTCTAAGTGGTCCAGACCTCCTCACCCACAGCAGTGTTGAGGCTGTGGGTGGGGAGGGAATCCAGGAGCCCAGGAGAAGGTGCGCCTGTCAGTCTCCTTCCCATTACTGTAACAAATGCTTGAAGATGATCAACTTAAAGAGGAAACATTCATGGTTGTTTGGCCCATTGTTTCGGGGCCTGTGGTGAGGCAGGAACACATGGTAGAGGAAGCTGCTCACCGCAGGGCATCCAGGAAGCAAGGAGAGGAAGAGGAGGGTCCAATATCCCCTTCAAGAGCACACTCTCATGGCCTAAGACCTCCCACTAGGGACCCACCTCTTAAAGGTTCCACCACCTCCCAATTGTGCCCGACCCGGGACCAAGCCTTTAACACATGGGCCTTTGGGGAACACTCCAGATCCAAACCACATCCGTAGTCCCCAACTGGTAAGAAGCCTTCAGCTCTTCTTTCCTCAAAAGTGTCTGCTGACACGCGGGCCAGGCCTACAGCCTTACTACCTAGTTGCCTTGTGCACCAGGGCCCCAGATTCTGGGGAAGATACTTAGGGGTGAGGAGATGACCCCTGGAAGCTGACAGCATCCATTTTCCCACCCCCACATCCTCCATCCCAACATTCTGCTCTTTCCCTCATCTTCCTTACCCCAGACCCTCCACCCCCTCAGACCAGGGGTCAGACATTCAGCGAGGGTGCCCCTCCATCCATCTATTCCAGCTTCTCAGGGTCTAGTCCCAAAGGGCTTCTGTGATGGTTGCCTGTTCTATGGCTCTAGAAATGAAGTCTGCCTCCTCTGCCCACTGCTGAGGTACCTCCAGGGCCAGAGTACATGAGGGCATTATTCTATGACTCTTCTCCTTTTCTCTTAGGAGCGGGAATGGGAGTACCTTTCCCCTGTCCATCTTATGTTTCACCCTGCCTTCCTGGAATGGTGAGACATTTTGGGAAAAGGCTCACCCCAGGTCCTTTGCCTGGAGAGGTAGAGGTGTTGGCCTGGGTTGCTGGAGCCCTGGAGAAAAGCCCTTACCTATTCCCAATTCCCATCCAATCCAAGTCACTCCAACAAGCTGCTTTTGAGATGCAAATGTAAAATGCTGTTCCCCCTCTACCTTTTCATTGAAATGCTTCAAGTCTCAGAAAAGAAGAAAAAAAAATGATGTGTTTAAGACAGCAGTGTCTCACCCGCCATGGAGCCTGATAAGAGATGGTTACATTTTAATTAGACAATTAGATTCCTTCAAGTGCCAAACTTTCAGAGGAGGCAGCAGCAAGACTGAGGCTGAGACTGAAGCACAGGAAACAGGTTTCTTAGCTTTATGCCACTGCACCACAGCCCCCACTTCTTTGGCTGTGTGCTCTAAATGGAATAGAAACGAAAGGAGGGACAGACTGGTAGATGGAGAGAGAAAGGGAGAGAGAATGGACTCCTGTCCTCTGTGGATCAGCCAGCCTTCCTCTAGGGTCCCAGGCTGCCCGAACAGATTGACCTTTTTGACCCCAACCCACCAATCCAGAGACTAAGGGTGACCATAACCCTCAAGTTCTTCCTTAGAGAAAATGTCAGGTTTGGGTGTCAACCTTGAACTGTAGAGCCTTAAAAAAGCTGTTTTTCTTCCAATATACTCATGAGAAGCTGTTTCTGTTTACAGCTGGGGTGTCTCTGCTAGGCCCTGGGTGTGACTGGGAGAGTGTCCTCCTCTACCCTTCTCTGCCACAATCTCTACTCCAGGAAGGCCTGACCACTCCTCTCCCCTCCTGTGCTCCCAGTGCAGGCCAATGGCTGGTGTCAGCAAGGGACCTGCCTGTGGCTGCCTGAGGGACCAGCTCAGTTCTACGTCCCTTAGCACTTCTCAGCTGGAGAACTAACTAAATTACCAATGAGGGCACATGCAGAAAATGGGAACATTTGTAAGGCACATCGGGCAAATGGCCAAGGCTACTGAGGATAAACACACCCAGCACCATGTTATCCTTGGCCTGATATTTCCATATACCTTGACTCATTCCAGACATCTTGTGGGGAAGCTCTACTACTGAAGAGAGCCACTCTTAAAGCAGGCTGGAGCTAGACTAGATATTAAGGGGGGACTTAATGGAGAGGGGTACTGAGCACCAAAAAGGATGGTTCTAGATCATTTAGTAGATATTTGCCTTTCTGAGGTAGGACAGAACAGTGAGTACTGGAGACAGATGAGAGGCAGATGATTGCTGGTACTTTGATGACCTGAGGCTTGCAGGCCACCCACACAAATGGCTTTCCCCTTCTTCCTGACTTCTACCAGAGCAGCAGAGAAAGGAAAACCTAGGGGGACCCAGAGCATCCAGGGGTAATTGTCTGCAGGCAGCTGCCTGGTGAGGTTGGAGTGGGGGAGGCTGTAACTGCCATCCTTGGCTGCAAAGGGAGATGAAGATGGTATCTTGGTGGCAGGCTGCCATCCTTGAGTGGGACCTGACTTCTGCAGGGTTAAATCATCCAACCATCTCCCCGGAGACACAGTCAAGTAGCTACACCTGTAAGAGCTGAGAAATTATGGTGATATGCATATATTTGGTGGTTACTAAATGCTTGTTGATTGGGGACTGTGATTTGGAGCTTTTTTAAGCTTTTATGCATGAGGCAGAAGCCACCTATGAGGAAGATGGAGGTGGCATTTGGAGGGTGGTGAGTAAGTTGATTGTATTTTTGAAACCCTAAATCAAACTGCTTGTTCTGAAAACAGATTTTTTAAAAATGTGATCTTATTTATCTAAAAAAAATCTTTATGACTGTAAGAATAATTCACCTTGAGTTATGCATTCAGGTGATCTTCTTAAGAAAGAATAAAAAAGGGGTTGAGGTTGTAGCTCACTGGTAGAGCACTTGCCTAGCATGTGTGAGGCACTGGGTTCGATTCTCAGCACTGCATGTAAATAAATAAAATAAAAATCCATGAACAACTAAAAAAAAATAAAAAGAACAAAAATTTGGACTATGCTGGAAAATCCAAGGTACCAGGTACTGTGTGACTTGGCTTTTCCCCTACACAAGTCCCAGGGTAGACATTGAACTTACCTGTCTTCTTTGGAGTTGGGATGAAGTCAAAATACCCTCAATGTCTCTAAGCAACCTCAGGAAGAACCCCACTCCATCCCACCCACAGATATAAGCTCTGGCCAGAATGGAGAAACTTAAGGGGTAGGATAAGGGCAGGGATCTAAGTGGGAGGTTGAGGTCCTCCAGGTGACCCTGGACTGAACAGAACTATAGCCTGCTCCTCTTCGTGCCTTCTCATGGGATGCCCCTCGGAGCCTAACAATGCATGTGCCCTAGAGGCAGAAAGGAAAGAGG
The DNA here is from genome assembly GCA_028644305.1 of Xerus rutilus. Taxonomy (NCBI): domain Eukaryota; kingdom Metazoa; phylum Chordata; class Mammalia; order Rodentia; family Sciuridae; genus Xerus; species Xerus rutilus. The sequence goes on along the minus strand of CM053399.1, from coordinate 86,473,000 downwards.
AAGAAATGGGCTAGAGCAGGGGGAGCCTGGAGCTGGTAGACTTTTCTCAGGCTGGCAGAGAAATGCTGGGAAGGCATGCTATTTTATTCATTCTAGGATGCACAGCCCCCTGCCCATTTCAATGCCTCTGAAATCAGAGTGCATTTTATGACTGATGACATCTTAGAGCTGTATTGGGGTTTGATGGCATTCTTTTTCTTTCCTAGTAGTACATGAAATGTGGTGAGTAGCGTCACAGTCATTGGCTCTAGCCGGTGGCCTGGGAGGGCTGGATCCTCCAGGCTAGCTGCCATCCCCTTCTAAGGGTTACTTAGGTTTGTCCTGCAGCAAGGCCCCTCCACATGGTCTTTCTTTGTGTGCACATCCTTTTTGTGTGTGTGTCCAAATTTCCTTTTCTTAAAGGATACAAATCACATTGGCTCAAGGCCTATCCTAATGACCTTGTTTGAACTTAATTTCCTCCTTGAAACCCCTGTCTCCAAACACAGTCGCATTCTGAGGTGCTGGGATTTAAGGCTTTAACACATGAGTTCTGTGAGTGGGAGAGTGAGGGGCACAGTTCAGCCCGTGACAGGACCCAACGCACAACACTCATCATGCCCTTGGGCTGCCTTATCTTGTGGCACTTGTGTATCTTGTGGCCTTTGTTAGCAAGAACATTTCCGGTCCAGAGGGGTTTTCTTCCCAGTTACATTAAGAGAATCTTTGATTCAGTTCAGCAGACATCTGTTGAACATTTACTGCCTGCAAACCTACGGAGTAAAGAATCAGCAAGATTGGGCACTTCCAAATTTGTTTACTCCTTGAGGATGATGAGGCATGAGCAACACATGCTGCAACTCAGTGACAAGGCAGAGCCACACTGGGGCCTGTCCCTGGTCAGAACAGTGCTGTGGGCTCCCAGAGGAGAGTTGTAGATGGTCTCCACAGGAGGATGCGGGTGGATTCCAGAGCAGGAGGATTCTGAGTCAGGCTTGCTTGGAAGGATGGATAGGGGCTGAGTAGAGTTTTCTAGATTCTTTCCTATTTGTAAAGTGAGAATAATCATTAAAAGGCTCAGAGAGTTGTTTTGAGGATAAATGAGATGGTATATATCCAAAATAACTTGGCAAACTCTCCAACCCTTTACAAGTATATGATATTATCATCTTAGGCAGGCTCAGCATTGTACTGTAGAAACAGAAGTCTGGTTGGGTGTGAGAATGGGTGGGCGTAGGGGAGGCAGGGAGTTGAGAATCCTGGCAGACGCCACTGGCCAGACCAGGAGAGGAACTGAGGAAGCAGTGGGGGTGGGGTGTGGGATGGTCAGAAACAGTGGGAGTGAAGGCACCTCACATGTCTGCAGGCCCCTGACAGTGCTTGGCACATGGTCACCACTTATGCCTATGGTGTTCAATAGATGCTGATTGAATAAATGAATGTCAGAAGCAGCTCTGGCTGCCTGATCGATATGTGCATACAGGTTTCATGCTGTGTGCTCCAAATAGGAAGAGAGACCAGTTGGCTTTGCTGAATAGCATCAATATGACACAATGCTTCACTGCCTGAGCAATGGAAAATTTTCTGGCATTCCATGTCACCACACTTGGAATCAGGCATTTTGCTGTAGGTATTCTAAAGAATTGAGGCGTTCTATCCTAAGTGGTGATGCTGGATAGGATACCATCCATACTCCTCTGCTTGCTGGCAGAGTGGGTATGCCAGACAAGGAGGAGCAGGTAGAGATGGGCAGAGCTTTCTCCGAGGCTCTTTCTGACCCATTGCAGTGAGTGTGTCCTACTTCGATTTGGATGCGACACCGTGTTGATCCAGAAAGGCAAAAACTGGTGGGTATCATGTCCATGTGGGTAGCAAAGAACCTGGAAGTTATGGTGCTTTGTGCAGAATGCCTTGCAATGCTGATAAATTTAATTCCACTGTATGAAGTAGGAATGCTTTTGTTAGCAGGAAAACTGACTGTATTATTTGTGCATTATGTTTCAATCACAACCAAAACACAGGCGGTCAAGTTTATCGATGCCTGATGCCTCCCAAGTGTGCTCCTGAGCCCCTCTGCTCCATTTTCTCCATGAGCACACCACCAGCAGGATGCCAGAGTCCAAGGCAGAAATCCTGGACCTACCCTCAACTCTGTCTCCCTGCTCATCCTCTTTCCCACTCCCACCCACATCTATCCAATGACCAGTTCCATGAGATTGACTTCTAAGTTAGCTCCTGATTCTGAACACATCTCTCCATCCTCATTTCTACTCCCTTAATTCAGTGACCACCATCTCCACCCAAATCACAGTCACCTGCCCCCACTCCCTGCTCTCCTGCACACCACACAGCTATCGGCTTTGCTAGAACACCAATCCAGTCAGGTTGCTTCCCTGTACCAAACCCTTCAGGGACCCCTAAGTGATAAGACCCAGTGTGGCTTATGAATGTCCCTCCAGTTTAATTGTCCCCAATACCACTGTCATGCCAAACAATTATTTATTGTTGGGACCATGGCGTGTTCTCCCTGGCTGGAACCTCTCCCCACTGGGGTGCAACAACTCCTCTTCCTCCATCTCAGATGACACCTGCTTCTAGAAGTCTTTCCCCCGGGATGAGAAGCCTGTTCCTCAGGGGTGTCAATGGATGTATCTTGCCAAATGTCATCATTTCTTACGTGCACTCTTGTGGCATCCTCTCACTGGCATTCTACTTCTCCTGCTTCTGCTCTGGGCTGCTTCCACCCATCCTCTGCCCTGCCATCAGACTCTCCCTCTGCAAGGCAGATCTGATCATGTGGTCCTGCTGCCTTTCAGATCAAGTGGAACTCCTGGCCTGATTATTAAGGCCCTCTGAGATCTCACCTACGCAGCCTGCTCAGAGTCACCTCATGCTAAGACCCTATAAGCTTCAGATACCCAGTCACTTCTGAATCCTCCACCCTGTCTACCTATCTGCTTTGCACATGCTGCTTCTTATGTCTTGACCCCTCCCTTGACCCCATCTCTTTACCTAATTCCTGTGCACCCCTCAGATGTCTGTTGGACATCGCTGCCTCCTGAAAGTCTTCCTTGAATACCTGCATTTGGTTAGGCATTGCTCTCTCCCTTGTTTCCAAGTCCCTACCATCTAGATTTAGTGGATTGTTCAGTTGGCCACTGTTTCCTCTAGACTGTGGGCTGCAGAGCCATGTATATTTCACTCCTGTCTGTGTTTTTTGGCACTATACAGAATAAAGCTTAATAAATATTTGTAGGATCCAGAATGAATGCCTATTCCTTTTTTACCACCAGAAGCTAGGAATCCTGGCTAACTTACCTTAAAGTGTGTGGAGCATAGATGGTGATTATAAGGAGTTGAATAAAATGAAAGAATGATCTGCTCTTTTCAAGCTCATTTATTTTCTTATATATACAAAAAGAGTATACGTTCCCATTTCTTCAACCATCTGCTATCAGAATGGCAGCAGGCCCAGATATTATGAGAAAATTGTTGGATGTGAAAGTTAAACTCCTGATGTTGGACAATTCTCTTTTACCTGCCAGGGGTTGGTTTCCCCTCGAGCCCTCTGCGGAAGGCTCACTCCCTGTGTCCATTTTTCTTGCCCAGAGCCTTGCCACCCAGTGGCTCCGCTGCCCCCATGGATCCACTGAATCTGTCCTGGTACGATGACGACCTGGAGAGGCAGAACTGGAGCCGGCCTTTCAATGGGTCAGAAGGAAAGGCAGACAGGCCCCACTACAACTACTACGCCATGCTGCTCACCCTGCTCATCTTCGTCATCGTCTTCGGGAACGTGCTGGTGTGCATGGCCGTGTCCCGTGAGAAGGCGCTACAGACCACCACCAACTACCTGATCGTCAGCCTCGCTGTGGCCGACCTCCTCGTCGCCACGCTGGTCATGCCCTGGGTTGTCTACCTGGAGGTAGGTCTGGGTCCCAGCACTGCTCTAGCATGAGCCTCTCGCTAGAGCCTGGACTCTGCCCCCCACTGGTTTCACCAACACATTGCATCTTCCTCCACTCTGGGATGTTTTTCTCTTTATGAAGTGGGTACATGATCTCTGTAATAATTATAACTAGCATTTATAGAGTGCTTGCTGAGTGCTGGGCCTCATATTAAGTACTTTATGCACGTCATTTTTTTTTTGGTACTGGGGATTGAACTCAGGGGTACTCGACCACTGAGCCACATCCCCAGCCCTATTTTGTGTTTTATGTAGAGACAGGGTCTCACTGAGTTGCTGAGCGCCTCACCATTACTGAGGCTGGCTTTGAACTCACAATTCTCCTGTCTCAGCCTCCCAAAGTGCTGGGATTACAAGTGTGAGCCACCACGCCCAGCTATCATTTTCTTATGTAATTCTCACAGCTGCTCTGAGAGGCTGCATCACCACTTTGAAGATGATGAACAGATAATGATGATCAGAGAAGTTAGGTGATTTCTCCACCATCACACAGCTAGTCTGTCTAAGCTAGTACTCTGTCTGGCCCTAAAGTTGGTTCATTAGTCCATACTAGAAATGTGAGTAACTGGTGAGGATCCCCAAGGAGGGAACCTGTTCCTGCTCACAGGCTTGAACTCTTCATCCCTCTCTCCCCATGTCAGAAGTGGGACTGCGGCTCTAAGCTATCTGTATCCCCTCCCCTTTCCAGTTCATTCTGGTACCCATGCCCAGCATCTCCAGGTAGAGACTACTATAAACTGTGGTGCATCCACTTTCTTTAAGAAGAAACATGTCACCCATTTTGTCATCCAGGACAGAACCCAATTCTGTGTCTCGAAATGGGGAATAGGTGGCCCTCTGCTGTGGCCCACTGTTTCAGGTATGTTGCAGATGCTAACCAGAAAATACTTGATGTTACTCTCCTCACTTTACAGAACAGGAAATGGAGGTTTTGAGAAGCTGTCTGTCTTTACCCACGTCCTGCAGCAAAGGGAGTCAGTGAGAATCATCTCTCAGCAGGGTTTAAGGTCTGGGACCCCATGTCCTACCTGGGGCTTTGTCACGAAGAAACTCTTGCTTGATTCTGAGGCTTGATCCCTTCCTGCTTCCTTCCAAGGAGTGATCCCAGGACTCAGGCCATCAGAGAGGAATGGTGGGGAAAATGGGAGAATCAATCTCTGTTTCCCTATCTAGAAAATGGGGATGATAATGGTACTACTTGTAGGATTGTTTGAGATCAAATGAGCCTCTATTTGCAAAGTGCTTAGAGTGGTACCTGGGCATGGGCTGTTAGCTCCCAGACTCTGCTTTGCTTCCCAGACACTCAGGTAGAAACAGGTTTGTACACAAGGTATGTGAGGTCCCTAGAATCTAAGTCCTTCAAGAAGATATTTTAATCTTAGTTGCTCACCATTATTTTAGAGGTAAAGCTGAGTGTTTGAGGGGGCAGAAGGGTATTCTCACAGGGCTGTACTCCAACTCTTCTATAGAATCCCTTCAAAGTAAGAAACTGGGCCGTGAGCTCTGCTTAGAGGGGATATGGGCTTATATTTATTGTCCCTAGAGAATATACCAAGTGGATTCTCACCAAACATCCTTTCAAGGTGTCCTTTTAACCACATACTTTACCCTCTCCAAAAGCCATTCTTCTTGTCCAGAATTATCCATCCTGTTCCATTTCCAGCAATGTTAAAAGTCCCCAATCACCTGCCATGCCAGAACCTCTCTGCCTCAGGACTATTCTGCTCAGTATGTGGAAATTTGTGCTGGTTTTAGAATGAAAGAACCAGTTTCAAATCCTGAATTCACTCCTTTCTTCCTGGGTAGTGGTGGGAGAAATCCCTGAGAGGTGACAGTAGGGGCCACTCGCCTGTGTATACCGCCACTGAGGCCTCACAACCCTTTGGAGTGAGGCTCACTGTGTGCATTTTCTAGTAGAGAAGAGATTGAAAAGATGAACAAAGATCTCGGAGTTAATTATTCACTCATTCAGTATTGACTGAGCACTTTGTCCTACCCCCGTCCTTGGGGCTGAGGTCTGAGACATTGTCCTGCCATGAAGGAAGAGACCAATAGGGCAAGTACAGTGCAGTCCCCACAGAAGATGAGGGCACATGGGGACACATGGCCCAGCCAGAGGTGTTGACTTGCAGGAAGAAGGAATGCTTCAGGAGGAGTTATCCAGGAGAGAGAGAAAGAGAGGCAGAGCCACACAGCTGGATGTTTTGAGAGAGGCAGCCATGGCCCTCGTGTTCAAGCTTTGCTGTATTTGTTCCACAAACGTGAACATGATGTGCCTGAAATAGTGCCTGACTCAGTGCTTAGCATTCTTATAGCTAAAATGAGGGTTTAGTGGCGCCTCAGAGCCTGTCATTCATGTGGCAGCTTCATATGAGCCAGATGTTAATGAGAGATGCCCAGATGTGCAGAGGAAAGAGGCCTGAGTGTCCCTAGAAAACCCAGGCCAGTCCTTCCTCTGTTACTAAATCTGCAGGTGACATCGGGCAAGTCTGTTTACCTCTGTGACCCCAACTTTGTCTACCATACCACTTGGAAACCATAATCTCTCTTGTCATGCTTTTTGTCTACCAAGGACTGTTGACATATGATCTCCTCTTTGCCAAGCTAGATTGCCACTTCCAAGACATCTTAGAAAGGAGCAAGGGATGTGATGTCCAAAGAACTTGCCTCCCACTCCAGCCCCACTCAGTGATTGTTTGCTGGATGAACTTGGCCATTCTCTGTGGCTTCTCTGATCTTTGATTCTCTCATCTATCAATGAGAATAAACAATCCCTTCTTGTAAGAGTTTTAAGAACAGTGAGATAAAGTCCAGTGCCTGCAGTAGATGGTCTATAAAACAGCTGCCGATACTTTTTCTTGGGTCTTTGAGTCACTGCTCCTAATTGCTCAGTTGCTTCCTGGGACCGTGGAAGAATAGTTTGAGAGCTCCCCTAAAGCAGGGACTATCTGAATTGTTCACAACAGCGTCCAGGAGTCTAGGATAGAGCCTGGCACACACTAAGTTGCCCAATAATTTTGTAGAAAAGGACAGCAGGAAGGAGGGAAGATGGGGAGGAGGACTCTGATATCTGACACCTAGTTCCCTGGGGACATGCAGGCACTCCCTAGTCCTGATCCCGGGGCTGATTCCAGGTGGGGGGATAGCCAGAGAAGCCTGGGATTCTGCCTTGTGGTACCTTGAAGGTAGACTGTGTTCATGCCAGGGAAGCGCCTTCCGTGCCCCCCATAGCCACCCCCAGTTGTCATCCAGCTGTCTGGGGCCAGGAGAGACCTTGGGATGGGGTCCTACATGAGCCCTGAGAAGACAGTGCCGCAGGAAAGGCCTTCTGTCTTTTGGGGAGACTCCTGTGAGATGACAGCAGCTTCATTGCTCATTGCTGATAAATGCTGATGTTTGGTTTTATGCCTGAGAGCAGAAGAGAGGGCAGGGGTGAGCATGAGCAGGGTTATGTTAGCCTGCTGCGATGCTGAGGGGGACGCTCTGTCGGTGCTGTCCTGCTCCAGTTATAGGAGGGGCTTTCTAGCTTCTCTCTATCCTCTGGGTAAAAAGCCAAAGGTATCCTCAGGAATTAGGGCTTCTCTGGACTCCCAGGGCTGTGAGGGCCTGCCTGCTATGTGAGTGTACACGTTTGTGTGGGTGGACAGAGGCATGGGGACATGAGGATATGTGGATGGTGTGGTGGGGGGAGAATGCAACAGGGTTCTGCCGGAGCTGGACCCCTCATTTCCCATTAGACTAAGGACAGGTCACTCCAGCAGCCCCTTCCCAGTCCATCCTGGTGCTCCTAAAGCTCTGGCCCAGAATTCTCTTCTTTCATTCTCCAAGTATAACAAGGAGCAGGCATTTCTTCCCTGTTTCATAGAGATCCACCCTCTTCACCATTGCTCTTAACAGACACTTTGGGCCCTGGCTCTGTGCCACAGGCACCTGGCTAGGCATGGAGGGACTTGCCAGCTCACTCAGAACCCAAGCCAGAACAAGACTAGGAGCTGAGGCAAAAGATGAAAGCAAGTCACTGTACCCTCTGGGTCTCAATTTTCTTATTGGTAAAATGGGTGTTCATAATCGTACCTGGGATTTAATTTACAGAAGTATGACTGAGTGATTGATGCCATTGGAAAAAAAGTTTAATGCTACTCACAGTTCTGCTAGGAATGAGAAGCACAGCAGGCCACGCAGGGCCTCCAGAAAGAGCAACATGCTTGGGTCAGGAGGCTGAAGCAGGGGTGAGGTGAGGGCCCAGGACACAGGCTTTATTGGGGTTTTCATGGAGAATGCAAGGCAGGACAGAGTAAGCAATTAAGGATTGTCTAGTTTGAACACTATCAGCAGCTTTGGGCTATAGAGTAGCTCCTAGTTACCTGGCATCTGCCCTGGGATAATTTAAGACAGGAAAATATTGGCTTGTTGTGTCATAGTGTAAGGGGAGTAGTTGCCTTATGTTTGAGGTGGTATGCTCCCAAGTAAGTTAGTCACTATGTTTAGGAACTAACTAGCCTGGGGAGGGGAACCCTCTCCCTGGGTCTGTAAAGCCCCCAAATAGCAGAGCATCAGGAACACAGAACACAACAAAATATAGTTAATATAGTTGTCCAATGCCAAAGAGGATTAGGATGCCAAAGAGACAAACACAGACAGACTCTAAGAAAACTCATGGTGATCACACAAATGTTTTACAGATTAAAGGTCAAAGTTGAGTTCCTCAGTGTAAGTGGCCTACTTTTCTTCTAGCACAGTTCTTGGCACAAGTGGATTTGAATGTTGCAGACAAGAGGCCAGGGGCACAGGCCCCAAAGCCCTGCGAGTGCTACTTCCTGTTGCTACCCCTTCTCCCCAAGACCCCAGCTGGAGAGCCACAAACCTCCCACGACTGTACTCTGAGCCCGTGGCCTGCCCTGTCCCAGGATGATCAACTCACAGGACCTGAGTTCATCTCTGCCCTCCTCCTGTCCACTCATGATGTTTCTTTGTCTCCAGGTGGTGGGCGAGTGGAAATTCAGCAGGATTCACTGTGATATCTTTGTCACTCTGGATGTCATGATGTGCACAGCAAGCATCCTGAACCTGTGTGCCATCAGTATCGACAGGTGAGCCCAGCCAGGGTGAGAGTAGTGACTCTGTCATTCACTGTTCTAGGCACTCCACCTCTCCTTAGGCTCAGGCTCTGTCTGTGATGCTACGTGGCTGGCTGTGTGCATGTGAGTCCACGTGTTTGTGTGTGCAGGTGTGCATGCATACGTGTCTGTGCATGGGTGTGTGTGGCTATGCTGGTACAGATTCCCCAAAGAAAGGTCACCTATGGATAGTGAGGCCACCAAGATTACCAGATAATGACTGGTTTACAAGTGAGCTTATTCCCACTGAAGCCCCAGTTCTGTGACCTCCTACTTATGTGACCTTGGGGAGATTGTAAAAGCTCTTGGAACTTCTAGTTTCATTTTCTAGACCCTAGTGATAATGACACCTGCCCCCTGAAGATGCAATGTTTGGTTTTGGGTTTTATTCCAGCACAGACAGTGTGATCAAGGGGGCCCAAGCTGTGCCCACTTACCACGTTCAAACGTGAACTCGGAGCCTTTCACTAATTTGCACAAATATGTGTCACACACATGCCCAGAAGCTCTGTCCCTACTCCCCTCACAGGATTCTTAGAGGATGAAATAAGTTAATGAATGAGACGTGCTAGGTAGAGGAATGTGAGGGAGGATTATAAATAGTGCCATTGCTATTATTTCTGCTAAATGGGGCCTAAATTTGCCTCATCAACAAATGCTTCCACCTTCCGTGGGCCCAGCACAGGTGCAGTAAGTGTAGTTTCAGATGTGCAATGACCCAGGCCATGGCCCCTCAAAAAGCCTCAAATCTAGGTGGGGCCATTAGAACAACAGCCATAACCCAGTAGTACATAGTAACTGGCTGCTCACGGAGTGCTTGATTGGGCATTGCCAACTCCCCTCACTGCGTATGGGCACAGGAAGGAGGGTTGAGTGAGACTATCAGGAAGGCTTCATGGAGTTGGTGAACTGTCCATCCCCAGAGATCAGTGGGTTCTGCAGAGTGAGGAGGCCCTGGGCCTGCATCCCACACTCAGGCCCCACCCTGTCCTTGCAGATACACAGCCGTGGCCATGCCTATGCTGTACAACACACGCTATAGCTCCAAACGCCGAGTGACCGTCATGATTGCCATTGTCTGGGTCCTGTCCTTCACCATCTCCTGCCCGCTGCTCTTTGGACTCAACAACACAGGTGAGTCTTGATTTCTCTGCCTGTAACTGTGCTCTGGGTCCCCGCTCCTATGCAGAACCCTGAGGGGGCTGAGTTCGTGGCACAGATAAGGGTGGAAGGTCCAATGGAGGCCCAGAGGCCAGGCTGGATCTCTTAGGCCCAGCCAAACTCAGAGTTGCTCCAGTCTGGGGTAGAGAGGAAACAATGCCCTGAGGCACATGGAGTTGGAGGAAGAGTTGGGAAAATGGTTCAGGAGGATGTCTGGCCATCTTCAACTTTGTTTATTAAATTGAAGCTAGGCAGCCTCACAGACTGCATGTTGAGTGTGTGTGTGTGTGTGCGCGCGCGCGTGCGCGCGTGCGCATACTTGTGCATATGGCAGGAGGCTACTGGGCCTCCATCCACTCCTGATAATGCTGGGTTTTTTTTGTTTTTTTTTTTATTTAAATGCATTTCAAGTCATAGTACATAACCAGATCTCTGTTTTTCCATTTCTCTGATTGCAAACCAAATAAAGTCACAACATTAGAGTCTTCATAGATGTGTCAGGGGTAGTAAAGAAATATTATTCAGCGATAATGCTAGTTTTGAGATGAGACTGCAGCCTGGTGAGTCAGCTCAGGCCAGACTAGGCCTGAGCCACTTGGAGCAAGCAAGAAAGAAACAGGAACTGAGCCAAGCTTGAGCCCTTTCCTGTAGGAGGCAGAGTCAGGAGCATCTAGACAGAAGTGGCACAGAGCACCTGCTGTTATGGAGCTATTTCTCGTCAGGGAGCCATGCAGGTGCCCCTGTGGAGACCACAGCAAGATAGGTCACAGTGAAGCCCTACAAATGTGTGATCTGAAATCTAAGTGTCACAGGAATTCTAAGACATGGCAACAGAACTAAGTATGCTTGCATTAATTTGAAATAGTCTTGAGATAGAGGACAGACATCTGGTAGACCTGGAAGCATATGAAACACACTGGAACACAAGTGAGTCCAGCAGAAAGGATCACATTATCTTGTTCCTAGAGTTCGAAGGTGGTAGACCTCCCCACACTATACAGGGAAGGCTATAATGGTGGTTTACTCTTCTGAAAATAATTTTCATGTGTCATTTCTTCTGAATATCTTGGCTTTACTTGTGTACTCAGAGATGACAAGACTAATAATCAAGTGAAAGAAAAGGGTAATAAGAAAACTAGGAAGCAGTCAATCCCAGCTTAGCTTTTTGCTCCCAGTTGTGGTTTTATCTCTGATTTATACTGCATATTTATTTATATCTAGCATTCCTAGGCAACCTTAAACATCCAGTCATAATCTCAATAAGATTGCTCCTTGTTCCCATGAGGAGAGAACTGTGCCCTGGTGGTGCCGTGGGCCCACGGGCCAGCTGACACCCTGCCCACCTGCCCCCCTGGGCTCTCCTTCCCCAGACCAGAATGAGTGTATCATCGCCAACCCTGCCTTCGTGGTCTACTCCTCCATTGTCTCCTTCTACGTGCCCTTCATCGTTACCCTGCTGGTCTACATCAAGATCTACATCGTCCTCCGCAAGCGCCGCAAGCGGGTCAACACCAAGCGCAGCAGCCGAGCTTTCAGGGCCAACCTGAAGGCCCCACTCAAGGTCCAGAGACCCCTCCTCCCCTCCAAGTGCCCCTTTAACCATTACCAAGGGGTCTTGTCCCATGCTCACACGGGAACCTGAAACAGGCTTAAAAAGCTCCCAGGAGCTAGGCGAGGGCATGGACCTTAGTAGAGCAACTTGAATGTCCAGGAGTGGGAGGCCGGGATCATGGTGGGCACGGGGGGCGGGGAGTGGGGGTGAGAAGTCTGCTTGGAGAGCTTTGTGAACGAGCTTGGCAGATCTTGCTTGATACCTTCCTGGCTCCTCTCTTCCTCTGCTTAACTTCTCCTTTCCTACCCTGGCCTCTGTCTCCCTTTCCTTCCCTCTGTCTTCTTCATCCTGTGTTCTTTACTGCCACACTCTCTGTCTTGCCTCCGTGCACACCTCCTGCTTCCTCATCACCTTTCTCTGCTCCTCTCTCGTCTCCCCACTCAGTCTTGTGAATTCTCCCCTCCACTCAGCCTTCCCTGAGGAAAACAGTGTGGGAGCCTGGAAAGAATGAGACCTTTGGGGTTAGACACATCAGGTTCAAATCCTGGCACCATCACATTGGGCTGAGTGATCTTGGGCAAGTTGCTTAAATTCTGGGAGCCTCAGTTTCCTCATCTGTTAACTAGGAATCACAGTGTGGACTTCACAGAGTGGTCTTGAAGATTTGATGTGAAAAGGGATGTGTGTGCCTAGCATTATGCCAGACCCCGATTAAGAGTTCTACAAACATCAGGGTCCGTTTGTCCCTCATCCTGCTCACCTCTTCTCATCACAGTACTGATTTTCACCCTTGCCCCAACTGTCTTCTGTGGTCCCTGCTCTCTGAGCTACTATTCCAAGTCTGAGTTCCACAAGGACTGCCTTTCCTTGAGTTTCTGTCCCCTC
>CM053399.1:86300657-86459839 GCA_028644305.1 Xerus rutilus | reverse complement strand
GAGTTCAAAGCCAGCCTCAGCAACGACGAGGCACTAAGCAACTCAGTGAGACCTTGTCTCTACATAAAAACACAAAATAGGGCTGGGGATGTGGCTCAGTGGTCGAATACCCCTGAGTTCAATCCTTGATACCAAAAAAAAAAGGCAGAGAGACTGAGATTCACAGTTTTACTGTTTCCAGGGTTTGAAACCTGGCTGTGTAACTAAACACAAAGAAGGATTGGGCCAGGAAATTAGTGTCTTACATAGGACCATTCATCTACAGCTGGGACACCTTTCCTTCACCCCCAAGAGACCATGTAGGAGACAGGCATGAGGACCTAGGCCTCCAGGAAGGTGTGGTCACCTTACATGGTGAGCAGGCATTTCCTCTGAACTCTGAGTCCCTGCTTCCTGTGAAGCAAGTGAATCTGGCTGTCCAGCCTGAGGTGGGGGACGAGGACACAAGATGGGAGCTAACAGGCACCACTCTCCTCACTCCTAGGCTCCCTTTGTCTTCAGAGGGGTTTCCTAGGATGCAAGGGCCCCATGAACACAGCAGGAGGAGGCAGGCATTCTGTGGCTGGAAAGAAAGCTTACCTGGGGAGCATGAGTCCATATAAAGGAGGAGGAAGAGGCCAGGGATCTGCTGGAGATGACTTGGAGGAGGTCCTAGAAGCAGCTGTCCAAGCCAGGGCTGCAGCCTTAGTGGTACCTCTCTCCTTCCTTCTATCCCCCGGATGCCAGTTTCCCATTTCCTCTCAAGGTCAAACAGGCAGGTGGAGAGAGATCCTTCTGAAAGCCAAGTTTCACTTCCACCAACCCCTCCCCTTCCAGGAGAGGGGACCTCAGTTTGTCTAAACTTCTGTCTGGGCTCCCAGCTCAGCACCTTCCAAAATAGTTAGTGAAGGCTCTTTGCCCTCTAGGAAGGCCATGGTGCCCTGGTTTTGGCTCTGGAGGGCCAACTGTAGGGGTTTGCAGTCCACTCCATCTTGGACATCCAGCTGGGTACCAGCCTTGACCAGCACTTTGAGGATGGCTGTGTTGCCTTGGAGAGCAGCCAGGTGGGCAGGTGTCCAGCCCACCTTGTTGCAGGCCCAGACATCTGCATGGTGCTCCAGGAGGTTGATGACACCCAGGAAGGCACCCCTCTGGACTGCCAGGTGAAGGTGTGTCCAGCCTGACTGCTAAGCAGCATTGGGGTCAGCCCTGCACTGCAGCAGTGCTGACACCACCACCTCCTCCCCACAGCAAGCAGCCAGGTGCAGGGGTGTCCAGTTCATACCTCCAAGAGCACCCAAGTCTGTATGGTTCTCAGCCAGCAGGTAGATGATCTCCAGGTGACCCTTGTAGGTGGCTAGATGCAGGGATGTCCAGCTCTGGTGGGTGGGCAGCTGGAGGCTGGCCCCATACCTGAGCAGCATCTTGCAGATGAGGTACTTGCCCCTGGCAGCAGCAATGTGCAGTGGGTTATAGCCATTCTGGTCAAGGGCATCAGGAGCTGCCCCACTCTTCAACAGGTGTTGGATGGCCCTCCCTTTGCCCCGCTCCACTGCCAGGTGCAGTGGTGTCCTCAGGTTTCTTTGTCGAGCATCCAGCTCAGCCCCCTGGCTTGTCAATAGCTTGGCCAGACTGACATGACCAAAGTAGGCAGCCACGTGCAGAGGTGTCTTGCCCTCAACCTCACGTAAGTTGGGGTCAGCTTGATGGGAGACCAAAAGCTATGCTACGTTCTCAAAGCTGTTCTGTGTGGCCAAGTGGAGTGGGGTCCAGTCCTTGTGCTCCTGGGCATCCACAAGGGCCCCGTGGTCCAGGAGCAGGTGGGCAGTGTGGTTGTCCCCATTCTGGGCTGCAAAGTGCAGTGGGGCCCAGGCCATCCTCATCTGCCAGGTTGGCATCAGCACTGTGTGCCAGGAGCAGAGCACAGAGATCAGGCTGCTGGTCCTGGGCAGCAATGAGGAGAGGTGTGTAGCCAGAGGCTGTCTGGCAGTCCACATCAACCTCGTGTGCCAGTAGCAGCTGCACCAGCTCCACATGGCCCTGTGCCACCAGGAAGTGGAGGGGAGTGACCTTGTTCTCATAGGCGGGCAGTTCCTCATCACTTGGCACCAAACTCTCACTGTGAGAGAGTTGCAGGACCCTCCTCAAGTAGTCTCCCAAGTCTGTTGGAGGAAGATGTTGAAAAAAGAGAACTTTGACCTGTCCAGAAGTTGTCTTGGCCATCCCCCTGCCTCTTGGAGTTACTATCTGGGAGCAGAGTAGAAGGGTGAGGAAAACATCTTCCTAGTATCCAGGACCTCTGCATTCATCTCTGTCACTGTTAGATTTCCAGATTTTTGTGGTTTTTTGTCTTGAAGAGCTGAGCCTGCAGTTTTTTCTGCACAGAGGAGATGGGAAGAGCCAGAGCTGGGAAGGCCTAGGTGCAAATCTTCGCTCTCCCCTTAGCATCCCCTGACCTCAGCCAGTTCTCTGCCTCTTTGAGTCTCCATGTTTGGTTCAGTAAGGAAGAGATGAAGAATGCTCAGCTCATTCTATCAGTGTGAGGACAAGTTAGAGAAGTAAGAACTATCAGGGAAGGGCCTGAAAGGAGGCAAGTCCCTCCAATTGGAAATATATTTGTGGTTGGACCTGTATGATCTAACCCCTCTGAGGTTTTCAGGCCTCACTTCCTCCTGCTCTACTTCTGCCTGGCCTATTGCAATCAAGAGAACCATGATCACTGCCCAGGCCCAAACCTCAGATTTGTCTGGGGTGGGCACCAGGCATCTGTAGTTATCTATACACTTTCCAATTTCCCATGCTGAGAACCAGTGTTCCACCTCTTGGGTCAGGAATGGGGGGATCTAGTCTGGCCAGAACTCAGACCTGAAGAAGAAGAGCCAGGACCCCTGGGGCATGTGTGTTTCTGGACCAGGCAGCTGGGATCTGGGAGAGGGCCCTGCCACCTGGGTATGTGGCAGGCCTGGAGATGAGGGGATTAGGGAGGGTAGCACAGCAACTCACTGCTGTCTGTTAGCTCCTGGCTGACTTCCTTGTGGGCCTGGGGAGACAGAGCCAGCAGACACAGGGCAGATCAGCAGGGCTGTTCTCCCTGTGCCATCCTCCCCACCTCCCCTCTCTCCAGTGCTCCCTGTCACTCTGCAGCATGCACCTCCCACTGTGATCTGGGGGACTCCCCTTCTAAGCCATTACTCCCCCAGCTGTGCCCAGGAGCAAACACTAGGCAGAGGAGATTTGGCCAGAAAAAAGTGGCCCAGGGCCTGGCTTTCCCTTGGGGCCACATGAACTACAGGATAGACCTGTGGGTTCAGCAGGGAGTCCCGTGCTAGCTCTCAGCTAGTTCCCACATCAGAAAGGAGCAGGAGAACAGTGATGTGGACGCCCATAGTGTGACACCTTAGGAGAGCAGTGCCTCCATCTGTGAGCCCTATGCACATGAGAGGGATTGAATCCTTCCAGGGGCTCTGAGCCATGGCACCACTAGTGCTTGGAGCACCTTCATGCAAATTAGGAAATGTTCTTTCTTCTGGGTGCGGGCAATCCTGAGCTGGGCTCCCTGGCCTGGTGAGCAGAATGAGTTTGGCTTTCAGTCTCCACTTGCCCACCCTCCCAAGCCAAGTGACCTTGTGAAGGACACAGCCTCTGCACTCATGTCCTGCCAGAGACCCTGGAGGTCCACAGTGGGCTTCAGGCAGCATGGAAATGGGCTTGCCCGGCGTGTGCACCCACCTCCTGGGGCTGGCGCAGTGGTGGTTTGTAGGATAACTTCCTGGCCAGGGCCTCCCTCTTGGGTCTGTCACAGGGCTCTGGAGCAGGGACAGCAGCATGTCTGTCTCGATTGTGATGTCTGCTCCGCAAGGGAGAGAGAGAAAGGAGGCAACATTAGCTAGCAGTCCTGTCCCATTTTAGATACACTGATGTTTCTTGTGTCCCCATCAAAGCCCATCCCTGGGCTCATGTGTGTCCACACGTGCGCACAAGGAGGCAGGGTCCCAGTCTGACTTGATAGGGACACATTTGGCAGGTCACTAACCTTGGGGATCAGTCCTCTTCCATAGAAGAAGGGAGAAGGGCCAGGTAGTCTCTAAGGTGTTTACACATGGACCAGATAATTTCATTGTCCCTTCCAGGCCTGTGACCTCATGGCATGGACTGTTTTCAAGGATACTGTACCCCTGAAAGGATCCAGGACTGGCTGGAGTGCCCAGTAGCAGGCCAGGTTCACAGGTTGCAGCTTCTGCCACCTTCTGTAGGTATACACCTGAGCACACACTGACCAGACCCTTGTCCTCAGCTGTCCTCAACTGTCCTGGTCCTGTGATGCAGTTTCTGCCTCAAAAATCTCTCCAGGCACTAATACCATGGGTATCTGCACAGCTCTCAGGAACGGGCTGGGGCCCGGTCATCCACCCTCCTATCCCCACCCACCCGCTAGACCCCGGACAGGGAAGGCTAGAGGAACGCCTCGAAAGCATGGCCTCTTCTTGGGGTCCTGGTCCCAGCAGCGCCTCCTCAGGTCCACCATCTGCTGGATCTCTCCTGGCCACTCATCAGAGACGGGCTGCAGGGAGGGCTGCATGCTTGCAGCCACTCTGATGATAGTCCTCATTTTGAGTCCTGTGAGAGGAGGTCCAGGCTGAGTAGGTGCTAGGAAGCAGGGGTGGAGGGGTTGGGCAGGGAGGAACCCCAACACAGTGTGCACTCAGGAGGGCCTCTATAAATGCCCAGTGAGTAAACAGCTAGATTTGGGACCCACTTGAGTCTCTGATTTGAGCAGCTTAGTCTATGGTCTAGCTCCAGGCCCCCTTTCAGATGAAACCTGGATGTGACCCCTGACTGCAGGCTTTTGCTGTCCAAAGGCAGCGGGGAGGACAAACAGGCCAGGCTGAAGGCTTTGGCTCTCAATCTGGCAAGGCTGTCCACGTTTCCACACATGCTTTTACCTGCAGCTGGGTGGCAGGGTTTGGGGGGTCGGCCAGCAAAAGCGCCTTGAGGGCAAGGGACTTGGAGCCACCAAGCAAGCTCTGGGCTCAATTTTACTATCATGTGAGCCCTAGAAACAAAGGAGTGGAAGGAGGGAGGGTGAGGTGGGAATCCCTGAAGAGCATTTGTTTCCCTGACACACACCTGTGGCTTGTTCTGTTCTCACTAACCCCAGCCCTCCCATAGTCCCTTCTAGGTCCCTGGCTGAGGGGACAGCCTCTGCCCCAGACACAGAGCCATAGCCAGCTCTACCTGAATATGGTTTCTTCTGAGCGAGGAGCTCCCAGATGACAATCCTAAAGCTGTGATGAGGAAAATGTTCCCTGAGAGACTATGGGAAACTCACCATCACCCCAGCTAGGAGCCATGGACCCCACAATCCCAGACAAGGCCTCTCCAGCCTCCCCTTCCACCTGGGCAGGGAGGCCCCAGACCTCATCCCCATCCTGCCCTATCCATTGGCCGTAAGGACCAGGTAGAGTGGTGGCAACAAGCTGCCTCCTGGGTATGTGACAAGGAGCCCAGTCACCCAATCACCTGTACACGTTGTGCTTCAGCCCCATCACCTTGTTACTGTCCAGGTATATCTCAGGGAGGATATAGCTGAGTGGGCCCTGCAGAGCCAACCTCTCAATGTACTGCATCTGGGTCATCTGTTCCATCCACATGACAGACCAAAGTCTGAAATCTTTCGTGGCAATAAATCCAGGTGGCAGGGATAGGTTGCAATAGAGCCATGTCTCCAGGAGCTGGCTTTGGTTTCTCACCCTCTTACTGGCTTCCTGTTCCAGAATAGCCTAGTGGTCCTCCACTGTACTGTCTCCCTATCTACCATTTCCACTCAGATGGGCTTGGACAAATTACTTATCTTCTTAGAGCCTCAATTTCCTCATCTGTAAAATGGAAATAATGCGAGTACTTTAATCAGAGGGCTATTAGAGGCATTAAATGAGCTTATACTCAAAAGCACTTGGAGCACATCAGGAGCACTTGGCAGGTCTTGCCATTGTCCACAGGGACAATTTATGTAGTCATCACCTTCAGTGAGCTTCTGTCCATCATGGCTCTACAGGCCCTGAATCACTTAGGCCGTGAACGTCGATTCTCCTTTGCTCCCCACCAATCACTCACAGATTGGCCATTCCTTGAGATTCAACCCAAAGAGAGCCCGAGACACCCCTCCACACTCTGCACCCCACAAGGGCAAATTCAGATAGGGTGTACATTCACTGGTGAAATAGTTTCACAAATGATTATGTACTTGTCCCTGGGTTAGCAATAGGAAGAAACAGATCTAATGAGGTGTACAGCCGTGGCCTGAGGGACAGATCAGGGACGACCTCCATGAGGAGTTAATGTTACATTGCAAGCTGAAGATGACTAGGCCTTTGCCAGATGGATAGAGGAGTGGGAGAACAAGCAAAAGTACAGAGACAGAAAACAGTATGGCATGACCTAAGAACTGAAACAAATGTCCATTATGACCTTTCAGAGGATTATCTCAGTTACAAACCCTGCCCCCAAAGAATGATAGGGATAGATTCTCCCATCCATTTTAGGAATGGAAAACTGAGGCCCAAAGAGCATTATTGCAGGCAACCTAATATCCAGCCTCGGGTATCAAATTTGCTGCTTATTCATCTCTTTTTCAGATATGTCGGTATTTTTCCAAGAAGAGAACTCCTTAAAACTCCTGACAGGCCATTTGGCAGGCAGATAATCCTACTCACCTAGAGGAGACTCTAGCATGGAAAGGGAGCAAGGAGACCAACCAGGGCCCTCACCTTGACATGCATGTTGTTGTCTAGCAGGATGTTGCCTGGCTTCAGGTCTAGGTAGAGCAGAGGTGGCTTAATGCTGTGGAGGAAGTTCATGGCCAAGCTGGTCTTGTGGATGATGTAGAACTTGAGTTGCCAGCAGAGTCTGTGGGTGAGCAGCATCTTCTCCAGGGAGCCATTGGCCATGAACTCCATCACAATGCCCAGGGGCTGCTTGCACACCCCATAGATGGACACGATGTGCTGGAACTTGATCTTCTCCATTTTGGTTGCTTCCTTAATGAGGCAATTTACATCAGAGCTATGGAGAGTGGGGAGAAAGACATGGACAAAGGGAACCAATTATTACTAGAGGAAACCAGCAGAATACACAAACTAGACATGCTGCCAAGCTGAGGGGACCTGGAGAAGCACGAGGATCTTGTAAGACCCTGGAGGAGAAACAGAGGCATGCAATGAGGTCCAGCAGGCAGCACAAATGAACGCTCAGATGGCCAGCAGCAACAAGATGGGAAGCATAGGAGCTTGGAGGCTGAGAAGCCAGACTGTTCTATGGGGCCAGCCACAGAAAGCATGTATCACAGCCTCCAATTTATTCTGGATGCTTTTTTTTTTTTTTTTTTTTTGTATGTTTATCTCCTCCAGCAGATTTTGAGCCCCTGGAGGATTGATATATGCCTCATGCTTCTGTTTCAAAATATCATCTATTGCCATTTTGAATATGAAAGTAATACATATGCCCTATAGGAAACCTTGGGAATACAGAGAGCTCTAGGAAAGAAAATTAAATCACCAGTCATCCAACCCTGCAGAGTTGGCCTCTGTTAATATTTTATTGTTTTATAATACATTTGCAGGGTGTCTCTTTCCTTTTCTCCCCGGCTCCTTCCTCCTCTCTCTCTTACCATCGATGGCATGTGAAGCCTGAGCACTTCTTGCATGGCTGTTCTCCTGAAGGATGCTTTGTAATGGTGGTGCAGAATTCTGTTTTATGGATGAGCTGTAATTATTCCTCCTTGTGCTCCCCACAGCACGTTGCCATGCATCACACAATACATCTTTGTTGAAGCAAACTGAAGTCAAGACTTAAGGGAAGGCCTCACAAAATAAGCATCTGCAAACCCTCTCCTTCCTCTCACTGTATGCGCCCATGGAACAGCAAATATGCAAATTGTTACAGACTGTTTGGGGCTTGTGGGGATAGGGATTAAGGAGAAATGGCTTTTTTAAAAGCACAGTATTTGCAAAACTTGATGGCAGTGCAATCAGGCGCTGCTGGAGATGTGCTCACAGGGCTTCCCTGGGAAGCCAGCGTGAGCCTCCAGGAGAACTCTCCCGGCACCTGAGCAGTCTGGCTACCGGGTTTCTCCTGTCCTCGCCCTTACTTCCCTACTCTTCCAGATATCTGCTCCCTAGCTCTGTGATATTTTTGCTGTCTCTTCTCTTCCTCTTGAGTTCACAGGAACTAGAATGACATCTGTGGTGAAGGGTGGGATCTGGGGTGGCACAATCCTGACCCCAAACCCCAGCGTCATCACTTGTTCTATCTGCATGACCTTGAGGAGGCGAACTTTTGGGGCCTCAGCTTCTAAACTGTAAAATGGGAATAAATACAGCCTTGCACAATTCCTGTTCATGCCCAGACCTCTTTAAAGGGTTGCTGCTGTCTCACCCCTGGCGTCAGTACCTCAGTGAGCACACGCTGCTACACACACGGACCTGTTCCTAGCTCTCGATTGACTGTTCAGATGTCTCGCTCTCTCTCTTTTTTTTTAATCTCTCTCTCCTCAGCCATGAGTCCACCTCTTCCTGGGTTTCTCCCTCTCATTCTAGTCCCTCCCCCCTCTGATTCCTTTGCAAGCTCAGAGGCCTTGGCCACTGGACTGGAGTTTAGACATGCTCCTCTTCCCTTCTCTCTGTAGTTTCTCCAGTCGACCTTGACCTTGACATCTCTGATAGAACACTCTATACTGAGCGTGTCTAGAGCTAAACTCTTGATTCTCCCTAAAACCTGCTCTTCCCTCAGCCTTCCTCATCTTGGTAAACAGGGCCTCCAACCTCTGATTCTCTGAGAAGCGCCTGGATGTGTCTTGATCCTTCTCATTCCCATGCCTGGGTCCTTGGCAAGTCCTCTCAGCTCTGCTTTCCAAATTCAGCAAAATCGGACTGCTCCTCACCACCTCCGCCCAGGATAGCATATCACTGCCTTGCTAAGGGCCCTCCAATGGCTCTCGTCTCCATTACAGTAAGAGCCTAAGTTCTTACAATGGCTGACAAAGCCCTCCATGATTCGCCCCATTCTCCAGTCACACATCACTGACATCATCTAACCATTCCCTCTCTCACTCTGCTCCTGCCACACGGGCCTCCTGCTGTCCTGCCCTCGTGTCAAGCTTGTTCCCACCACAGGACCTTTGCATGTGCCCTTTCCTCTTCCTAGAACACTTATCTTACCATGTGACTTACTCCTTCATCTGCCTTAAATATCTTCTCAAATGGCACCTGACTAGTAAATATTTCACAAACAAGTCTATATAAAATGACAACCCTGCCCCAATCCCTTCATAAATAGCTGGTCTCTAAATTAATATTTCTAAACTGAATATATTCATAGAAGATCAGTCTACTTGACCCTCTTTAAGTATTTTAATGAAGAAAATGGTCCAAAGTGCTATAGATAAGCATTTTATATGTTTATTGCTTTGGTCTTGTTTGTTTATTATCTTCCTCCATTACATTATAAGCTCCACAGGGCAAGAACTTGGTTTTTTCCACTTAGTACTTAGAATGAATGAATCTCAGCCCTGCCCCAGGTTTAGTTACCACTGCAAATAAACTTCAGTATGGTAGCTGCCACGTTTACTCTGAAGCCTGCTTGGCGACTCTTCTTGGCTGTTGGTTCGTTTTTAAGTTTGTTTATTCTACTTGGGTATACACGGCAGCAGATGCATTTTGGAGCACAACTTTTCATTTCTCTGGTTGTACAGGATGCAGAGTCACACCATACGTGCAGTCATACGTGAACCTAGGGCAACGATGTCCATCTCACTCCACCATCTTTCTTGGCTGTTTTAAGGCACTTTACGCTCAACAAGTACAATACTGGACTTAGGATCCTCCCTCTCAACAATGTCTTCTTTTTATGTTTCCTTTTTTGTCAATAATACCACTCAACAAATACTTACTGAACACTAATGATGTGGCAGACCGTGCCCCCCCCCCACCTGGGGAGGGTAGAGCAGTGAATTAAAGAAACACAACCTAACCACCCCCTTTCCCCTGCTCCCAGCATCACAGAATGGGCAAACCTGGGACCTCTGCTCTCTTGGCAAGTTAAACATCATGTGGACTTTGACAACCCTCTTCCTCATGGTTCCTCTCACAGCCTACCCAGCACCATGTTGGGAGGGTTTGACTTCCTAAATATTGCTTAATCCACTCCTTTCCCCTGTTTCCATCACCAACACTCTAGTCTAGGCTCCATCCCCTCTTGCCTGAACAAGGACAATGGTCTCCTAACTGGACCAGCATCGACTCCACCCCATTCTCCATACAGAGGTCTGATTGATTCCCCAGCCCCACCCCACTGGCTGCAAGCTCCTGCACTCCCCACTCCAGCCGCGATGGCCTCTTTCCTGTCCTTGCACTTACGTGGCCTCTCCCGCACAGGTCCTTTGCAATCTCTGTGGCCTGTTCTTGGAAAACCTCCTCACTTGCTTGCTTCACACTCATCCTTCACATTTCAGCTGGTGTAATGTCCTCAGGAAAGACATTAACTTCCTCTGAGCTCAGTCAAACATTCTGTTAGTGGCTATCAGAGGACCGCCAAGCTCCCCTTCCTACACGTCTCACAGTTGCAACTTACACATACACATGGGTTACCAGGCAGGTGTCTTTCTCCCTCCAGCTTCTGAGCTCTAGGAGAGTGGGGACACATCTGTTGTAGTCATCACTACCTGCCAGGGTCTAGTACAGTGTCTGACACATAGTAGGAGAGCAATAAGCATTTGCAAAGTGTTTGAATGACCCGATGGAAAAAGGACCCAGTGCAGCAATACTGCAATCCCAGTGTAGCGCATCACACTCTGCAGCCATTAGTCACCACTAATTCTCTTACCCCTTTCCACTCAGGGAATCCCTGGAACTTGGGGAAAAAAATCCAGCTGGAGGTATCACTGTTGTCTAACGGTGTTGTCATGTCGAAGCCATCCATTTCCTTTTGTTCTTTATTTCAAGGTTATAAATGATTTGGACAAATTCTAGAACCACCTGACTCTATACAGAAACCAATAGGTGGAAGTTGAGTGGGAGGGAGAGAGTCTCACTCCTATTCTCCACGAGGTGGGTGAGGGTCGGGGAATCAGGGAAATGTGTCTGGAGATTTTGCATGGTGACCATAGAGAACATGACAATAGCATCCAAGTAAGATGCCCCCCAGCATCTGTTGATGTCCTTGAAGGAGGCCCTTGAAGGAGGACATGGCTTTTCTGCTGAGACTTAACACTCCAAGTGTCTCTTTCACAGTGATAGGGGTGGGGGCACATAGGGGTGGGGGCACACAGCTAGTGCATGTGAACCCAGTGGTAATGAGACTGGGGCCCATCTCAGTGGGAACACACCATGGAAACAGTGGGGAAAGATGGTAAAAGAGAAAGGGAGGCTTGCAGAATGTAGCAGTGGTACACACAACAAAAGCCAGGGATAAAAAATGGACAGAGATCATGGCACTCCAGACCTGACCTTCCAGTAGGACCTGAATGAGACTCAGTCAATAACCTGCTCAGGTTACCAGCCCAGCAGACTGAGCAGTCTCCAGCCCCCAAGTCTCCCCAGACCAACGCAGCTGGGTAGAGCCCAACTCAGATGGCCATGGGAAAAGTATGTGCCACACCTCTCAGGAAGCCCAGCCTGGCCCTAAGAGTGTGGAGGGTGGCAGGGGCTGCCGAGAGCAGCCATCACGCCCCAGGGTGAGGAGGCAGGACAAGTTGGAGAAGTCAGATGAGACAAAGGTGGCTTTAAAGGGTAGTTACTACTTGTCTCTGACCTCTGCTGATTCCACAGACAGGTATCAGGTGCTTTCTTTTCTCAGGGTCAGAGAAAGCCATGGCTAGGCCTGGGAAGTTCAGATACCAGGTAGAACTTACAAACACGGGGGACAACCCCAGACTCAACCCCAGCCCATCCCTCCCTTGGTGTTTCTTGGGCTGGAAGCTGGCCTGGCCTTAGTTTCTCCTCTGTAAAAGGAGAGGAGAGGGGTGGCAGGTACCTGGTAGCCTCGTGCTGGAGGCAAAGGGAGCACTTGATGGCATACTGGGTCCTCCAGCACTTGTGCCATGCCTGGAACATGTGACCAAAGCCACCGCTGGCTACTCGATGCCAGTTGTCCTCAAAGTTGTCTTGGGTGAAGACAGTGAGGCTGTCCAGCTGCTGCTCCAGGGGGCTGGCGGCCATCAGTTCAGTCAGGCTGGACCTCCCTGGCGCTTCCCCACACTGCACACTCCTGGCAGCTGGGGTGGCCGAAGGAGCTAGGAGCCTGGTTTCCTGCTCCTCGGTTTGGGGAGGTTGGCAAGGTACTCAAGGCCAGGCAAGCTGGCCCTCCCTCCTTCCCCGCCCAGGAGGAGCTGATCCTGCCCTGCAAGGGCGGGGAAAACCCACCTGAGTCTGAGGCTCCAGCAGGGATGGAGGGGGCTGAACTGGGAAGAGGGGTATGCCTCTCTCACAGCACCCCGCACCCTTCCTCAGTCTCAG
Organism: Xerus rutilus; assembly: GCA_028644305.1. NCBI lineage: Eukaryota > Metazoa > Chordata > Mammalia > Rodentia > Sciuridae > Xerus > Xerus rutilus. Next base: position 86,447,351 of record CM053399.1, on the reverse strand, counting down.
CCTTCCACTGATTTTCCCTAGCTCTCACCCCCAGAACTAGGGGGGGGTGATGCAGGGCAAGGATGGCATCCCGAAGCTGGAAGCAGAAGTACAACCAGAGAAGTTGGCCCCATTTTATTTAGACCCAGTGCTAAGTGGAGATTTGTTTATGTCTTCCTATAACTGAGATGTAGAGGGTCTTTGAAGGGTTCAGGACTGTCTAGGGCCTCTGTTGTGGAGTGTTGAACCTAGACTCCACCCCTCCTCAGCAAGTATGGGGTGCCAAAAACTTAAAGGTCTGCATCTGTCTGCTGCTTGGAAACTTCTTTTGTTATTGTTGGAGTTTTTTGGTGTATTAAAGGTCATCAAGGAAGGTCAGCAGGAAGGGTGTGGGTGTGGGGTGGGACTGCCCTGCTGGGAGCTTCCCTTTGGGGTGCTGCTCTTGACCCCTGACCACCTAGGAATCAGCCCCCTGGCCTGGGGCCACCATGGGGGAGGTGGGCTCCTTGGCCCTATTTTCAGGGGTGGATTGTTGCCAGAGAGGAGGCTCCCGGGAGCTGCTGGAGCATGACCAAGTCCTCATCTGGAAGGAGGAGCAGCCGAAACTAGGAGGACTTCAGAGCAGTGTTGAGCTGTCGAGGAATCTGGCCTGAGAGCTCAGAGCAGAGACTCTGGGGCAGAGGGGAGAAAAAGGTCCCTGTAGAGCCCAGACTTGGCTGCTGGGCCAATAGGAAGACTTGCTGGTGGGTTAAGGACCTGGGATGTGGAGGCATGGCAGGGAAGCAGTGGTAGCACATGGAGATGGGCTCCCTTTCTTTCTCTAAACTGTGCTTCCTTCCTCTATCCTGCCTCCACTGTAAGTGGAAACTTGTTCCACCCCTGGGGATGCAAGTGGAGGGGGAGGAAAGTTTCCTGGTGCTGCCAAGCAGGTCTGTGGACCAGGAAATCATTCTTATTTCAGGGACCCTCAGAGCAGGGACAATTAGACGTGATTCTACAGATGGGTCTCCCCAGGGGCAGTGACAGAGTGAATCCTTGCCCAGAGGCAGTTGCTGCTGGGGGACCTATGGGAGGACAAAGTAGGGTTAACTAACTCCCACCTCCAGCGGGGCCAGTGGACTGAAGTCCACAGGGAATATCCAAAGTGACCAAGTTCAAGTTTTTGGAGCATATTACCAGAGGAGGACATGTCTGGCCTTAAACCCAAACCTGTAGGGCCCCTCATGTTTGCCACAAAACCACTCAACTCCCAGGGAACAGCAAGGGCATGATAGGTGAACAGAGATGCCTGGTGGAAACTAGACAACTTGTTCTTTTGATAGCATCTTATGAGCAGCCTCCAAGATGAATTCTAGAAAGCAGATTAAGGACTGAAGACTGGGCCTGGAGAGACTGTTGTCATGGGGACCAATGATGACCATTAGTAACTCAGCATTAACTTGGTTCTGGGATAAGTAGCAACTTACTACATGTGGTTTATAGACATTTTCTTATCGAAATCTACAATGATATTATGAGGTCAACATCTCTCTGTTTACAGATGAGACAAATAGGCTTGAGGGCCTTCAGTTGTCTAGGGTCACTAGCTAGGAATTGGTAATTGAAATTCAAACACAGTCCTCTTGATTCCTGTGGAAAGAGTCTAGTATAGGAGGAGACAGAGTGGGAGACATTTTAAGAATGTGGGGGAAAGTGGTGGCGGTGGAGGGGAGTTATGCTCCCTTGGAAGAGGGCAGAGGTGGTGGAAACTGAATCCAAAGCAGGACATATCCCAGAGACAATGTCAGAAGGAAGTCCCCAGCTTGTTTTAGCTGGAGCAAGGCAAGGCATGGAAGAACTTACTTCCCCTGTAGCAGCCCTGCCTGCCCCTGAGGAGTCTAGGAAGCTTGGAAGACAATAGAGGACATCAATGTTAGAGAGAACAGGAGGTCTAGGTGAGGCCTTTTGCCTCCTGCTGAGCAGGTGAATGTGGAGGCTGGAGAAGTGGACAGCTGCCTGGCCCTGAGGGAGTTTGACTCAGTCCCTGATCTCTGACATCAGCAAGAACCGCTTAAGCCCCTGGAGGAAATAGCAGGGTGAATAACCTGCCTCCATTCAGCAGTTCCCCTCGGCCCAGCTACACCTGTAGCAGCTCTCCAGGAAGAGCCAGAACCCAGAAGCTGCTAGTGGCTGTGTGCAGAGACTGTCACAGGAACATTGAAGGAAGCATTGTCCCTGCAGGAGGAGACATGCAGGACTCCAGGGAGGCTGCCCAGACCCCTCAGTGAGTTTCTCACAGGGGTAGAGGGGCAGGAACCTGCAGAAGCCAGACTGTTACTGCTGTTCCCCACCCCTGTTGGAATAGCCAGGTGGTGGGTTCCAGCACCTCTGGGGCCTCTGAGGAATCAGACAAAATAGATATATAAAAGCATTTACCTATAGCAGGCTAGAGCTATGAGATTGGGTGGTGCTCCTCCTCCTCCCTTCTATTTTCTAAAATGGGCCAGGACAAAGCCTAGTGAACTTTGGATGAGCTCTACGAGTATAGGGTCACAGAGGAAAAGAACTCCTGGGTCCCTGAAGATTAAATGGGGTGAGGTTGAAGGACTTGAGAAAGAGCAAGGTCAACCCAGAGACGACAACTTCTTTACAGTGGTAGGACTGCTGAAGTAGCTGGGTCCTGCCAGTTTGGGAAGTCCACAGTCAGTGGGTAGGGAGAAGGGAGCTGCGGGAATGCAGTACCTTCAATTGTGCATGCCTACTCAAGAGCAGGAGTGGATAATGAGATGCTTGTGGTCTAGCTATGACCCCCACACACCAGAAGGAACAAAAGACATGTTCTAGCCATGGGAGTTTTGCCTCAAGAGGCTCCTGAGTCCTTTTTATTGACAGCTACCAATGCATTTTATTTTGAAAGATTGAAGATGGACATTTTATGGACTTGGAATTATTAAATGAAGTGTATAAGCGTATGTGTGATCGTCTTTCGGGAACCTAAATTTTCACCTGCCACTCCCAGACCAGTGAGTTTGTGAGGGCTTTCTGCAGTTCTGTGGGTGATGCTGAAATCTGATGTCAGCCTTTCCCTGCACCAGAATGGCAAGCTATTTACGTATAGGGAAGTTCCCTGATCTGCCCCCATTCCCTGCCCTACACAGGACATCAGGGCATGCTCAGGCAGGTTCCAACCTCTCGTAGCCTGTATGCTGAGCTGAGGGCAAGTTTAGTCAGGATAAAGGAATGTGCAGGAATCTGGAACCTGCCCAGGAAGCAGATTCTCCAGAAAGGGGTGGAATGAGGCAATAGGAGAAGGGTTTAAGGAGTCTGTGGGTCACTGTACTTAGCAGTTGTAGGGCCTTGGCCACATTCTCTCTGGGTTTCTCCATCTGTAAAATGGGATTATATTAGTAATGCCCATTCCAAAAGGTTGCTGTAAGTATTATAACCTTTTAAAACGTACCTAAGCAAATGCCTGTAGGCCAAAAATGAATCAACTGAAGCCTCATGTCCAATCCCCATATAAATTCCAAATGGGTCATGGATTTAAATATAAAATGTAAAATGATAAAAATTTTCCAAGAAAATATTCTTGCTCTGGGGTAAGGCAAAGACACAATTCAAAAGTAAGAAATTGATGTTTTGAACTTGTCAAAGTTAAAACTTTCATTCTGTGAACAGCCTTGGGAGGATGGTGAAAAGATCAACTACAGACAGGAAAAAAGTATTTGGAAATTATATATTTGACAGAGTGCTAGTTTCTAGAGTATAAAAAAAAAGACTTCAGAATTAATGGTAAACAAACAAACCAACCAACAACAAAAAAAACCTCACACAGTATCCACTTAGGAAATGGAGAAACGACAGAAGCAGACGGTCCACAGAAGAGGACATGCAGATGGCAAATACGTGCATGAAAAGATGCTTGGCATCATTAAGCAAATGCAAATGGAATCCGCAATGAGCTATCATAACGTATATACCAGAATGGCTAAAAATAAAAACAACAGTGGTAACACTAAATGCCGACAAGAAGGTAGAGACAGTGAACCACTCCTGAGGTGTAGGCTGCAATGGTGCAGTCACTTTAGAAAGCAGGTTTCTGTTAAGATGATACATACAATTCCACACAACCAGCAATTGCATTCTGGGGAATCAATCCCAGAGAAATGAAAACTTATGTCCACACAAAAACCTGTACATGAATGCTCATGGCAGCTTTATTGTGATAGCGAAAATAAGAAAACAGCCCTGATGACCATCAACAGGTGCATGGTTAAACAAACCATGGCATGTTTATACTGTGGAACGCTGCTCATCAACTATTGGATGCACGCAGCAGCTTGAGTGAATCTCTGGGGAACTATACTGAGTGAAAAAAAAAATATCAAAAGGTTACATGCTGTATAGTGCCATTTATATTATATTCTTGAAATGACAAAATTGTAGAGCTAGAGATTAGTGGTTGTCAGAGGTGGTGGTGGGGGAGGTGGGTGTAGCCATAAAAGGAGGGGGCTATGGGGCCTCATGATGAACCTGCTCCATATCTTCACTGGGAGGATGGGCACATGAATTTACATGAGATGAAACTGCATCAAGCTAAACACATGTGCATACACACGCACACATGCGAATACACACAAAACTGATGAAATCTAACTAAGGTCTGTAGATGTGTCACTGTCAATTTCCCAGTTGTGATGTGGTGCTATAGTTATAGCAGATGTTACCTTTGGGGAAAACTGGGTTGAATGTATAAGAGAACTCTGCATTATTTCTAAAAATTGCATGTTTATCCATGATTATCTCAAAATAGAAGACTTAGAAAATTCATATAAAACCTGCCTCCTCCTCCTCCCCCTTTTATTTCTTATTCTTATTACCAGGTAATGTCACATTCTTGGAAGCAAAGTATTTCCATAATAGGTGAAGGGAGTAATAGAACATGGATCACAGAAAGCCTGTGAACACCTGGCCCACATGGACAGGTGGAAACCCTCAGGAAAGAGCAAAAGGCCACTGGGTTAAGATGTCTGAGACAGGAAGGATGGAGAGGAAGCCAACTAGTTCCCTTTAGTACTGGATAGTCTCACCCAGGGCATGTGGTCAGGTGAGCTATGCCTAACTGTGAAGCCAGAATTACACCCGATTGACTTATTTGAAATAGAGTCATCCCTTGGTATCCACAGGGGATTTCAGGATTCCCTACAGATACCAAAATCTGTGAGTGCTTAATTCCCTTATATAAAGTGCCATAGTATTTGCATAGAACCTATGTACATCCTCCCATGTACTTTAAATCATCTCTAGATTACTTATAATATCTAATATGCCAAACATGGTGGTGTATGCCTGTATTCCCAGCAGCTCAGGAGGCTGAAGCAGGAGGATCACAAGTTCAAAGCCCTTCTCAGCAACTTAGTGAGGCCCTAAGCAACTCAGAGAGACTCTGTCTCTAAATAAAATATAAAAAGGGCTGGGATGTGGCTCAGTGATTAAGCTCCTTTGGGTTCAATACCTGATACCAAAAAAACAAAACTAATATAATGTAAATGCTAAGTAAATAGTTGGTATACTATATTGTTTAGGGAACAGCAACACAAAAATATATGCACATGTTTAGCACAGATGCAATTTAAAAATATTTTCAATTTGAAGCAAGTTGAATCCATGGATGCAGAACCTACAGATACAGAGGGTGAATTGTAGTCATTCAGAGAAAGTCAGAAAAAAAAAAAAAAGTCAGCAGTTTGCTATCCAAATCATTTCTGTTCACTGTGCTCACTGAAGCCCGGAGTGTTGTGCCAGCAGCTGACGTGCGGGGTGCAGATGCAGGCCATGCTCCAAGGGCAAGGGCATCAGTAAGTCTCCATGGTAGCCTTGGGAGTCTGTCTGTCCCCACAGAGGCTGCAACCCCTTGGACACACCCTAGTGGTGGCTACCTAATCTGCTGGCCCAGAGATCTGCTGGCATTATTTTTACCCAAGAAGATGGACTTGTTATGGAATGCTTCAAAAAAGTGGTCACTTCTCAAGGTCAAGGTGGAGTATGAATGCAGGAATGAGAATGGAGGGAATAAAGAATGTGGTAGGAACATTTCTGGAGGTGGCAGAATATCAATTTTTTCCTCTCTAATATGAAAGCCAGTCTCCCCTTAGAAGGCCTGTTGGTAAAAGCTATCTTAAGTGTCCAGAATCCAAAAATTGAAGCCCTAAGTTTCAGGAACCACTTCTGTCAAGTTTGGCCACAGACTCTTTATGGTCCTGGGTGCTTGTGACTCTAGGCTGGGTCCAGGTAAACATAAGAAACAAACGTCCCAAGAATCCTGCCACCTCACACAGCTAGAAGAAATGCGTGGCCATGGCTGGGGCTTTAGTGACATCAGTCTAACACTGGGCCTTGTTAGAGCACCTCCAGGAGGTCATGGTCAGAATCTTCTCCAGGACTTTCAAAGATACTGTGCATTTGGGCTGGGGTTGTGGCTCAGTGGTAGAGTGCTCACCTTGCACAGATGAAGCAAAGGGTTCGATCCTCAGCACCACATAAAAATATATATTAAATAAAGGCATTGTGTCCATCTACAACTAAAAAATATTTTTTTAAAAAAGATACTGTGAATTTGAAATATAACTCTTTAAAATTTCATAATCAGTTGGGCAGGGAGATGTGAGGAAATAAACTTGACTTTCCCATTAGCTGGAACCCTAGAGGGAAAATGCTCTCCTATGTCCACTTGCTTATCTGGAGATGAATCTGTTCTCCTCCCTCCACTCTGCCCTTTTGGGATAGGCATGGACTGGGAAGAGCTGGAAATAGGGAGGAACTCGAATCCCAAGAGTTGTTTTTTTGGGGAGTTGCGCTGCAGGAAGTTCTGAGTGCCTGCTGACTCTGCAGGAAAGGACAGGCATTTCTCAAATGGGACTGATGTGCTTCTTGTATTTTCTTTTCTTTCTTTTTTTCTGTTTAGTGTAGTTCTTCTTTCCTCTTTTTAGGAATGGAGAGTTAGTCAAATACACGTTAAAGAGTTTTTGTTTGTTCACCGTTTGGCATAGGTGTGTGTGAATACAATTCCTGAAAGCTAAATGGACTAGAGGAATGTAAGCTGACAGGATCTTGCTCACTGCTGCCTCCTCCGTGCTCCGTGTGTGGGAGAAGCTCGTCACTGTCCCGTGAATGAAGGAATGAGCAAGAGGCGAAACCCAGGGGACAGAGGCTGGCCCCTGACCTTTTTTGAGACTTCTCTAAGGAGGTTCTGTAGAGAGGGCTCTGGGTCATACTGCAGCTAGGCAGATTTTTCTTTGGTTTTCTCCTGCCTATACCCCAGAGCCCATCCCCCAAGGCCCCCAGGGGGATTCTCATTGGAGAGATCCTCAGAGATTCCCATCACCATTACCCTCCTCCAGTCAGATTCCTCATAGACACTGACAATGGTTTGTGCATGTTTACATAAATAGTTTTCCAAGCAAAGGGCATTTCTGATGAATAAGAAATTGCTGGTGAGGCTTGAGGGACCAAAGCATTAAATAATAGGGCCGACTGTGCGGTGAGCTTTGACTTTGTGCTGGGTTCCATTCACAGTGCTCCACTTGCATTATCTCATTCAATCCTCTCAACAACTCCCTGATGTAGGGACTACTATCACTGCCCTTTCTACAGGTTTAGAGAAACCTAATCACCTAACAGCTGACCACAGAACTGGCTTGCCTCTTGCCAAGGCACATGCTCTTAATGTATGGCTGGAACAATCTTGATCAAATTGAACATGAACTCTCTGACTGTGAGGCTTGTTGGGGGCAATGGTGGGTTGTGTGCCTCCAGGCCACACCTGAGCAATAGGTCATTCTAGGCCCTATGTCATCAGCGGAGATCAATGACACTCCCCTTTCTCCTTCAACCTGGAAAGAAGAAGAGAGTTTTGCCACCAGGTGACTGAGAGGATGGTGAACTGATACTGAACAGGTGGAGCTTTGACTAATATTATGCTCATTGGGACTTTGCCAAAAGATATCTTTGGAAGCTGTGCCATGGAAAGATCAATATTAGCTCAATCACATTTGACTTCTGGAAAGACTTCAGCAGAAATGCCTCTTTTCTTCCTCCTGCTCTGGCCAGAAAGAAAAGAGTCTGCCTCTAGAACTGCCAAAAATCTTTTTTACCAGTAAGAGGGAAACTACCTAAGTGATGATAAGTTTGCATCTGTGTGTGGAAACTTGACACAGGTGGCATTGCAGCCTGGGAAAAGAGTGCCCTCTGGATTTCATTCTCTCTCCTGAAGGAGTTCATAAGACTATCTAGAAGAAAAAGGAGCCAATGGCTGTCCCTGGAAGCCTGGAAACAGGAGAAATTTGGAGTGGAGGAGTTGAGTTACTGGGGATGAGAAATGAAGCACTGTCCCCCATCCAGGTACATGGCTGGAGGCATCTGGTGCTGGGAACAGGGTAAGAGGGCTGGGTTTCCATAGGACCAAGACTGATTTAAATAAGAGCCTATAGGTACTTCTGGATGGTGGCATTGAATAATGGGGAACAGGTTACCAAACAGCACTGTGAGTTTTTGGCCTTGAAACCCAAAAGAGCAAAAGACCTCCATTTCCTTGGCTTATGAGAGAGAATACATTCTGGAGGCAGAGAGTGGTCAGGGAGTTTTATGGAGATGTCTTTGGTCAGTTGGGACAAGAAAGGTAAAGGAGAGAGTCAGAGCACATGTTCCTATCCTGGCTTTTGTTTCCTTCATTTCTCCCCATCTTTGTGCCTCACTCACAACACATGCCCATCCCTACTGTGCTGTCCTTCCAACATAGGAAAGGGACAGCTCAGATATCACCTTTTCCTGGAAGAATTCTCCTACCCCAGTGGCCCTTGGGACCAGATGCCCTGTCTCTGTATCACAAATACAGGTGCTTGTTGCACCAAGCTTGGTGGTGTGTGATTCTCTAGTGTGTCCATCTCCTCCCTCTTGACTGGGAGCTTCTGGAATATGGATGAATGAGTCTGTCTTATTCATTTGTGGGTGCCCAGGACTTATCTCAGTGCCTACCTGGCATTTGGTGGAAACTTGATAAACAGAAGCTGTTATTCACTATACTATTTCAAACTAAACCATTATGACCAGTAGGGGAGGGGGAGACATGGAAGTTTGAAGTAGGTGAAGGTAACCAGACTTCACCCCAGGGTGATCCTGGTACAGTCTTTAATGCCCCTATCCTTTCTATGTGCCACCATTCAGGCAACAAGCATTTATTGAGCACCTATTATGCAATCAGCATATTATGAGGTCTAGTCACATCAGTAATCAAAATCAAAGAAAAATCACAAAGTTTACGTTCTAGTGGGAAGAGGGGGCAGAGTGTAACAATAAAAATATATTATGTTAAGTAAAATGTATAGCATGTTAGAATGATATGTTGCAGAAAAAAAGAGTTGGGGGAAATAGGACAGGAATACTGAACATTTCAACTGAAACTTTAAGGGTTAGTGGAACTTAGGCAAGAAAGAAGGGAAAAGGGGAATCAGATCTGGGGGAGTTAATAAGAGCTCTTTTGGTAACAGTGACAATTCCAATTAACTTAAGCAAAAAGGAGATTTATTATTTCATATAACTAGGAAGCCAGTGAAGCCTATCTAGATCTGCAAACTCAAACAATGATGTTAGGGCTCTGCCTCATTCTAACTCTTGGTTCTGCTTTCCTCTATATTGACTCCATTCTGAGTGAAGCCCTCCTCAAGGACAGAGAAATTACCACCACAGCTTCAAACTCAGTTCCTATCTTCTGAGCAACCTCAGTGAAAAACAGAGATCCTCTGTCATTTGTGCTGGCAAAATCAATCAATCAATCAATCAATCAATCAATCAATCAATCTGGGCTGAACTATGATTGTCAAACCTCATGTCACATGACCATCTCTAAACCAATCATTTTGATGAAAGGGATGTGCAATGCTGTGATTCACCAGCCCTGGATTCCATGTTCACCCTTGGATCAGCATTAGAGCCTGTGCTATGGTTTGGATTGGTTCATTCTTTCCAAAACCCATGTTGAAATTTGATTGCCACTGTGGTGATGTTGGGAAGTGGGACTTCTAAGGAATGATTAGGTCATTTAGCAGGATTAATACCACTTTTGTGGGACTTGGTTAATTTTCACGGGAGTGAGTTCTTGCTCTCAGGGCACTGAATTACCTGCCACAATGATGGGTTCTTTTTTTAATATTTTTTTTAGCTGTAGATGAACACAATATCTTTATTTATTTTTATGTGGTGCTGAGGATCGAACCCAGTGCCTCATGCATGCAAGGCAAGTGCTCTACCACTGAGCCACAATCCCAGCCCCAATGTTGGGTTCTTATAAAGCAAGATTACTTCTCATGTCCTGTCTCCTTTGCATTCATCTACTTGCCCTTCTATTTTCTACCATGTTCTGGAGGCTGTATGTCCAAGATGAGCTGGTGAGGCCCTCTTGCTTTTCTGCCAGGAAGCCCTCACCAGATGCAGCCACCTGCTCATCCTGGACATATAGCCTCCAGAACTGTAAGTCAAAATAAACATCTTTTCCTTACAAGTTACCCAGTCTGTGATGTTCTGTTATAGCAACAGAAAACAGACTAAGACAGAAAACTGGTGCCAAGAAGTAGATGCTGCTATAATAATACCTGAAAACATGAAGTGGCTTTGGAATTGGGTAATAAGTGAAGATAGGAACAATTTTGAAGTGAATGCAGGAAAAATCCTAGGATTTTTAGACTTGCATTAAGGGCCAGTCTGGTGAGGACTCAGAATACAGGAGGACTAGATAAGCTCTGAATCCTCTAGAACAGCGATGGCCAGAAAGCTGATAGGGATGTGTACAGTAAAGGCCATTGGTGACGAGGTCTTACATGGAAATGAAGATCTTATTGGAAACTAGAAAAAAGGTCATCCCCACATTTTTTAAAAATTAAAGAATTTGGATGAATTCTGTCCATGTGCCAGGACTTTGTGGAAGGTCAAACTTAAGACTGATGAACTAGGATATCAGGCAGAAAAATAATCGAAACAGCAAAGCATTCATACTGCTTCATGGCTACTCACGACCATATACGGTGGTATGCGAGAACAAAGGAATGTCCTAAGGGCAGAATTTATAATTAAAAGGGAAGCAGAGTATTAAAATGTGAAAAATCCAAAGCCTGGCCATGCAAAGAGTGAGAAATTGTGCAAGAGTGCAGCCAAGCAACCACTTACTGAAGAGATTAGCGTGGATAGAAGGGATCCAGGTGCATCATTAGGACAACCAGGAAAGGGCTTGATAGCACTTCAGAGTTCTTCCAGGCTGTCCTGGGCTCAGGATGTCAGGGCCTTGAAGGAAGAAAGGGCTGGCTGCCCAGGGCCACCTTGGACTCTGCTCCTTGAATCCCAGCATAGCATTCCTTGACCTCTCTAGCCATGGTTCAAGCAGCCTCTGGTGCAGTTCATGCCACAGCTCCAGGGATGCAAGCCACTTGCCTTGATGCATGCACATGATGAATGCCCTGATGGCATTCTGCAGCCACACAGAATGGAAGCACTGTGGAGGTGTGACTTCCTCTGGCTAGATTTCAAGAATGCATGTCACACAGGTGGTGTTGCTAAGAACCCTTACTAGGACAATGCTGAGTGGAAATGGGGGGTTGGAACTTCCACAAAGAGTGCCCACCAGAGCAGTGCCTAGTGGAGTTGCAGAAGTGAGACTTCCCTGGGATCCAGAACCATAGAGCTACCAGCAGGAAACATCAGCCTGGAGGAGTTGCAATCTTGAGACCCCAGGCTAAGGGAGCTAAAGTATGGACTAATCCCAGAATAACCATAGGAGCAGGGCTATCTGAGATCCTGAGGGCCAAATCCTGCCCCCCAGTGTGTCTATACAGCAGTACAGGGAGTGAAAGATCATTTTCTAGTTTTAAGACTTAATGCCTACATTTCTGGGTTCTGAACTTGCTTGGTGACTGTTACCCTTTTTTCCTGACCTATTTCTCCCTTTTGGAGATGTCTACTCTATGCCTATTCTGCAATTGTACTTCTGAAGTAAATAACTTTGATTTTACAGGCTCAGAGCTGGACGTTGGACTTCCAAGTTGATATTGGAGCAAGATGAGACTTTCGGATTAGTGGGATGGAATGATCCAATTTTGTGTGAAGACGTAAGTTTCTGTGTGGAATGCTATGGTTTGAATACAGTTCATTTCCTCTGAAGCTCAGGATGAAATCTGATTGCCTTTATGGTGATTTGGGGAAGTGGGCCCTTTAAATGTGATCAGGTTGTTAAGAGGGATTAATGCAACTCTCATGGAACTGGGCAAATTCTTGTAGGAGTGAGTGAATTCTTGCTCTCGTGGGACTGGATCAATGACCTCAGGAGTGGGTTATTGTAATACAGCACTGCCACCTGTGTTTGGCCTCTGAATGTGCTTGCTTGCTCTTCCAGTTTTCTACCATGCTATGACACAGCCTGAGGCCCTCAGCAGATACCACTGCTCAACTTTGGACTTCTAGTTTCTAGAACCATGAGCTAAAAGCTATCCCTGTCTTGGTTTAAATATTTGGTGTCCCCCAAATCTCATATGTGAGCCAATGCAAGAATGGGCAGAAGTGAAAGGATTAGATTATGAGAACTACAACCTAATCATTGGATTAATCCACTGATATGGACTAACTGGGTGGTACTCATAGGCAGGTAGGGTGTGGACGGAGGAAGTAGGTCACTGGGGGACTGATTTGGGGGTTTATATTTTGTCCCTGGTGAGCAGAACTCTCTCTGTTTCCTGGCTACCATGTTCTGAGCTGTTTCCCTCTGCCACACCCTTCTGCTATGATGTTCTGTGTTACCTTCAGCCCAGAGGAATGGAGTCAGCCGACCATAGACTGAACCTTTGCAACCATGAGCCAAAATAAAAGCTTCGTCCTCTAAGTTGTTCTTGTCAGGTCTTTTGGTCACAGTGATGAAAAACTGACCAATATAATATCTATCCTTTATAAATACCCAGTCTATGGTGTTAGGCTATAGCAACAGAAAGTGGACTAAGACAGTCAGCTTCACCAGATCCTGTGGTCTAAACATGAGTGAGACAAGTTTTCTCAAGAAAAAAATGACAGCATCCATTACTGGAACAGGAGGAATTCCCTTGCAGACTGGACAAGCAAATGCCCAGATCAGAGAGCTAATCATGTCCATGAGCGCAGCTAGGTCAAACTGAGGCCTCTGACTTTTGATTCATACTTTGGTTCAAAGTATCTTCAGAAAAGATGGTGGCCCAGTGGGGGCCACCTTTTCTAGCCTCCTACTGCAGAGTAAATATTTCACGCCACCCCTACAGAGAGTGATTTTCTTTCTCAATGAGTTCCATGAAAGCGGCAAACAGCCCAGTTATTTGAAGTGTCTGTATTTCAAAGACACCATCCCTACTTTAATTCCTGATTTGAACTTTGTATGATTCCACTAGTTCTGAGAAGAAAAACAAAAAGAAACAATAAGAATAAATACCACCTATTTCCTTTGTTGCTCTTTTAATGGTCTAGAGCCTCGGATGTGGGGTCGACACATCTGGCAAGGACTATAGGAGAAGGGTCCCTAAATGTTAGCACTCAGTGGAGGAGTCTGCCTGAGCAAACCTCTAAAGGAAAGATGAGACCAGGTGTCTGTAGCTCTAGTTGCCAGAGGTTTTTCAGATGTTCAAGGTGGTTCCCTTCCCTTGAATGGGTAAAAAGGGCAGGTCAAATTTCTTCTGATGTATTTCTAACCTCTCTGTGTTAGTTTTCTATTACTATAATAAAATACCTAAGATAGAGTACTTTCTATAGAAAATAGTTATTTAGCTCCCAGTTCTAGAGGTTCAAGGGCAAGGCACTGGGTTGGCTCAGTTCTGGAGAGGACCTCATGGTGGATGGCATCACAATGGTAGGAGCACCTGTGAGAGTGATCACACAGCCAGATGAAGTCAGAGAGAGAGACTGCAGTTCCATGAGAACTACACTAATCTCTTCCAAGGACATGGTCCTAGTGACCGAATAATCTCTCACAAGGCCTCACCTTTGTATAGGAGAAGATTTGCATCATCAGCCAAGACCCTTTCATTTAGGAACTGCTACAGTGCTGACAGTGGATTAGTAGTTTAAAGTTAGAAGGTTTGAAGTTTCCTTTGCTTGAAGGACCCAATCTGCCTGCACCTGGGCTTTGGAGTGATGGCCCAAGGGCTGAGTTTAGAGAACCTTCCAGGCCTCCCTCTCATGGGATGTTTCTGTAGTAGTTGACATGGGTTGCATGGGTAGGGGACTTCCCTGGGAATGCCACGGGGAGCTTCTGATTGCTTGTGTCTCATTTGTTTTCGCCTCAATAATGCCTCACTGTAGCCACAGTAGCAGTAGGTGTGAAAATAGGATCCATTTTACTCAAAGTAATGTTGGAAATGATAGGTGCCTGCTGAATATTTAGTGAATGAATGAAGGCAGAGCCTCTTGGGAACATGTTGTCATTTAAGTAACCTGGGCTGAGGAGCTGCTTCATGTACCCACAGACGCTGGACTGCCCTGTGGGAAGACAACAGTGCCTGGAAATCTGAGAATCTCCATTTTCACAGAGAAAACACTGTGACCTCCACAGACTTGAAACCACTCCACACCTCCTCTAGCATGCTATGCCCCACCAGATGTGAAAGTAATCCTCTGCAGTGGGCAGAGTTAAGCTGTTATCTACCAGACTGCTGACGGATTAGCAAGGCTTTCTGATAAAACCTTAAAGGGTTAGTTTCATTTTCCCCTTCACACTCAGGGAGCAAGGGAAAAGACCAGGCTAGTTGACCACATTGCAACTTGGGCTGGAAAACGAATGAGAGGAGAGGGAGGACCAGACAGTGGGCAGTGAGGTCCAAGGTGAAGGCTAGAGGCTGGCACTGGTGCAGCCATGGTTTCCTCAGGAGATTCTGGACAAGACATTGACTCTCTGGGCCTCTCTTCCCTTAGCTTCAAATGAGAAATACTATTACCTGCCTGACAGGGACATTGTGCAGATGAAATGAGATCATGGACACGAAAGGCCTTTGAAGATGTTAAAAGCACTTCCCCGTGCAAGGCTATTATCTCAAAAAGGAGATGCATCCCAAAGCTGAGTCTTGTCCTCAAGTGCCAAGATTCTCTGGGGCCTTCAGGGTCTGGCCTTTGCCCTCTGCTCAGAAGCAGTGTAAAGGGGACCATCTGGTTCAAGGTCATGTGGATATTGTAAGAGAGAATGGAGGTGGCAGCCATATATGCCTCTGAGGAGTGTAACTGGGAACCTGGGTGTGTAACTGTCGCTTTGGGAGTCAAAGGAGATGGGCTCACGCTGGAGAGAGAAGCTTTTCTCACCTCTAGTGACTCCTCCACATGCTCTTGAGGGCAGGGCAAGCACAGACTCAAGGTCCTGCCCTCCAAAATGGCCTGGCTTTAAAGTAAGGTTATTAAAATCCTTCAATCCATGCTTATTTCTTATTCTTGTCCATAAGACTTCCTTAATAAATTTAAATTCTAGTTGGAGAGAAAAAATAAAGACACAGAAGAGAATTTCATAACAATGAATATTTAAAAGTGTAGCATACTGCATAAATTCAGAGACAGGGAAACCAGTGTGGGCTGGGGAGGGCTTCACATAGAGAGGTGCGTGTCTGGAGGGGCTAGATACAGATCTTGGACCAGTGTTTAATTTCTCTGTGCCTCAGTTTCCTCATTTATATGGGGAGAATAATAATAGTATCCACCTCATTAGACAGAATCTGAAAACTACTAAATATTTAACCAAAGGTACCTGTTACTTCTATTATGCTGGAGCTTTGTGGATATGCAGGATTTAGAGAGAAAAGGAAAAAGTTTTTTTTTTTCTTTTTTTTTCTTTTTTATGGGGGCATGAACAGCAGGTGCAGAAGACATGGGAACATATGCAGACCAATATTGAGAAGCTAGTGAAAAAGAAGAGAGTGCATGGTGGGGCGGTCATTCAACACATTTCTCAGGCTTTCATGGGATTCTGGAACACCACACAGAACCACAAAGACATGGAACCCAGGCTTGAAACAGGAGACTGCTGGCCAAAGTGGGAACCAGAAAATGTGACCCCAAAACCAAGATTATTTAAGGTTCAGCAAGGTTCTACAAGGATGGGTTATGTGTGAAGGTCACATAAAATTTTATTACTATTATTTGTAAGAAAAAGTAATTTGAGGATTAATAATAGATATTTATTTTAAATTATATCTAAAACTTACGAATCATAGCTCTTACTCATGCAGTGTAAAGACTGCATATACATCATATAGTAGTGTAGGTAAAATAACATCTGAGTGCTTTATCAGTAAAACTTTGGGAAATTAGAATAGTTCTGTAGTCTTATTATCCCTGTGCATGCACACATGGACACACACACACACACACACACACACACACACACACATACTCACTCACTCACACACAGCAAAGGCATTTGCCCTTTATCCTCTAGACAATTGTATGAAGGTGGCTGAGAAGAGGTGCAACATACTGAAAGGGTATTTAAGAGGATTACTCTGAGAGGAAGGAGATCAGGGGAGGATTGAGGGGAGGGAAAGGATAGGTGCTGAGGGAATGAAATTGATCAAATTATGTTATGTGCATATACTAATGTGTCACAATGAACCCTACTATTATGTATAATCATAATGCACCAAAAACAAAATAAAAATTAAAAAGAGGATTATTCTGGCTGCATTGTGCAGGGTGAGGTGGGAAGATCATTAAGCAGGCTATTGTAATCATTCAAGTGAACAAAATCCAGTGCCTGTCTTTCTTACTTTCTCCTGATGTTGACAATGTGGTGCAGTGTTCAGCTACGTCCAATACCACCGAATGCTCATTTCAATCCTTCTGCTCTCCCTGGGCCACAGCCTCACTCTACTTGCATTCCCACCAAACCTCACCAGCTCAGCTCTCCAATTCTGTAGGCCCATCTAAATCTTGATAACATGGAACCTGGAAGTCCACTTTTCTATCCCCTGCCTTTGGGATAGGGTTATGTAAGAACCCTCCTAACCCTGATTACAACCCTCGTGATTAAGAGCTCTGGAAAACAGTACATAGTGATGGCTAGGCAGGGGCATCTGGGGAAGCAGGGAGGCCAGTATAATGGCAGTAGAATCTCTCCCTTCTTAAGGGCTTACCTTGTGCCAAGCACAGTGCTGTGAGTTCACAAAATCATCCCATGAAGTAGGTATCATATTTCCTACCCCCATCTTTTTTTTTTTTTTTTTTTTTGGCACTTTACTGCCAAAGTTCATCTCCAGCCTTTTTTATTTTTTAATTTTGAGACAGGGTCTCACTAAGTTGTTGAGGCTGGACTGGAACTTTTGATCCTCCTGCCTCAGCATCCCCAGTTGCTGGGATTACAGGCATGAGTCACTGCACCAGGCATGCCCCCTTTTCATAAAGACAAGGCAATCAAGGGGAGAGCAACTTGCTGAGCTTATGAAATTGTAAGGAGTGCTACTCAGCTTTGCACTTGCACTTTGCTGGAACAGGCTACCTCCCAGGGTCTCTGGGTCTTGAGGCCCTGCCCTTCTATGAACTCTTAGGGAAAGGGTCCTGTAACAAGGGGAAGGATGTTGAGAATTGTTCACCTGGTTTTTCTGAGTCTCAGCTTTTTGTTTTGTAAAATGAGGAGGTATGGGCTGGACTTTTTGAGTCAGTGAATTGTATTAAGCAAATGAAATCAGATGGATTCCAATAAAGCTAATACTGGATATGTGATCCCTGAATAATTTTTAGCTTAGACATTCTAGAAGCCTTTTTTCTCACCACACATTCCAGCAATTCTATCTTTCTACATCTATGATCCAACCTAAGTCCCTACTGCACACCAGCTTACCCGATCTGTTGGCTGTGGAGAGATGAACTCTGCATGGGCATGCATATGTGGGAACTGTGGCAGGGAGGGAGGTGAAGGATCTAAATGAGCAGATGGAGCTGCTGGAGATTAAAAGAGCAAATGTGAGGCTGGAGATGGACATGTAACGATGGAGTGATGCTCAGGCTGAGGTGAACCGACATACATGTCAGACAGTCATGGTCACACACAGTAGCTTCCTGCAGCTGGCCCATGACAGGAGTCCAGCTCTGGAACTGGGAGACCTGAGTCTGACTGAGATGCGTGGTGGCAGCCCAGTGCTCTCCATCTTACAGAGAATCCTGACTAGCCTTAGGGCAGAATCAGACCACAGGACAGAATGGCTCCAGGTAGAACTCATTCTTCATTTTCCCTTTTTGAATCTAAGGTCAAATTAGAGATCTTGTTAAAACGAAACTAGTCATCAGCTGGTTTCAGATTCTGAAAGCCCAGTGCTTGGCTGCCAAGCAGCCGCCACAGCACAGGGAGCAGGGGACTGTGTGATGGTCTCCTGGCTGCTCCTCTGGGCTCTGCGTCCCTGTTCTCGGTGATTTGGGGTGGGTGGGCATGCAGCTCTGGGTCTTGAGGAGAAAAGAACTAACAATATCCTGATGAATGTGTGGTTGGAGTGACAATGGATGGAATCTACAGTTTTCCTGATTCTAAACAAATAACAAGAAACAGAGGGGTGTCTGTTTGGAGAAGGGGCTTTGGGGCCTGATCCTAACACTTTCACAGCCCACGGTGTCTTGCTGACAAATGCAGTCCAGCCCCAGGTCCTGGAAGGGCCCAGTCATTTGGCTCCTGGTGAGCAGCACTGTCACCCTGTCCTGAACTCGGAGTGTGTTTAGAACCCCATCCCAGCCAAGACTGGAGTTCTTAGAACTTACTGCTGTGTTGTAATGTAAGAAATCAGGCTGGCAGCTGGGTTTGGAAGGATCCTCATATGTGCTTCTCGGGGGACAGAGAGAGGGAAAGGTAAACATGGTCAAGTACATGCTTGCCTGCAGTGAACTGGAGCAGCCAGGAGGATGAGCAGATCTGAGAGTGTGAAAGGGTGCCTTGTGGTCATTTTTGATAGAAAAGAAATATTCACATCAAGAAAATGTGTTCTACTTGCCAGTCATCTGTCCTAGGCACCTCATGAATATTATATCCAACCAAAGAATGAGAGGTAGGGGTTTTTACTCTTATGTTACAGAGAGTAAACTGAGGCTAGAGAAAGTTCTGCAGGCTTCATTTAGTAAGTGGAGAAATGTTTCATTATACAGAAAAAGTTAACACAGCATGGGGTCAAATTCTGACTCCCCTACTTACTGGCTAGGGGACCCTAGGAGAGGAAGTAGCTATTCTCTTTCTCTTAGTTTCTGTACTCCTAAAATGAGAAAAGCAAACAAACAAACAAAAAATCTGCCTCATCAGGTCCTTGTGAAGCTTACACGGGGTGCAGAGCAGGTGCACAATGTACCAGTGGGGTCTATTTTCTCTCTGTGCAGAGCTACAGGACACCAGCCTATGAAGGCAAAGGCCCTCTCACACTGGGAAAGGGAGTCATTCTGAACATGTTTTCTTCGCCTCCAATTATTTACTCCTCTTACTGGGCCCGGAAGAGAGCCTGTGTTTTCAAGACATTTAGAAAATGTGATCTATGCCAGGCATGGTGGTGCATGCCTACAATCCCAGAGGCTCAGGAGGCTGAGGCAGGAGGATCACAAGTTCAAAGCCAGCCTCAGCAACTTATTGAGGCCCTAAGTAACTTAGTGGGACCTTGTCTCAAAATAAAAAATATAAAAAGAAGAGCTGGAGATGTGCCTCAGTGGTTAAGTGTCCCTGGGGGTCAATCCTTGGTACAAAAAAGAAAAGAAAAAGAAAATGAGATATATTGAAAAAATAATCACGTAGGACTGAATATCTGGCCTCAGAAGGTTCTACTGTCTTCCCTGCAAATTCTTCAAGCCAAGAGGCTCTTTCTCTAGTCAGGCCTAAGAAAAGCACTTCAAGTAGCAGCCCCTGAACTGTGGCACCATCTCCCCCCCGCAACCCCCGCCATTTCCTCCTGTCATCTAACTTCAGTATCACCTGGCTGCCCAGTAGAACTGCTGATATCACATCATCTGTGAAGGCAGGGGACAGATGTTTAGTCTGTTATCTCGTACTTCTGTTGGGTTTCAACATGGTGATTGAGCTCCATCGTGGTCATATCCTTTTTAGGACAATCCCAACTCCTTTGCTCACGGAAACAGCAGACTCTGCTTTCCCTGAATAGTCAGTACCTTGAGTGTGATATGGTTGGTACCAGTGGCTCCTGGCCCACAGGACATGTCCTTGCTTTTTTTTTTTTTTTTTTTTAAATGCTGCCTGGATCCTTTGCATTGAAGTGGGCATTAGGGTAACAAGATGGGGAGGGGTAGCTCACCTTGAGGGAGCACCTGTTTGTAAGACATCTCTTCCCACCTGCAAGAGGAAGGCACGCCTCAGGTGCAGCAGACCCTCCTCCGAAGTGAGAAAGATCACTGCTCTCACAGGTGCTCTGAGGCACAAATAATAAAATTTGACATTTCCCACTTTTCAGTAATAAGATTACACCTATAATAGCCATGCTCAAGAGCTAGGAGGGAGGAGTGAAGCCAAAGAGCGGGAGAAGGAGGGCCCGGGCTGCAAATCATATAAGCCTGTCGGGTGTGCACAGAGGCAGCTGTTTCCATTTTCAAAGCTCTACTGAATTCTCTCTGAAAAAGCACAATTTGCAGCCTCTAATTTTCTCTTGCTGTTTAGCATCAAGCCATTCTCCCTTTGCAATTCAGTAGCCTCTAGAAGGGTGTTTGTTTGCATGACAGCATTGAGTGGGCAGGTCCCAGCTTCTCTGAGGCCTGTCACCTGCCTGCTACTCAGGGACAATACAGTGCCAGCACAGTGTACTCCCCTTGAGCTCACACCAGCCCCATATGGTACACCAATCCCTAAATGAGAACATTTGGGCTAGTGATTCTTCCAGTCTCCCCAAAGTACCATTATCCATTTTGGTTTCAGGAATGAAGGTCTTAATTTAAGCCAATGACTACCTCACCTGTGAAGAATCTTCTCTGTGTGTGTGTTGAGTAAGATCTCTTTGGAGGTTTCTTTTCCTGAGTGTTTCAGAAAAAGTCCAGCTTTGATTCCTTAAAGGACATAAAATTACCCATTCCAAAACCCTCAAACCTAAACCCACTGACATCATAGTATCCCTGCCCCCTCTCCCCCATACCTTAGGACGGAGCTGCTTGGTAATATTTGTGTAGCTGTTATTCCCTAATATGCCTTCATCTACTATGTCAGTAAGCATTCTGTCACTGTAACAAATACAGAAATAATCAGCTTTATAAAGAGACCATGTTTATTTTGGCTCACAGTTTTGGAGGTTTAATCCATGATTAGGTGGACCTACTGTTTTTAGGCCTCTGGAGGCGGGCCAGCATGTGGCAGCTGCAGAGCACACTATTCACCTCATGGTGGAAAGCAAAAGAGAGAAAGAAGACCAAGGTCCCATAACCCCCTTCAAGGGCACACCCACAGCAACCCAAAGCTCTTCCACTGGCTCTCACCTCTTCAAATTTCCACCACCTCCTAGGAGCCTCAAGCTGGGGACGAAGCCTTGAACACATGGGTCTTTGGCGGACATTGAAGATCCAAACTATAGCACCTCCAAATCCTAATTTAACCTTCACAGCAACATGACAGAGGCTGGACAGGATCTAGTCTAGTTTTCCCAGATGCAGCAGTCTGGGAGATTAAGCAACCTGCCCAGTTATGTAACTGGGAGGTAGCAGGGTATAGCAGTCTTTGGAACTTTCATATGGGACTCTCAGCATTCACTATACAATGTTGTTTTAGTCAGCTTTTCATTGCTATGACCAAAAGATATGACAAGAACAATTTTAAGGAAAAGTTTATTTGGCACTCGTGGTTTCAGAGAGCTTAGTTCACAGACAGCTGGCTCCATTCCTAGGGGCTTGAGGTGAGACACAACATCAAGACAAGAGTGTGGCAGAGGAAAATAGCTGAGGACATCACACCAGGAAGCAGACACAGCTCCACTCTCCAGAGACAAAATATACACCCCAAAGGTACAACCAAGGACCCACCTCTTCTAGCCATACCCTGCCTGCCTACAGTTACCACCCAGTTAATCCCTACCAGGAAATTAATGCACTGATTAGGTGAAGACTCTCATGACCCACTCATTTCACCTCTAAACGTTCTCGCATTGTCTTACACATGAGCTTTTGGGGGATGCCTCATATTTAAACTATAACAAAAGTAGATTCTGTCTTCTACCCTAAAATGACCACATGATTCTACTGAAAAGCTAGAGTAGTGTCACTTACTGGACTTTCCAGTGAGGGACTTGAAGTCCACAGGCGACTATGGTTTAAGGTTTTATGGATATGGGTCAACAAAAAGAGAGCAGGGCCTTTGAGGATGGGATAGGAGCATAAAGTAGGATAGAGAAATCAATGTATGTACCAGTCAGGGTTCAGTGCATAAATAGAAGCCCATTCTGGCATTTTAAACAGAAAACAATCTAACACAGAGAATGAGTGCATAGGATACTAGTGGACGAGCTGGAGGAGGGTACTAGGCAAGGCATCTGGAAATGACTCCAGGACTGCACAGAGCTTCCCCGATAGGGAGCCACTGAATTCAAGAGCACATGCCACACAGCTGTGCTGGGTTTCAGAAAGCTGCCACCACCACTGCCACTGTGTCTATCTTAAGGCACTAGAGCTGGAAAGCAGATGCCAAAATGTCACTGCCAAGAAACTTGGCAGTTTCTAGCATGTTGCCAGCAGAAAATGGCAAACAGGACAGGTAGTGGTCTTAGATTGGCAGGATCTGGTTCTCATCTAGAAGTGTTGCTGTAAGGGGGTCTGGGAAATTTGGCTTTGTGTTGGCTGGGTTCCAGACTCCACAGAACGGGAGGGAAGATTCAGAGGCAGGTACGATGAGTTGAGCTCGCAGAAGCAGTTTCCGCTAGTCACCACTGATGCCCACTCTCTTTTTACCACCAGACAAACACACTGAAAACAAAAACTCAGTTCTGGAGTGGATATCTAAGAGGATTTTATTAGCACATCATCACCCCAGAACATACAGTGTATGTTTGCAAAAGAGCACAGGCACCAACTCTCTCAAGAATCATGGATGTATTTGATTGTAGAGTTGAGAATTTCCATCCCATGAAGCTCTCTCAGTTGAGCAGCAAACCTGTTGTAATTGGAACACAAAATCCAGGTCAGAAGTGCCACGTTTCCAAGCCATCCTCATCTCAGGTGGCAGCTGGCTGGGAACATCAGCCCATCGCTCTGATCGGGAAGAGAATTGGCTGTGGCACTGGGGAGCCCTAAAGATCAAAGGTAAGGCTCACAGGGAGACCACAGAATGCTGAAAATACTCTTGCTTTGAGTGGCAGGTGTGGCAGGCTGATCAGGTGGGACCATGTTCTCGGGGACTCCCCAGCAGGTTGCCACTTTGAGCTCATCCTAGCTAATGTGCCCTGCTTTCTGTGGAAGAAAGATTTTATCTGTTCCTTCCATTTGATCAATCAGACAGAACTTGAAAGGACTTTAGATGTTATCCAAGCCAGCCCTCTTGTTCATTAGAGGTGTGTGGCTGTAAGGAGCTAACCTCCTCTCTGTCCCAAAGGCTCCCTGCTTCTATGCTAGGGGAACACCTTCCAGAAACACGCACGCCGGGATGTTTAAGCACATCAGAACGAGAGCAGAGCAGAGCAGGAGTCTGAGCAAAAAGAAGCAATGCACAGAGTTAAAGCCCGGATCGCCTGAGCTGGCTTGCTGGGTGGCATCAGACATGAGGTTCTGAATCTCTGCTTCTCCATTCTGTTTCCTCTAGTGGGAAAATGCTGCCCTCACTGGATATTCCTTTGTTTGCTTAGACCCAGGCAATCAATCAATCAATCAATCAAGTAGGAGCCTGTTTCTGTAAAAGTAAAGAAAGAAAAACAAAGATGCTGAAGTTTCTCTGGGGATCAAACCCAGTGTCTTATGCAGGCTAGGAAAGTGCTCTACTAATTGAAGAGCATCTACAGCCTGATATGTCCCCTAAAGGCCCATGTGTTAAAGGCTTGGTTGCAGCCTCTGGTGGTATTGGGAGGTAGTGAAACCTTTAGGAGGTGAAGCCTAATGGAAGGAAATTAGGTCACTATGAGGATGCCCTTGAAGGTGACATTGGGACCCCAGTCTCATCCTGTCTCTCTCTGTGCTTCCTTGCCAACATGAGGTGAAATACCTTCCCATCGTGATGTACTGTAATACTGCAGGTCCAAAGCCACAGGGCCAAGTGAGCAAGAACTGAAAGCTCTGAAATTGAGACAAACAAACCTTTACTCCTTATAAGTTGATTTTCTCAGGTATGGAAGGCTAATATAGAGTGAGAGAGAAGAGATGGTGTGAGGAAGAGGAGCAATGGGGGCAAGTGAAGGTGAGAAGGATGGAAAGAATGAGTGGCAAAAAGAACGGCTGTAAGTGTGTGGGACCAGCCCCTCTTGAGTTGAAGGCTGAGCGTTCCCCAGTTCCCTCAACGAAGACTTCCTTCTGGGAAGCAACTGCCAGGCCCCACACAGGCCCAGAGAGAGGGCATGAGGGCTCCCAACAGAACTCCACGTGGCATGTGCTCCCTTGCAAAACAGTGCTTGGCTTGGCCTACTCTTTCTGAGATGTCACCTGCACTTGGCTGGTTCAGTGGTGGCCATGATATACCTGGGCTCAGCTGTACACAGCTTCCCCAGAGCGATGCCTGCATTCAGCTGCACGGCTGACTTCTGTGAGTCACCACCAGCCAGTTTTAACAGGACCGGCACCAAGTCTGTCTTCAGCAGAGAAGATGCAATGTTGGGCACCTCCATGCAGTTGCCAAGGCAGAGGGCAGCATTGCCCACCAGAACCTCGTCCTCCGAGCTGAGAAGCTTCATCAGAATGCTGAACTCTATAGGGAAGGAGCAGAACAAGTAACAGGTCCTCCGGATCCCCTAAAAAGAGTCTGGCAATGGAACACGGGGGGCCCAGGGAGGCGCTGGTGGATGCTGAGCTTCTCCAGAAACGCTGGGAAGAATGTGCTCCCTTACACACTCAGCAAATATCCACTGGGTGCTATGACCTCCTCAACTCCTCCTGGGGTCCCTGCAGTATCTCAGGTGCCCAGGACAGCCCTCAGCACAATGCAGTTGCTGTGTGAATGAGCTGTGCGTGCCAGGCAGGTCTGCCTTCTCCAAAGTCCCTCTACACCCCATGCTGGTGACAGTCCCACTTGGCAGCCTGAATGGGAGGCCATGTGCCGGCATTCTGTATCTTCCCAGAAGAAAAGTTCCCATCCCATAGTGGGGCCCTCCTCAGTCACCTGTGATATTAGGCTCAGACTCATACTTCCCTTGTTCACTAAAGGTTGACGGTGGCTTGTTTTCATTTTCCCCTCCCTCTAAGAAGGAAGAAAGCTGGTACTGGGTTACTTTAAGCAGACTTGGAAACCATTTCAGTTTAACTTGGGGAGAGGAGGAAGTTTCCCAGTATCGACCCTGTTACCTTTGAGTGGTCTTTCAGCTAGGCTCTGCCTGGGCACTCTACCTGCGCACAGCCAAGTAGCTAATGAAATCCTTTCCAATTTGGAGGTGAACTGACATCTTTTTATACCAACACTGCAGATGTCCACAGTTCCCTTTGCAGCCTCAAGGTAGATGAACCTCTGGGATGTGGGTGCCCTTGATGAAATCCTCACTTACTTTTATCCAGTCTTATTACTTCTTCCCGTGCTTCATGATAACTATTTGTGCAGATAGCCAGTGTCTTTATGGCATAACGTGATGCAGTCTGGCCTCCTGCCTAGATTTCAGAATGAAATCAAAAAGTAAAATCAATCTATGATGATTCTTGACAAGAAAGCCACAGCAGAGCTAGTGGCCTCCTGAACTTCTAAGAGAAATTCCACTGAGAATAGCTCGTGCTTCCTGAGGAGCAGGGAGGGACTGTCACTCACATACCCTCTAACACAGCCTATACTCCAGGCAGGAATATAGGCCTGGGGATGTACACCTGACACCTCTGGAAGACTTTATGAGTGAGTGGCTGAGAGGAGAATGATACTGTTGACAGGAAGAGCTGCCAAAAAGTAGATGGAAAGGCCCTGCTATGCCACGTCACCTTTTGAGAATGAAGCTGGTAGTCGTCATAGAGAACACCATGAACCTAGATCATTGTAAGAGGTGACATTTGTCAAATCACAACCCTTAAAACTACCCAATACAGAGTTTTTTAAAACGCACGTGTGCATGTACAATACACATATATGAGCATGGGATCCGCAGCCTCTGCTGGGGTTACAGCAGTTGTTTAGAGTGAATGATGTCATTGTCCAAGTGGCAGCCTCAACTCAGACCCACAATCCTGCCCTGTCCACACCTCCACACCCCTGTGCCCCGTTCAGTGTTGCTGCACTAACGTGAGTGGGCCTCACTGGACACGCTGAAGGTGGGATCCAGACACAGCAACCTAATAATTCACTTTTCCCTTTCAGGCGAACCAGTTACTTGTTTGGATTCATTGCATTCATTTCACAGGAAAATTCCCACATTCTTTGGTCACCTGGCAACTCTGCAGCCTCCATATCTCATAAATGGAGTTACATCTAACAGTCTCCAGATAACTATTTAAAGCATCATGAGCCCACAAACAAAATAATTGGCCTGAGAAACCTTGCAAAAAGCCATTCCAACCGTCTTGTTAAAGGACAGAGGCCATACATTTTGAAGTTAGGCTTGAAGGTAAGCAATTTTTTTCTGGATACATCTAAAGAGCAATTTACTTATTCAACAATCTTTTGCTGATGTTCACAGCATTGTCCAGGTGGACAGGTTGGTTGAAGAGAATTCCTCTTCTAGAAGTTTAAAATCTAGCAGGGATGACATACCAGCACATTTCTGAATAAAGCTCACCCTCATTCTGCTCCTAGAATAAAATAAGACTCCTGGAAATCTTAGAGGTTGTAACTGTGAAGTCATTTTACCTTCAGGAATTTAATCATTTTCTTTACCACTCCTGTTTCCACGGCCTCCTGGATGATGTTCAGAGAGGAAGAAAGGGTCCGGCTCAGAACACCAGCAGCTCTCTGTGTGAAACAGAAGGAGGATGATTAAATGTCTGTTTCAGAAATGCTGATGACCTTTAAAAGTTAACAAGAAGTTTGGCAAGGCAAAAGCAATCATTAGTATCAGAAACAGAACACACACCTGGACTTTTAAACAATGTAATGGCCAAGTCACACGTGGCAAGCATGGTTCTTGTTAATGAAGCTGCGAGGGAGGCAGTTTAAGGGGCTGAAAACACTGCCCCCTGGAACACCGAGGCCCAGCTTACTTCAGTTTTACTCACAACCAACCAGCTCAACCCTGAGAAGGAAAGTCCTCTCTGGTCCCTCCCAAAGATCCGTACCTGCAGGGCCCTCATTAGGAGAGGTTCTGCTTCCTGGATCTATCCTCTCTTTTAGTTTTCATTTATCTTTATCTTTCTGAATCTTTATCTTTTTGTTCTACTTTCTGGGAGATTTAATTTATTTCCCAGCTCTTGTGGCTTTTAAAAAATAATATCAAGTAGTTACTGTCTTATGGATATAACTATCCTGAATCTTTCTCAGGAGGCAAATGATAGTTCCTACTGTTTTCTTCTATTTCCTACATATCTTTCTTTCTCTGGGATAATTTTTTTCTGTTTATCTTTTTTTATTTTATTTGTGTGTGGTTTTCCTAAAATGTCCAGTGACCCTTAGCTGCCCAGTCACACTTATAAAAAAAAGCACTAAAGATGTGTTTGGGCATGTTGTGTTCGTGGAAATTTGTTGATAGGCAGGAAGAGAGGGGGCACCCCCAAACACTACAAAGATCACAGTTTTCTCTGGCCTTTCCATTTACTAGAGAAAAAAGTGCAGGACTTAAATTCTATCGCTCTTCCCCACTGCAAAATCCTAATGTGGTCCTATGTCATGGTCTTGAATAAATCATCCTTACTGTGCTTCAACGAATAAAATGCTCTTTTATTTCTGAGGATAGAAGCTTGCCAAATGAGGTCCCCCATTTCATACTCATGCCCTCTGTTGTCCTTGGTATTGTGAAATCTCTGTGACTCCAGGGTATTACAAGAGAAACCTGCTAACCCTGTAGCTGTGTCCCCTCCCTCTGTAGGCAATATGAAGGTTTCTCCAGCCTTGGCTAATTACCATTCTTGCAGTTGTTCTCCATCTTCCAGAAATGTGTTAAAATTACTTTCCCAATGGTAATCTCTTGCCTGTGTACCTTTGTCAATGTGGGTTTCTATCTTTTTTTTTTTCATTTCCCAATGCCTTTAATCTCATTTTATTAAGGTCTCTAGAATGAGATGGGATAAACCTGTGCATTAGATTTTTGATATTGTTTCCCTGGCCTGCTTCCTACAGATGCTAGAATTCTGCTAGAGCCGACCCTACAAATCCCTTTTTAGGCTCAAAACAGTGGAAAATGTGTACTAACCAAGGACCAGATTCCCAGGATGAAGCTGCTGCCTCGCTTAGCAAGCTGGGAAGTGCCCAACTAGGACACACATGGAAATACAGGAAAATCTGACCCAAGACTTCCCTGAGGACACAGGCCTAGTTTTAGGTCTGAACCACACAGAAAAGCCCCAAGCACTCAAGACCAATTTGAGGGGGGTCATGGGCCTCTTCTGAGGACCTGGTGAAAGCTATGATGCCCCTCTTGTGAAAATGCACATACACTTGGAATCTACACAATTTCTTAGGGTCCAGGGAATCTGAAAACCCACCACAGTTTCATGGAGTTCAGGTTAAAACCTTTGTTCTATAATGCCTGACTGACTTCAGGGAAGTTGTGAGAGCTGGCCCTAAACAAAGTAGGTTGGATCTACTGAGAACCATTTTAAAACTCTGGAGCCATTCCCCAGCCTGCAATCCTTGAAGGGTTAGTTTCCCAGACTTGCCTGGAGTATGAGCCTGACTACTGCTCTAGGTTTTAGGTCCTGCCCTAACAGGTAGCAAAACAGGGCTGGTTACTAACGTGAGTGAAGAACAGACTCTAGGATAATAGCAAGTAGCCTCTTGGATCATATTAATACTCTTCTCTTGATGCCCTGTGTTAACATAAGCCTTCTCAGTTTTCTTGGCCAAATGGCAGGACACAGAAAGTCTTTCCAGTATATGTCCCCAAAGGATCCAAACCATTATGCATAAAAAAACTCCAAGATCTGTGGCTTCAAAACATGGGTCTGGTCTTTTTTAAAAGATGGATGAAAGGGACTGTAAATAAAATCCTTTGGCCTGTCCCATCGGCACAAAATCTCTTGAAATAGGATAAACAGGGTAGATTACGTTGTATCATCTGATTAGATTCCAGAACATACAGAATATGGATTCTTATCTTTGGTTCCTGGACCCTAGGGGGTCTGCAGATGCACTCTGAGAGAAGATCACCAAATACCCCAAATTATAGGCAAAATTAGGCATTTGTGTGTTTGTGGGCATCATTCAGAGGTGTACATCTACCCTGTACCTTGGAGAGGCACCAAATTCTCAAATGTGGTGACAGCAAAAAGGTTGAGATGCAGTGACAACAAAGTAGAACAAGAACAAGAACAAGGAAGCCATTTCTGGACTCCCTGGAGAACTTACTGTCAGGATTCCTCCATCCTGGCTATTTAGTAGAGACAGGCACCTTCTGCTCACCTCCAGAGCCCAACCCTGCAAGCACAGCGAGAGGGGAGAAGGAGAGTTTAACATCCTGATCGCTGGAATCCTCTGTGGAGCTGCTTCTGAGCAATCCAACAGAACCGTCTCTTCTCCCCACCACGGCACGCTGTCCAGATTTCTCCCATAATGCCTTCTTTCATTGCTCTTATTCCTCCCCTAACTCTGGGCAATGCTTGGATAACAGGGGCCATATTTTTTTTGACTTTGTAAACACAGCCACTAGTATTCTTCTCTGCACCCTCGGCACACAGGAAGCTTTCTGAATGATTATGTGACTGAGCGATTCATCTCACCCTCAGCAGAGCAGAGTGACAGAGAGTCCCTCCAGCCCTCCACATGCCCACTGCTAGCATTTCAGTCTGTACGCCCGGGTTGTCTTTGAGAATGGGAATGGTTCTGTGCAACAGGATGAGTTCAGGCTCTTCCAGGGGTCCAGAGAGAGAGATAAGAATGCCATACCTCTGAGACAAAGGGGACCTGAAGACACAGGTTCATGATGAGTCCCAAGAGAGTGTATGTGATCTCTCTGAATAGGTCCAAGTCCTCCTCACATCTGGCCTTGGAAACAAAAACAAGGTAAACAATGACTTTGCTGCCTTACAGCTTTTCATGGTCATCTCTTCCCTTAGACAGAGTCTCAAGGATACTCTAGTTCTTGAAATTGTCAATGTCATGGACTTAAGTGATGGTGGAATCCCAGAGACTGTTCTGTGAGTTCACATTAATCCAGGAGCTGGGGAAGGAGTCTCTGGTCCTCTGCCATGGCCCTCTGGCTGAGCCTGTCTCTAGGTTTAAATTGAAGAGTGAGTGCTGCAATGAATGATCAAGTTGGTTCCACCAGAAAATCCTACAAATCTTTCCAGGGTGGCTGAGACTTGATCTGGAGAGCTCTTTAAGTCCAGCAGTCCATAACATCTATAGTTTCAGAAGGGATTAATAACTAGTGGCTCCTGCACTCTGAGAAACAGAATTTTTGGAAAAGACAGATAATTAGGAAGAAGACACTGCCTCCCTCCCCCCAAGATAAAATACCAGCTTTGAATGGAAAAACTAAAATACCAGAAATCCCAAGCAGGCATCCCCAAAATCTTCACAGGCTGCCATGTGTTTTCGGGTGGCAGGCTCAGCACTGAGGTTCCCCATGATGGCAATGCACTGGCAGAGAGCTGAGTGGTTGGTTGTCTTGGGATCCTTCTTCTACAAGTAAAGCAAGAGAAATGAGGCCTCAGAGAGCAGGTAAATGATGCCACCAGAGTCTCTAGGAGCAGCCCAATGGGGTAACCCTGGCAACACAGTGAAACCTAGAAGGGCGTTGACCCTTCTATGAACCAACTGGGATCACCTGGGCAATCCCTTCCCTTCTGCATTCCCAAAGCTGCGAAACACTGGAGGACCCTATCCAGGCACAACTTGTTCTCCATAGAGGACCCTTACTGTCCTCTGCCTGATCAGCTCCAATTGCTACATTTGTCCTCCTGAAAGGGATGATTTCCTTTCAGGGGACAGCTGCAGGTTGTCCTGAAGATAAGACTTTGTGCCAGGAGGGGAATGATAGAGACTGACAACCCCCACCCCACACTTGTCACCTAAGCTGCAGACTACTTGCAGCTTTTTCTCCTCTGTGACTGACCATGACCATATGCCACCTCTACCTGTCCAGCCTGCAGGTATTTGAATAATTGACACTTGCATACATCTTAGCTGGGAATAAATGATTAATCAATCTGAGAGACAACAGTGGTTCTAGGGTGTAAACTGTATTTAAACAGCTCTGCTCAAGCTCCTGGGTGCCTGTCATGGAGGCTAGAAATAAGGGTTTCTCACCAGAATGCCTATGAGTACTGGAAGAGCACCTGGAAGGTTGGCCTGGAACCAAACTTGGAATCTGTTGAGAGCATTATCAACAGTTATCAGCCAGAATTATTTCTACATGCCACAGACTATAAAATACAGCATCTCAGGTTATTCACTGGGCACCTGTGATTTACAGCATGCATCAAGAATTCACTCTGAGCCCCTGCCCCCCAAACAGTTACTGAGTATGTAATATGGCTTCAGTTTTTCTAGGTCTGGAGAATTGTCTTTGATGTCAAACACCAGACCTCAGACAACAGCTCTCCTAAGTAGAATTCCTAGGCCTCTGTTGAGTTGACTCTGCACCCTGAGTCTACAGTGTGCTGTGCAGATGGGAAATACAGTGTAAGCACATTTACTTGTTGCAGCCACCAGGAGGGCTCAGTTGTATACACGTGTCTACATACTAGACACTCCACACTCCAGGCCTGTGCCAGATGCCTGGCCTATCTGCAAGCACCAGCAGTTCTCTATCATATGGCCATTTTCAGGCAAGACCAGTAAAGTCTATAAGGAATTTTTTTTTTTTTAAAAAAGGTGATTGAAAAAAATCTTAAGAATAAGAACAACCAATAAACCTTAAACTTTTACCTCAAGAACTAATCAAAACGAAAATACAAAAAATAGGCAGGAGGAGGAGGTTACTCATAATGT
The DNA here is from genome assembly GCA_028644305.1 of Xerus rutilus. Classification (NCBI taxonomy): domain Eukaryota; kingdom Metazoa; phylum Chordata; class Mammalia; order Rodentia; family Sciuridae; genus Xerus; species Xerus rutilus. The sequence continues at coordinate 86,415,217 of CM053399.1, read as the reverse complement.
CACTGGCAACCCAAGGGGAGGCTGATGCTCATTCTTGCCTGCTTGCTCATTCATGTCCACTGCACACAGATGTGCTGGGCAGTTATTATGCACCAGGCATCAAGGGAAAGCTTCCCTGACACATGGCAGGCATGCTCACTGCGACAGGCACTGTTCTAAGTGGCCACTCTCCTATATCTGTGAGATTGGTTCCAGGACCCACATGCATACCAAAATCCAAAGATGCTCAAGTCCCTTATATAAAATGGTGTATTTGCATATAACCTACACAGATTCTCTTGTATTCTTCAAATCATCTTTAGATTACTTACCGCATCTAATACAATGTAAGTATTATATAAATTGTTGTTACACTCTATTATTTAGGGAACGACAAGAAGAAAATCTGTATATGTTCAGTACAGATGCACGGTTTTCAACACTTTTGATCTACGGTTCATTGAATCTACAGATGCAGAACTCACAGGTATCCAGGGCCAACTGCATGTTATTGCAACCAAACCCACTGAGGACTGGGCCATCCTCCTTGCAGAGAGACTGAGATGGGAGTAAACAATCACAGCCCCTGGAAAGCATTGGCCCTCTTATTCAGCGAACCTTTTGACGCTCAGTCAGAAGTGCCTAGCCTATCTGCATACTACATGTAAGAAAATGACAGTTCAACACAGGCGGAAGAATTATCAATTTCTGGAACTAAAAAAATTACCTTTCATCCAGGGCCAAGTCTGTGAGCAGTCCCATGGCAGTGTTGGCCTTCTTATCTAAGAAATCAAGAAATGACAGCAGGGCTTCCAATAACCTGCAAAAACCCATAAAAAGCCTCAGAGGGGCTGTCCTCCAACTACCAGCATCCCCAACAAGGGGACTCTGCAAGTTCAGGAAGGAGTTGGCAGCCTGTTGAGAAGCTAAAAGGTGGCCTAGCCATGCCCTGCCAGGAAGCCCAGCTCCTTGCCTGCCTCAAAGAGAGAGAGTACACTGTCCTTGGATGGCTCCACCACTTAACATGAATTCCCAAGGGTTGAACAGTTTTAACCAGAGTTTATAGATTACCAGACACCAGCTTGGGAAGGAGTTTCTGGTGCTCTGTTCTGTGATTTTGGCTCAGTCAAGTTCATTAACTTAGATGACATCTAAATGGCACACTTACTAATATGCTGATGACTAACGTGGGAGGGCCCCCTAATAAGGCAGATGATGGAATAAAGATTTAATAAGATCTTGACAGGCTGTTGAATACATCAGATAAAATTTAATAGGGTTAAGCTCAGCGTCCTCCACTGAGAGCCGGAGATTCTGCGTTAAGTAACAGCAGCATTGAGAAACCTGCATTATAACTGGTTCACATAGAAAAGGGTTAAAGGATTTTAGTCTGCAAACACAGTCTGGGCAAACAGTCTGGTGCAGCTGCCAAAAAATGCTACTAAATCCTCACATCATCCAAACAGATGTACTGGCACCAGAATGATGGAACAAAGAGCCATTTGCCCATCCAGCAAACCTGTACTGGGCATCTACACTGTGCTTAGTGCTGTGCTCAGTGCTGACCTTCTGGTTCCCCACAGTGATACATGTGCAAATAAACAAGGAAGAGAAGTGTGTTAGGTGGTGTGTTGGAAACAGATACATTAAGAGGACTCAGAGTCCACCTGCCAGGAGGTGTGGGGGATGGCGATGAGGGGGGCCTCAACAGAAGATGACAATTCAGTGTCTCTGGAGAGAGTACCATCACCTATTTATTCCTTTAGCCACTCAGTCAACACAGAACAAGCAGACTGTACCAGGTAATGTGGCAGGTTCTGGGGTCACAACAACGAAATGAGACTCTGTCCTGGCTCCAGGTAGCTTGCAGGCCAGCACTGGGCACATGAGGACAGAAGCAGAGTGTGTCAGGCAGAGTACCCTGAAGCATGTTTGTGGGCTGCTAGCAGATGCTTACCGTCAGTGCTTAAGGTGGGAGAGGAGGACAGGGCGCAGTGAGGCAAGAGAGCTAGACAGACCCAGATCATGGCAGCCTTCCTGGCTTGCTGGAAAGTTTTCACTTAACCCTAGAGGACTGTGTTCTCCAATGTATAGTTGGTAGAAAACAAGTTTGGTGGTGGTCAGAGGGGTAGCAAGGATTCCTAGGCCACTCTCATCCTCTGAGAGGGAAAAGACTCCAGGAGGCTGCCTTTTAACCAAGTGCTCAGGTGACTCATGAACACTGTATCTCGAGAATTGAAGAAATGGTCACATAGGCAACAGAGAGTGATGGCAGCATTTTAAGTAGGAAAATAAATAATAGGATGGGTATGTGTGTGGTTTTTTGTTTTTTGTTTTTTGATATCAGAGATTGAACCCGGGGGAACTTAACCACTGAGCCACATGCCCAGCCTTTCATCTCATTGAGTTGCTTAGGGCCTTGCTGAGTTACTGAGGCCAGCTTTGAACTCACAATCTCCTGACTCAGCCTCCCTCTGGGATTATAGGTATGCGCCACCACACCTAGCCTGACATGTATTTTTTTTTTTAATTGTTTTGCTAATAGGGTAGAAGCCAGACTGACTGAAGCATGTGCAATGGGAGGCAGGGAATCTAACCAGGGAGAACTGAGTGTCCATATAGTAAAAATGAAAAGACCAACTGTAACAGCCACAGGTAAGGAGGTTTCATCAAAAAGGAGGTGCTCACAAAGATTGAGAAGGAATGATTAAGAGATGGAGTAGAAATAAAAGAAAATGATTCAGGAGATGCTAACGAGGAGCAAGAATGAAAACATCCTTTCTTATGGATGTGGTAAAGGGTGATCCAGTCACCTCCAGGATTCTGGCTTAGGCAACTGAGTGTATGGATGTCCTCTGCAAAGACAGGAAGTTCAGGCAGAGGTCTGGTCTGAAGAACCACACTTTTGGTTTATTAAGTTTATGGCACTCCTGGGCATTGAGACAGAGATATCCAGCAGCAGAAGAGTGTTGTTATCCAGCACTTGAGAGGGACTCAAGACTGTCTCTTAATCAAGGCCACAGTTGAAAAGAGGGCCATGGGCAGGATTCTGGAGTCCCTGACTTGGAAGGGTGAAAGCATAAAGGGACTGAAAGAATACAAGGAGGTGAAGCCAGGAGTGAGGAGGTGGGCCAGGGAGGGGGATTTCCTGGCAGTTATGGTTGTGGTTTCAACAAGGGTAGGATCAAGAGGACCCAATACTACAGAGCAGCCAAGTGAGAGAAAGACCGAAAAGAGCCCATCAGAATGGGAATCTGGGAATGTGGCATCTAGTCACCCACTCCTAAGGTATTAGATCTGCCTAGGTGTTAGATCTTCTAGGAGAGGCCTCAAAGCCAAATCACATGAGGGAGCCAGAATGCTTAACCTAGAAAAGGCTGGTGTCTTCAGATACCTAAGGCACTGGAAGAAAGCAGGAGGATCTGAAGCATTCTGTAGGCCTTCCAGAACCTGGACCTGGCCACAGCCCAGAATGCTATGGGGCAGCAGTTTGTGTTCAGTGTAGGGGAATGACTTCTAGCAATAAGAACTGGGCTGGAAGTGGACAGACTGCCCTGGGAGGTGAGCTCTACATCCTCCATAGCAGGGGAAAGACTCCCAGCCTGTTAGCTCTGTTAGTGCCCATCTCAATCAAATGAAAATGCTAGCTCTTCTCTGGTGGATCATGCACAGGTGTGCTGGGATGCCAGGTCAGGCTGGTTTGTCACTGAGGTCAAGGTAACGCTAAGCTTCTGCAAATTCCTCACTTCCTCAGGAGTGTACTCCAGTGTTCCTGTTGTCAGAATGATTTGTTTTAGAGTTAGTTCAGATTCCTCCTCCACCAATTTAAATCTGTTTTCTTGGTCTTGACGATGAATGCTAATGAACCTGAATAGCACAGAGATGAGATAATAGTCTATGATCATTCTGGTTTTGTCTTGGGAGATATAAGCAAGTAGGCTCCCTCACCATGTGACAGAGTACTCATTCTGAGTGCAGTCATTAACTAGAGAGGACAATGTGTCCCTTTCTAGCTTCTCTCTTCCCCTCTTGCCCAGAGGCAGAATTTCTGCTCAGGTCAGAAAAGGGTCTCATGTAACCTGTAAATGCACTACCACCCGAGTTTAGGACCCTGAAGAGAGAAAACCATGACAGAAGTATTGCTGCATGCGCACCAAGTCCCATGATGCTAGAGACTGTTTGCTGCTAACCACGCATAGTCCCACTCCCTGTTACTCTGCCTGACTCTACCATAGAAACTGGAATGACTTTCCCCACCCAGGGTGACATGTGACACAATTCTGTTCAAATATACACAAATAAACAGTTGCTTCTTCTAATAAAAAGAAGGGACCTGGCTGATCTGTTTTAGGGAAGGAAGTCAGGCTGGAGTTGCAGCAAGGGGGGAATGCCCAGGAAAGAAAGGTCAGAGGACACTGACTTTGACTTCGACATCTTTAAGTTGCCAGTTGCTATGCTTAGTCTTTCCTTGTTTTGTGAGGAAAAAAGATAAGCAAGGCTCTATAATGTGGAAACTCTTTTTGGTTGAGTATTCTGTACAACGCTGCAGAAAAAAAAATGTCAACCGACACAGATACATCATCCCTCTTAATGTTACTGTAAGTTGAAGATGCAGATGAGATGCTGGGGCCCATCAGGGCTGAGTAACTTTCCTGGTTACATATTTAGAAAAAAACAACCAGAGGATTTAGGCTCAGGACTGCTTGAGACTAAAAACCCAGCACTGTCTACAAAGTGACAATGGCCCTTGGCCCGTTCTTGTCAGTGAACATTCACTCCTTCAGCCTCACGTATCAAGGGAAGCATTTTGGGAGGGAGGTGATCGTGTGTGCCTCTGTGAGAGTCGTGGAACTGTATGCTGCCCTGTCTGGCTTCCGCCTACCTATTTCACTACAGACAATCCATTACATCTCCTTCTGGTTTAATTGAAGATGGACATTAGCAAGACTAGTGGGCATAGAAGTAATAAGCTGAGCTTTCTCTGTCTAAAGAGCGTGGGCAGAACTGCATGAAGTGATTGTAAATGCCACTCTCCAAGACACTGGAAAAATGCAAATTGAGACTCAAGCAATTCAGAGATAGCTTGGGGCACAAACATTTATGATAACTATAGCTATATTTATTCAAAGAGACAAAAACCAAATGAAAGAAAAAACACATGATGAAGGTATCAAGAAAGGAACTACAGATTCATTTGAAAAATAAAATGTGCTTTTGGAGAATTTAACTCCACTAACAATCCACCAACCTTGTGGACTGAGCTTCAGGGGCTGCCACGGCCTTGCTGAGGATCACTGTGATGACAACTGGATGATGAGGGGGAGACAGAGAGAGCCACAGCTGAGGCTTACTGACCACCCTGTCCTTAGCACACAATGGGCCTTCTCACAGGATGGGACAGGTGCAGACAGAGCTGCAGATTTGGCACCTTTGTTCTTTCCAACTGGGACCAAAGGGCAGGAACTGGGTGCCAAGGAATAGCACCTGGGAGAGAGGTGGGTAAGTTTCCCTTGATACTTGCTGTAGCTTTTCCTGTCCCATCTGTGAAATGGGGTAATAACACTTGTTGCCTACTTCCCAGGACAGGGAAGATAAAAAGAAGTAATAGTGAAAACACTGGAAGGCTAACTTGTGGTTTTAGGTTATATCTGAAATGCTTACAGAGCAGGCGGTAGTCATTGCTACTTTTCCCTTAGGTTGAGCCACGATGTGGCTGACATGCATCCTTTCTGATCTCAAAAACGGCAATTTCCTGTGTTCAAACTAACAATCTGAAGATAAATAAATTGAAAATTAATAAAAAAATAAATGCCCTAATAAAGTAAAGAAAATAATTAAAGAAAACTGAAAAATACTGAGCAGAATCACTGTGGTTCAGGTAATTTTTTAAGGAAGTCTTGGAAAAGAGAACCATTCTATTCTTATATGCTTCAGCCTTGGAAAGCCTTTCTGTAAAAGCATTTGTTTTATTAATTTATACTCCACCTTTTTTCAGAAAGGGTTTAAGGATGTACAAAATGTGGTAGATAGCATTACTTCAAACAGGAACAAAAGAGGAAAAGTAAGGGCAGGAACAGGGTGGGGCCAGGCTTGAGGTTAAAAAAGCAGAAGCAAGTGAACCTTTTCAAAGCAGGGCTTCAGATTTGGCTTTAGAAATGCTACCACTGACATCATCTACAATATCTGCAAGATAGAGACACTTCAGTTATGTGGGACAGTAAACCGTCTATGGTACTGGTTACGGTTTAGATATGAGGTGTCCCCCAGAAGCTAATGTGTAAGACAATACAAGAAAGTTTAAAGGTGGAATGATTGGATTATGAGAGCCTTAACCTAATCAGTATATTAATCCCCTAGTAGGGATTAACTGAGTGGTAACTACAGGCAGGTAGGGTGTGGCTGGAGGAGGTGGGTCACTGGAGGCATTCCCTGGGGGTTTATATATAGCTTGCCCATGGTGAGGGAAGCAGTCTCTCTCTGCTTCCTGGTAGCCAAGTCCTGAGTTGCTTTCCTTCTCCATACTCTTCCACCATGATGTTCTGCCTCACCCTGGGCCCAGAGCAATGGAGCTGGCCATCTATGGATCAAGACCTCTGAAACTGTGAGCACCAAATACTTTTGTCCTCAATTGTTCTGGTCAGGTCTTTTGGTCACAAGGGCAAAAGAGCTGACTAAAACAGTACTGAGCTCAGATAGGAGCTTTTCAGGACAGGGCATTACCGCCAAAGGCTCTTTCTGCTATTGACCCTTCAGAAAGTCTGATAGTAGTCCATACACATCAGTAGCATAAGGAGGGAGGCAGGCCCCCTCTGTATTTGTCTAGTGAGTGATGACCTGACATGCCACAAGGAAGACCCCTTAGCAGAGCCTTACCGGGTTAGGTCAAGATGGCTGATGACCAGGCTCCGTCCATTCTCTGTTTGGGCAAGCTGTACCAGCAGTGCCAAACTCTGCTGTTGGATGGCAAGGACTCTGGATGCCAAGAGGGAGGGCATCAGCCTGGCCCAATCTGGGTGTACTATAAGCAGACGCTGGTTTTCCTCTGCAAAACATAGGGGTCATCTGCTTGGTGAATGCCATGATGGCAGGTAAGCCAGTTTTATTTCCCACCATCCCAATGGGAAATCAATTCTTATCCATTCATTTGAGAGGCAGGATAATGATGTGTCAGAGCATGACTTGAGAGGCAGACTTTTGGGTCTGAATGAGCAGGGAGCAACCTTAGCCAACTGTTAACTCCTATGCCCCTCAGTTTCCTCACTGGTACAATGAGGGCAATGACTTGCCTCCTAGAGCTGTTAGTAGGATTTAATGAGTTGATACCTGATCAGGCCCGAACAGCACACACACAATGGCTACCATTATTGTCAAAAGGCTTGGTGCACACTATCTAGAAATGGGAGGCACAGAGTAAGAAATGTGCTTAACTGTGGAATATCATTAGGTCATTAATTTTTTTTTTTTTTTTGGTATTGAGAATTGAACTCAGGGGCACTCGACCACTGAGCCACATCCCCAGCCCTATTTTATGTTTTATTTAGAGACAGGGTCTCACTGAGTTGCTTAGCACCTTGCCATTGCTAGGGCTGGCTTTGAATTCATGATTCTCCTGTCTCAGCCTCCCAAAGTGCTGGGATTACAGGCGTGTGCCACCGCACCTAGCTAGATCATCAATCTTCATAAGACAGCCAGAGTGAACACTTGAATTCTTTCTTGGAAACTAGAATGTCACATAGGTTAATTAATAAAGCATGACCTCCCCTAGACTATGAGCTACTTGAGACTACTAGCATAGATTTAGCCCCTTACAGCTCACCAGGTATTTGAATTTGTCTGAGTATAGAGAGGAATAGAGGCAGAAGTATGAGACAGAGCTATGAAACAGGACAGAGCAAATTGGATCTTGGTGGGATGGGACCCATTGCTACACCTCATTAACCTGGGCTCTCCTCCCTACTGTGCTGACTGCCCATTTATACGCTGCACACAGCATTCAAGAAGAGGACACACCAGGCTCTTCAGGGTCTAAAACAGCCAGACACAGAAGCACAGTACCTGACTTGTAGCCTACCCATTAAGCTGCCACGTTTTCATTTAAACATTAAGTTTTAATCCTACAGTTCACTGTCCATGTAAAATAGGATCCATTGATCTTCAAAATGGAAAGATTTTATTGGTTTATTTAGTTTACACATTTTTTCTTATACTAGAAATGTAGCTTGTTGTAAGTAATTTAAACAACACAGAAGTAGTATAAAGCTGAAAATGAAAATCCCCTTCTCTGGTGCCCCCTCCAGGTAAGCCTATTTCCTAAGGCACTATTATTCACTCTCACAAGAACAATGTTAAAAATACTACATGTCTTACCTGTAATTGGCTTCTCTTTCCCACTCAACAATGTGTCACCAACATATTTTAATTTCTCACTTTTAAGTGTTTCATTTCTCATTTTAAAAACTTCTCTGTATTTATTGAGTTAGATACATGAATATTTCATGGATCTGAAATACAGCATGTACATCTGAGGCTATGTCTGACAATATTTTTCAGATGTTAAAAAATGTAGCTCCAAGGTTCACAGAGACCAAAGTAAATGTGTTGCTCTGTCAGATTCACACAGAGAAAACTCCAGCACCAAGCCCTGCCTTCCTCATCCTCCTGCAGGTGGCTTTGCAATCATACAACCCTGAGCCATGTGAGGTATTAATGCAGAAGAGCAAGGCACCTAGATGATTCTTCTGGGCAAAAAGTACTTTAGAAACTAGGTCCCCTAACTGCCTAGTTTTCTAGAACTTTTCTTCTTAAGTTTTGTGAAGAGTCCACTCTACTAACTCAAGAAGAAAAAATATATTATCCCACACTCAGTATTTTATAGAATATACTGCACTAACAAGCTCTATTAATGGCTCCCTAAGTAGCACTGTAAAAAAGAGACGCAGCTATCATTATTCCCATTTTTAGCGTTTCGTGTCCAAGGTCAAACTTTGTATGAAACACTTCTTAAAAATGAGGGAAATACTTAAAACCTTGCTGTACACTGAAGTTGCATAGGTGATTAAGAAAGATTATACATGAACTTAATGAGCTCCAGAAGATGCTAGCATGGAGAAAGGTAGGAGCTGACATGGAAAGGAAAATCTCTACATCATTTTATTGTCTCAGTATTCAACGCTAACAGTGTGTGAAGATGCAGGCCAGTCTCTATTATACATTTCAAGATGCTGTAAGTGGTACTCTGTCAGCAAAATGAAACAGCATTTTTAGGCAGACAGGAAACACTGTCTATCCCATAGAAAGCACATGAGCAGAAGTCATGGTTTACAAAGAGGGGAGGGGGCCAGGTGAGACGACCACTCCTTATGCTGACTGACCTGGCTCACCATTCTCTGGGAAGCTCTCCTGAGGCTGGGAGGAGTGTGCACTGTAGCATGCTGGAGACACAGCTGGAAGGCAGAACCTGCTTCCAACCCACGTGATTTTGGGGGGGAGGGCTGTGTGTGTGGAGGTCTAGACACCAATTCTCAGTTCTGTAAGGCCTGGTCTTCTGAGGCTGGGGGACAACTGTGCCCAACCTGCATCTTGCACATCACTAGCAATGTGCTGGTGATTAGCAGCGATGACCCAGGCTTACCGTTCTCACTGCACACTGCTTGCCAGAGCTTCAGAACAGACACGCAAACTGTCTCTTCTACCACATCTTTCCCTGTCATGGAGAAGCACCTACAATGGACAGAAAGAGCAACATAGAATCTGGAAATCAGTCTTGATTTTCTTTTTACTTGATTTTATTTCACTCCCAGATCTGTCACATGCAGGTTTAGGAAATTTGTAAAATCTAAAGCCACAGGTCACCAGGATCAAGGACTGGCCATCAGTGAGCCAGATCATGGACACAGGCTGAGGAGGTCAGAGTTGTCCAAGGAGTGGATGGTGAGCCAGAGACCACAGGTGATGTCTGGACATAATGGCTTGTGCTGGCAACTCCAGCCCATGTCAGAGTCCTAAGCCTCAGGAATCATTCCAGCATAGTTGACATGTTAAATGCAAATAAGTTCAGCAAATCACCTCCTACCATGTGGTAGATTGTTCTGATGAGATTCTAAATGGGATGGCCAAGATCCAGCCGATTCTACTTGCTGATATGATCAGTAAATTCCAAAAGAACAAAAGAACTGATACTCATCTTGAAGAAACTGGTGGGAATCCAGCAAGAAAGGTCTTTCTTCTGACTCTGAAGTGCCTAGAGGAGCCCTGGAACAAGTTATTCTTCCTCCTGTCCAACTGTTAGTGGAGGCATGACTCAAGTGACCCAAGGTTCCAACCTCAAAGGTGTTAGTGTGGGAACTCTGTGACCCTGGAGGGGCCACCACTGCTGAATGAGGGGCAGGGACATAGTACCATCACTGTCTGTGTAATCAGTATCTAGTTTCACAAGAAATTATTTTTTCCTTGCTCTGATGCTGGGCTGTCTTCCCAAACGTCCCTACCTTCTTATGACCTCATTGTCACTGATGATGCGGAATCCACCATGTGTTCTGAATAAAGTTCGCTCCATGCCTGAGACAAATTCATAGGAAACCAAGTCAGGATCCTGAACTGCCCAGTGGTGTCCAGCTGCAGCAGAGCAAACTGATCACCAACTCCTAATATGGCAGGTCAAGGTCACCAAATTAACAGTTTGGCAGCAAGAAATACCTTTACACTCTAAAAAATGCAATTGTCATCAGCTGCTCAGTGCTACAGTCAGAGGGACTACTTCTAAAGAAGGAAAGCAGAGCTGGAGTGGCCCCATGGCTGAGCGGCACAATTCATCAGGTTGCAATCTTTAGAGAGCCTCTGGGAGCTGCTTAACCTCCGGAAAGAACTAGCACACCCATCTGTTCTTAAATATTTATTCTGAAGCAATTTCCAGGCTCTAGAGAGGAGTCTGTAATCTCCAAGAAACTGCTGGAGGGGGTATTTGAGCACTCTCCATTGTACACTAAAGGGAAGTCAGGGACTGCCATCCATTTGTACAAGCAACATTCTGTCACTAAATTGTTTAAGCCCTGGCATCAATGTTTACAAGAGCTGGTAAAAAGAAGTAGCATAGCTCTCATTAGTAGGAGAGCCAATGCTTCCTCTGAAACTATCTTCACATTCTAAGCAGTCATTAAGTGTAAATGGTGTGAACCCGGCAGATTATCCTACAAACTTCTGCCTTCCATTTCTCTACAGGGAAGGAGTTGTGTGCACGTAGGATGTCTGGGGTGGGCATGGGAATGTGTGGGGTATGTACAGGACGGGTGTGGGGTTTGTGGAACATAAGTGAGGACTAGTAGCGTGTAGAATATGTACATTGATACCGGTATTTATGGTGTATGTGCTGTGTGGCATGCATGTGTTTGTATATAATATAAATACCTATGGAATGAGTGCATGTCAAGAGTATGTATTTTATGTTGTGTTGTGTGTGGTGGTTATTATCTGTGTGCTGAGTTTATGCTTGGTCTGAAGAGAGGATGGAAGAGGGGCAGAGGTATTTTTTGTGCGCCCCCTTACTCTGAAGTGCCTGGAGGAGCCCTGGAACAAGCGACTCTACAAGTACATCTTCAATCAATATTTGTATAAAGGAGGGAGGGATTCTTTGCCTTATAAAGCCAGACCCCCAAAACCCCTCCCTTCAAACTGACAATACTCATGAGAGAACACATCTCTGGCTTACAGTCCTTCATCATTTCTGTCAGGATCTCAATCCCCCCTGCATAAAACAAGGGCATCTGGTCAGGCTTGGAAAGAGATTCCAGGAGGTTTTTGGTTGTCACAGCTGTGTTCTTTCCTGAATCCAGTGATTCGTGGGCTTCTTTCTCTTGAAGGTCTGCCTTCTCCCGAAGATCTACTTGGTTCAGGTATTCTAGCAAAACAAGCAGGAAAACCCAAATCCAAACAAAACCCTAACAATCGACAATACCACACAAGAAGTCACCTTTCCTTCCTCCCTCTATCTCTTCCTCTCTCCTCCCCTTTCCTTCTTTTCTTCCATCCAGATGGGAGGCTGAGAAGCATAAAAGCATAAAATAATTGAAACTTTTCTTCAGCAAGGAAAATTTTTAAGAACAATGTAAAGTTTATACCAGGAGTCTTAAACCATCTTGGGAACTCAGAGAAGATTAGAAGTCTCTACAGGAGGAAAGCATAGGGAGAAAAGGAAGGAGAAATTGGGGCAGGAGAACAGAAGGAAGAGGAGCAGAGTGGGCCTGTTAACATAGGGCTGAGGCATAGGAAAGGCCAGGCTGTGGCCTTGTGGCCAAGGGCAGGGGAAGGAGGAAAACACCCTCAGGAGGAGCACAGAGGGAAATGAGATCAGAAGGAAGGGTATCAGCAGGAGCAGTCTCACCTTTCATCTGTGCCTGCAGCTTGGGGTTTATTTCTAAGATCTTCTGGTAACATTCTCTAGACTGGAAAACAGAAACAAGACCTTGAAGAGTGGTTAGGGGGTAACAGTGATTACAAGAAAGACACAAGGCATCGCAGGGCTTGGGTTCTTTATTATTTCCTCCTGGCCTCCTCCTGCTCCCAGTGCAGGAGGTGGGCATGGAGAACGCAGTGTGCATTGGACATGTTACTTAGGCTTCTCTGGGTCTGTGTGGCACCGTTTCAAAATTCATTTGAAAAAGTTGTTTTGTCAGATATAGATGGTGATAAAAATATCCAGTCCTACACTTTTGTGGATAATGTCTGTCTGGGACAGGAATAATCATAAGGTAAATGCAAAACTCAGATATGATATTTGCAATAAGAAAAAACAGGCGTCTACCTGACAGATATGCCCATGGGGAATTAGCAAATAAATAAAACTGGAGACAGTGTTGACAGACTCAGGAACAGGAAAAGAGGACTGCTTAGTGAAATGTGCAGACTGCACAGAGAGCTGGACAGGGGCTCCCTCACTGGCTGCAGCTGACTCAGCCAGAAACCAGTGAGGGGCTCTCCTTGAGAAAACTGATGGATAAGAAGTTTCTGGAACAAGAAAGCTTCCACATCAGAGGGGTTTCTGGGCTAAGGCAGTATTATCCATAGGGATGTAAGAAATGCCCAGAGGATAGCCCAACCAGTCACCAAGAGAAAGACATGAAGGAAAAAACCAGTTCTGAGATATCTGGAAGGTTCAAGGTTCATCTAGAAGACTAAGATAAATGAATGGAAGAAAAAACATCAGCATTAAAATAAAAGAGCAGTGTCACAGGATAGAAGTATATACATTGAATCTAACTTTTATTTCAATCCCAGATTCAATCTGTCGGCAACTTCTGGTGGCTTCGCCATCAATATGTGTCCATAATCCTATCATTTCTTATCACCTCCATCATCATCAATCTGGTTCAGGTCATCACTACCTTTTGTTTGGATGCTTTATTGCTATTAATAGCCTTCTTTCTAATTGGTTTTCTGTTCTTATTTTATCTTATCTCTGTTCTTTTCTTATTTGCATCTTGCCATGCCAAAGTTTATTCTCATATGGAAGTCAAAGTAATCCTTCAAAATACAAGTTAGATCATGCCAGTCTTTGCAGAAAACAACCCAATGGCTTGCAGATCATTCAAAGTGAAAGCAAGGCCCTCTGCTGAAATGCCTGGAAAGCTCTACAGGACCCCCACACCCCCATTGCTCTCTAACCTCCCCTTCCTCTTCCCTCTTGTCTTCATTCTAGCATCCACTGCTTGGAGTCCTCCTCTTTTATGTATCCTATGGTTTGCTCACTTTACTCCCCTCCTTCCTTCAGAGAGGCCTTCCAGGACCACCACATACAAAACCAGTCTCACATTCACCGCTTCCCGATTTATTTTTCTCAGTAGCACTTACCATCTAACATTAAACTTACTACACCTAACAAGCTACACCTCTACTTATTTGGTTTCTGCCCCATGGGAAAAATGTAAGCTCCATGATATCGAGGACTTGTTCTGTTCACTGCTATGTTCTTACTTGCACTGACAGTGCCTGACACATAGGAAGCATGCAATAAATACCTGCTGAATGAATTCATTAACTGAAAGAGTGAATAAGACTTGGTGGAGATAGACTAATAATCTCTTCATTCACATATTTTTATTCAACTTCATTATAATAAACCTTTATTAGTTTTACAATTCAATCCAACAAAGTAACTTTAAAAAAATGTACAATATGAGGCCATTTATTTTAAATATCTAATATCTTACAAATGGAAAGGTATCCCACATTCATGGACTAGGAAAAATATTTTTCTAATGGTAATATTCCCTAAATTAATTTTCAAATTCAGGTAATATCCATCAAAATTCTATGTGTTTTCTTGGTAGAAACTGACAAGCTGATCCTGAAGTTCACATGAAAATTCAAGAGAACCAGAATAACTAAAACTGTCTTGAAAAAGAAGAGCACAGTGGGAGGATTCAGAGTTCTCAATTTTAAAACTTACTTTGAAGTTACAAAAATTAAGATAGTGTGGTACTGGTACAAGCATATACTTGTAGATAAAATTCAAAGTACAGAAAGAAACCCATCTCTTCATGATTAACTGATTTGAATCATTCAAATGGAGAAAGAATGGTCTTCAATAAATGGTATTAGAACAATTAGATATCCACATGCAGAAGAATGAAATTGAACCCATACTTTACTCCACATTAAAAAGAATGGATCAGGCCAGGCACGGTGGTGCATGCCTGTAATCCCAGCACTTTGGGAGGCTGAGACAGGAGAATCGAGAGTTCAAAGCCAGCCTCAGCAATGGCCCTGAGCAACTCAGTGAGACTCTGTCTCTACATAAAACACAAAATAGGGCTGGGAATGTGGCTTAGTGGTCAAGCACTACTGAGTTCAATCCCTGGTACCAAAAATAAAAAAGGATCAGAGCCATCAAACTCTTAGAAACAGGTATAAAATCTTCATTATCTTGGATTAGGTGACCATTTCTTAGATATGACACTAAAAGCACAATCAGCCAAAGAATAGGTAATTAAAACTTCATCTAAATTATTTTTTTTATGCTATAAAGGACACCATAAAGAAGGTAAAAGGCAACACACAGAATGGAAGAAAATATTATAAATCAATGTATCTGATAAGAAATGTGTATCCAGAATATATGAAGAATTCTTACAAATTATAACAAGGTAAAAACTCTAATTTAAAAATGGGAAAAGGATCTGAACAGAACATTTCTCAAAAATAAAGTATACAAATAGCCAATAAGCACATGAAAAGATCTCAACATTATTAGTCATTTGGGAAATGCAAATTAACACCACGATGAGATCACTTCACATCCACTAGAACAGATATAATAGAGAAGAAAGACAATAACAAGTACCAAAGAGGATATGAAGCAACTGGGACCCTCATACAGGGCTGGTAGAAATGCAACATGCTGTAGCCACTTTGGAAGACAGTTTGGCAGTTTTTCAAAAAGTTAACTCAGCAACTCTACCTTTTTTAGGTATAGATATATACCTAAAAGGATTGAAAACATTAAAAACCTGTACAGGGATGTTTACGACAGCATTATTCATAGTTGTTTGAAAAACAGAAACAACCCAAATGTCTATCAGATAATAAATGGATAAATAAAATATGGTATACTCATATAATGCAATGTTATTGAGCAATAAAAAGGAATGAAGTTGGCTCAGAAAGGCAGGAGGATTGCAAGTTCAAAGTCAGCCTCAGCAAATTAAAGGCCCTAAGTAACTTAGCAAGACCCTGTCTCAAAACGAAATACAAAAAGGGCTGGGGATGTGGCTCAGTGGTAAAGCACCCCTGGGTTCAATCCCTGGTACCGAAAAAAAAAAAAAAAATGAAGAACTGATGTATACCAAGACACTAAGGAACCACTTATTAAATGAAAAACATCAGTCACAAAAGACAGCATATTGTATGTTCTATTTTATTTGAAATGTCTAGAACAGGAAAATACAGAGAAGCATAAAGATTAGAGGTTGCTTAAGGTTGAGGGGGGGATGTGGGGGAGAGTGACTGCTAATGGGTACAGTTTGGAGATGGCAAAAATGTCCTAAAATTGACTGTGGTGATAGTTGCCCAATTCTATGAATATACTAAAATCCATCATTGTATACTTTCTATAGGTAAATTGTATAAGATAGATAAATTGATTTGGGGGGATGAGATTAAAATAAATTTTGTTTTTTCTTTTTGCTTATGTCTTTTCTCTCCAGAAGTTGAATGAACATTGGTAAAAAAGGTTGCCAAGGAGATTCCCACAGCTGATGGGGTTGCATTAGCTGACACCCAACATCCTTCCCAACTCTAGGATCTCTGAGATTTACCTTGGAAAACACTAAAGGCTGGAATAACAACTAACCAACGTACAGGACCATGGTTCTTGTGTGGTACAATCAGAGCAACACTCTTGTGATCAAACATGCCACTTATGTTCCTCTAAGAACTCACCGCACTGTAGTTCTTCAGGGCCAAGTGGGCTTTTCCCATGTGAAAATATGCTTTTGTGCATTTTTCATCACACTGCATAAAAAAGAATGACTGATCAGATGTTTCAGAAGATTTGAAATCATTATCCACTTCCCTACCTGCCTAGCTAATAGTGAGGCAGAGCTTGGTTCTCAGGACAGCTATCAGAGTTGACAATTAAAACTTTTCTATGCATCTGTGACCAAACTAACTGATGCCTGTAAGGAGCCTGGATGCACAAGTAAGCCCTCCATAAAATTAATGATACCTGCCAGTTTTCATTTCCATTTAATGAGACCCACTCATGAAACAAACCAGAAAGTCTTAGCTTAGAAGAGCTCTTGACACTGAGTAAACATTAGAATCACCTGGGGTGCTCATAAAAATCCTAACCAGGCTGCACCCCACACCAATGAGATTATTCTCTAGGATGGAGCCCAGGCATAAATAACTTTTTAAGTTCTCTAGATGATGTCACTGTAAAATCAAGTTTGAGAACTACTAGTTTATTAGAATAGAGAGAACTGATTCTCAGAAAACAAGTGAAGTAACCAGTAGATCTTAGTGGCCTTGGGAAGGTACTATCCCCAAATAAACAGGAACTTACCTTCATATCATTTAAGACCCAAAGTGATGCCCCATTCAAAAGGCAGGATTGAAATTTATAGCTAAGAATATGAAACTGATTATTATAATTCATCAGGGAATGATGTGGCATAGATATGAACTAAAATTTAAAATATCCACTTAGTTAACCTTTATTAAACCCCGTTTAGGTGCAAGGCATTCTGCCAAATCAGGTGCTCCTTAGGGTTTAGATTTAATGAGGTTCGGAGGTCCACTTCAGAAGTCTAAAGCATTCTGGGTGAAACCCTGTTCTGCAACTCACCAGAAGTGGGATGTTCACCAGGTCACGGGCCAATTTTTGGACACTTATTTTCCTCATTGGAAAGTGAAGAGAATAATAGCATCTTTCTCTTAATGCACAAGTTGTTAGGAGGAAGAATCGCCTAAAACACTTCGGGCAGGCTTGTTAGCTGCTGTTGGCAGTGGTTACAACAGCAGCAATGTATTTCAGAGCAAAAAAGATTTAAAGAAAAGCAGAATCATAGTAAAAGACAGAACAAGGTTGAAGAGGCCTGTCGACCTGCATTTTTGTGTGTGCCATTTCCCGACTCACTGGTAAGGCAACAGCAGTAATGAAGACAAGAGCACATGGGACTTCTCAGTCCATTCCATGTGCTAGGCTCTGAACTTTATGGTTCTCATGATCTCATATGAGGCTTTTAATACCTCAGTGAAGTATGTACAGTTATTATCCTCATTTTGCAGATGAGGAAATGAGATTTGGAAAGGTTCATGACCACCTGGATAGTAAGTGAACAGCTTGAATTTGAAATATGACCATTTATAACTTTGGGACCCAAGAAGGGCTTTAAAATGATATCAAATCTCCTTCACGAGTATGCCATAGAGAAAAGCACATAGATGCTATAGAACATGCTACTGAAAAAGTTCAGCAGAAGTTAAGTCTGGTCTAAAGAGATGTAGGCTTAAACAGGGTCTGAAAAGGAGGCGGGATGGGAAGTGGATCTTGAGTGACTGGAGAAGTGAAGAGAGGAGGATGCAGAGGGAAGGGGATGGGCAAGGTCTGGAGGTGGGAGAGTCCAGGGGGCTTCTGTGGACAGTCCAGCTGAGATTGAGGGGAAGGTGCTGGATGGAGGGAAGATGAGGCTCAAAAAGGGTGAGTCAGACATGATTCCACAAGATTCCACAGGGAAAGGCAGAAAGATGAGTGAGGATACCAGAAAATCACTTGGAATGAGGGCTGATGTCTGAAGTCATGGTGACAAAGGGAGTGGAAGGAAGTGCAGAAACCAGAGTTATGTCAAAGAAAGACCAGCACCAACTAACTCTAAATGATAACGCTGAAGGAGGATGTGAAGCCAAAACTCTGGGTGTGGCTTCCTGGAGGATATGATACATCCTGAGCAGGAGGTCACTGAGGGAAGGTATGGGGAAGGCTGAGTGGGAAGATGAAGAGCTGGCTTCTAGATATTCTGAGTTTCAAATGATGCCAAGACAACCGAATGGACACCTATAGAAGGTGCCTCTAACGCAGCCCCTGGGGCTGGGGGTCAGGGAGAGACTGGGTAAGGAGGTCAGAGAGCCATTTGCAGAGATGAGAGTTGTACTCCTGAGAGGAGATGAGCAAAAAGAGGCAGGGAGCAGAGCTGTGAACCTGGCAAATTCTTGAAGGGCAAAACTGAGGACACAGGAAAGGAATGGTCAAAGGAAAAATAGGAAACCCAGCACTGCAGGTCATGAGACCCAAGGACTCAGCACACTCCCTGGCAGAGCACCGGGGTTACAGAGAGGGGGCACATGAGCCCCAAGATGAGGGCCCTGGCCATAGGCTGAGTATTTGAGAAGTGAGCGTAGCTGTGACTTTACCAACTTCTGATACCAAAGCAAAGGGCCACTACCAGACTTCTCACTACTGGGCCTTTCTCCTCTGATGGTGTGTCAGCCCTCACTAGGAATTTCTTGGGTGAACCTCAGTTTTCCTTGAAAGGAATCCTACCTTCAGAGGAAGATGAATTTCACTGTGCAGGAAGTGCTCTGCCAAGAAAGGGATGATTCTTACCCTAACTGAACCAAGCTTCACAGCTCCATCTTCCTCCGTGGGGACACCAGTCCTGAAACATCACATGAGCTTCTCTCTACCAACCCAAAGGCACCAAAAAATGTTAAATTGGCATAAAAGCACTAATTCCATCAATAAGAGAGTGCCAGTGGTGATCACTACTGATATTTAAAAGACTTTCAAAGAGTGAAACTTTTCTTTGAACTCAAGAAAAGAACTTCACAGGAACTGTCACTAGTTTGCAGAATTTCTTGTGCATCTTTTCCCACGCCTCCAAGTGTTTACCAGACCTCTTCAAGTGGGAGCCTTGCTGGGCATTTAACAAGACTGGCTGCTGAGTGTCAGCATTTTTTAATGTCAGCTCCATTGGGCCTACTTTGCCTTGGTTTCACCATTAATTACACTGTGCTTCAGCTAACATTTGGGAGCAGGCCAGTGTGTTATCCTGAGTCGGCATGAGGGTGTGTTTACTTCTTTAGTCCTTGCAGATCAGAAAAGAGATTCCTGGAGAACCTCGAGGAGATTTTCTTTCTTCCACAGAAGGGAAATGAGATCCACACCCAGGGATTAAAGAGCTTAAGGTTTCAGGAGAGAGACCATTTACAATAGATGGTTAAGAGCATGGACTTCCAGTAAGACCCACACTAGCTCTGTGATTCTGCTTAAGGTACTTAATTCATCTCCAAGGCTTGGCTTCCTTGTTAGAAAAATACGGAAACAGTGGTATTGAACAGAACAGGACAGGATATTGTGAGCATGCAGCAAATGGTAAGTTTTGCCCTTACTGTTGCAACAACCAAGCAAAACATCCTTGGCTTTCTCTTTTCTTACAGAATGGTGGTAAAAAAAGAAATCCTGATCAAACAAGGTGACAAAGTAGGTTAGAGGATCTATGCTAGAGGTATGAGACTTGATGTTGTCATCAGCTTTGGACAACCAACCCTCATACCTTAAAAACCTCTGTAGTACAACAGGGCAATGCTTACTACACACTATATCTCCTAAGGGATAAAGAAACCAGATTTTCCAGATGTTGGAGGAGGATCCCGTGTGTTTTATGAACTATCATTGGCAAAGGTGAATTTCTAACTCATCCCTGTTTCTCTGGCTTCCTCATCAATAAAAAATAAGTGGAAGTGGCCAATAAGTTGCTGCAGATATGTACTCATGGTGTAGGCCATGATCATTAGACTAGGCTAGGTGTATTGTTCCAGGGAGCCAAGAAAATGCTATGGGATATACCTGGTGTATTTTTCCAGGTCCTCAATTTTCCTTGATTCTAAGTTGTTTAAAATAATATTATTATATTAAAACAAAGAGATAAATTTTATGAAATGCCATGTGAAATTCACAAGGATAAAAAAGAAATTTCATGCTTCTTGTTTCTAGACCCTCCCGGGGTTCAAGTTCATTCTCCCCTGCTATTAGAACTTCTGTGCAAAAATCTGAAAAGTGCTAGTTTGATTATTTAGTTAAAGCTACCTGTGACAGAGTAACAGGAATATAGATAAGGGGCTATTTAAATATTTAGTCATCTGAAATAATGTGTCCAAGAAGTGATCATGCCATTTTAAAAATGAACATTCTTTACTTCTCTACACCTTTGATTATTTTGGCAGATATCAGAGGGAATATCATGTATAGCCTGAGGCCTGACTACAGTCAAACAAGAACTCTTCTGATTATTCCTCTACAAAGAGAGCATGCTATAGTTCTAAATTATTTGGGCTGGAGGGGAAAAACACAAGCTGATGAGGAAGAACAGCAATACTGCAGAAACAAGCTCCAGGGCCCCAGAGAGGAGGCACTTCCACCAAGGCATGGGGCAAAGCATCTGATGACATGATAAGAAAGAAAGAGATATACAACCTTGAGAAACCAACAACGATGTCGTTTCTCTGGAGTGCTTAATAGGAGCATCAAGTGCTTACTAGGTGCCTTATCTGGACCCTGGCAACAATTCTATTCTATCCCACCTTATAGGTCAGGAAACTGAGGCTCTGTCTGCAGAGCCTTTCCCAGCATCATACACTGGCACCTCCCTTCTACTCATTTCAAGACTAAGACATCTGGCCCAGCAAACCCAACACTATCACATGGAAATGGAAATATTCTCTTACCTTCAGAGCCCAGTCACAATCCACCAGTGCCTTCTGGTAATCTCCAAGTTTTATATAAGCCTGTAATAACACAAATAGCTGACATTCACACACAACTCTGCATCAAGCAGTCTTTAGTCAACACAGAAGAAAGGTGGCGAGGAGTAACTGCTGCTCCCTGCATCAGGTACATCCCAGCAGGAAATATTTGGCAAGCTAGGAGTTTGTTACAAGGACTACCTGTGACAAGGGTGAGGGCAGAGCTCAGGAGAACTGGCGAGGGATGTTACAGAGCCTGGGCTGCAGTGAGCAGCCATCACCACAGCTGGAACTGAAGAGGCAGAAAGAAGGAGCAATGTGAACAATAGGAGAAAACACCTGTGTGAAACGTACTGCCTGACATGAGCTGAGACCTTTACTGGAGCTAAAAGCCCTGGTTTCACTTTCCTCCTTCCTTCTGATCTCATTGGTTGAACCCAAATGGAAACTAGAGGGCTGGGAAGCCAAGGTACCAGTCCACATGGGCCAACCCCCATGTCACAGAGCAGGGCAGAGAAGGACAGGGAGGTTCAAACAAAATGTCCCGCACATTAACCATAGTTACAAAGGAAGAGCTAGATTCTGGAGTCTATTCGCTTGTGAATGTTCCAGAAGGACACCAAATAATAAAGGGAATCAAAAAGGCGGATCATAACAATTGTTGGAAAGGATGTGAAAAAACTGGAACTGTTGGGAAGAATGTAAAATGCTACAGTCACTTTGGAAGAGTCTGGCAGTTCTTCAAATGGTTAACTGCAGAATTACCATATGACTCGGCAATTTCACTTCTAGTTATATTCCGAGAAGACTATAAACATACATCCACTTAAAACCCTCCAAACAAATGCTCACAGCAGAACTATTCGTAACAGTCAAAAAGCACAGAGTCCAAATGTCCATGAACTTACAGATAAAGAAAATATTGTATACCTATATACAAAGGAAAAATAATTCAGCAACAGCAAGGAGTAAAGAACTGATACGTGCCCCAGTGGCTCAGGAGGCTGAGGCAGGAAGATTGCAAGTTCAAAGCCAGTCTCAGCAAAAGCAAGGAGCTAAGCAACTCAGTGAGACCCTGTCTCTAAATAAAATACAAAATAGGGCTGGGGATGTGGCTCAGTGGTCGAGTGCCTCTGAATTCAATCCCGGTTACCACCCCTCTGCCCCCTCCCAGAAGAACCGATACATAGTATGATGTGAATGAACCTTGAGCACCATATACTAAGTGAAAGCAGTCAGTCACAAAAGGATAAATACATGATTCCATTTATATGAAATGTCTAGAGTAGGCAAATGTATGGAGATAGAAAGTAGATTAGTGGTTACCTAGGGCTGGGGACCATGGGGAGATTGGGAAGAGGAAAGAGTGACAACTAAAGAGTGTGGAGTTTGCTTTGGAGATGAGAAAATGTTCAAGCCTTGATCGTGATGGCTGTACAACTCTGTGATTATACTAAAAGCCAGTAAGTGTACACTTCAAATGGGTGAATTATATGGTATGCGAACTGCATCTCAGTAATGCTGTTGCCAAAAGTTAATAAGGAAAACATTCTGGACAAATGTCTGGGAACTCTTCTGGAATTTTCTGAAATTGGAGAAAATCTTGACAATCAAGAGTTAACTTACAACCAGGCACAGTGGTGCACGCCTGTAATCCCAGCACTTAGGGAGGCTGAGACAGGAGAATCACGAGTTCAAAGACAGCCTCAGCAACAGTGAGGAGCTAAGCAACTCAGTGAGACCCTGTCTCTACATGAACACAAAATAGGGCTGGGGATGAGGCTCAGTGGTCTAGTACCCCTGAGTTCAATCCCTGGTACCAAAAAAAAAAATCAACTTAGAATTTGAATGAACTTAAACTAAACCAACTTGAAGATTTAGATCAGTTAAATTTTCCAGAACTAGGGGCAAATAAAAAATGAAAGACTGTTTAAAGATAAGCTCAATGACTACTATAAGCTCCCTACTAATTAATTACTGGGCACAGTTAGTAGCCAATAAATTCTTAATGAGGAGCACTACAGAGATTAGAGTTCCCTAAGAAGTAACAATGATCACCCCAGGTAAGAAAGGAAAATCGAGCAACTGGAAGATAAGTAGATTTTCTAGAGTCCCATCAGTGACCAGTGATAGAGCCAACACAAGTAGGCTTATCCATGATCAAAACTATACCAAGGCACTTCAACATTCTTAACAATAAGACGAGATATTTAACAAGCCAATTACAGGGTCAGTGCTGGAACTCATGGGGAATCTAAGCATTCAGCCAAAGTGAGGAAGGAGCAGGTAACAGTCAGCTAATGAATTTCTGCAGTGTGGCTCTCTTCCCTGCCACAGAATGAAAGCTGCAATGCTGTTCCTTCATGATCTCAGGCTCTGTACTAACTGAAGAAAACAACTCTGAGCTGCCTGCTCTATGAAACACCATCGTTTCCTCTGGGTCTTAGGTTGCATTTGAAAGCCAGAGGATGTGAGGAAGAACTCAGCATCGTTCTAAACAACTGTAGCCATGACTGTGTGACACTGATTAAGGATACACACAGACCTTGAAAAAGTCTTCCACAGCTTCAACAATTTCACTACACAGCCTTTTACTTTTTGCCCTTTTTTTCTTAAGGCTTGGATTCAACACCCTATAACTTTTCCATTCTCTTTTGCTTTTCCACATTTTAAGAACTACTTTTGCCAAATGGCAATTAAACTCTAGATTTATCTAAATTACCCCAGCAATCTATCGATCATAACATTAGCTTTAGGAGAAAAACAAAGTGATAAGGGGGTAGTTTTTTTCTTTAGCAAGCAACAGTCAATTCACAGGGTCCTTATTAAGTGTTTTCTAGCTCTGCATGCAAACAGGGGAGGCATTTTAAAACTAGCCAATGGTTCAAATGATTCCTAACACTAGGCAACACATCTTGAAAGCTTTCTTTTTGGGAAAGCTGGGAGAAATAACTTTCCCAAAGCTTTTCATTGCATTTGCTTATATTTATCCACATTCATTCTTAATGTGATTCTTCAGAACTAATCAAAAAACTGTTTAAAATTGAGTACAGTAAAAATGTAACTAATTTAGATGAATTAGGGCAGTCTGAATTAGATATAAGTCTGAATTACATAACATTTCAAAAACAATTCAATTTTATTGCTTTTGAATCACTTCAGAGCAACAAGACTGAACAAACATCAGTAGGTAGATGTTTTTAGGGGCCAAATTGGTTATAAATAAGAAGGAAATGTAATTATTATACTAATTGCTTCCATTTAATGATTCTTCTGAATCATCAACAGAAACTTAATTCCTTAAATGGACTTATTATGCTTCCAGTGTTATGTAACTCAATACAAATTTAGGGAATGTCCATTATAAACAGAGAATTGGGGGGAAAGATATAGCAGTTTTTGCCCTCTAAAGATTTATATTTATAATCTAGTTAAGGTGATAGGGTAATAAAATGTAAACTGCCAAATTGGCCTCAGGCCATCTTATTTATCAGTTCACTTCCTTATAACAAGTTTTCTCCACAAATGGAGGTAGATAAATGACACCTCCACTCTAGTGTGATGTATTCAAACAGCTAAACTAGTGAGGTTATACTGAGCTTGGATTTACTCATCATTAAATCACTGTTGCTCCCTAGACTTTGGCCTCCCAATGTCCTGGTTCTTGCTTTGATACTCTTCCTCAACATCCCCCCGCCAGACACTTCATCTTGAGTTACAGAGACTGGACTGACAGGGACTCTGCTGCAGACTCTTCCTCTGGTGCATGACATGGCATCAAGTTCACCTCACACAGGTCCTTGCTGACAGGTCCTAACAATCATAATCATGCCCTGAATCTGCCAGTTTTTCAGGCGTGAGCAAGGAGACTTCCACCCCATAAAAACTCAACTACTTTTCAAAGATGAGGTTCCAGGTGACTTTCTTGTTTCAATTGAGAGCTATCAGCCCTGTCCCTTCTTAAGTAGCAGGAAATGAACACCTGTGATGGTTTTTACCTGGTGTTCCAAGAGACAGAGAATCTCTATGATACAAATCTGATGTGAAAGGGTTTTTAGATACTCCAAATTTCTGAGAAACTGGCTCTAGTTCCATCAGCTACCCAGTTTACTTCAGTCACAGGATCTCAACCTTAAAGAGGGATGGATATGATGAATAAGACAATCACAGGGGAGTAGCTTTTAGGAGTTAAGACTACCACCAAAAGAGGAGGCTGGTGGGATTGAGTGGTGGCAGAATCACAAGGTCTCACAGGTTATTTCATTCTACTGGTTTTCTCCTTTATGTACGTGAGGAAGTGCCTGATCATCCTCGGGAATGTGCTGGGGAGGACGTACTCTCTGGAGGGAGCTGATGCCATGATGCTGTGCAGCTCCTCCCAGTCCTCCTCCTCCAGTGACCTCCCATCAGCGATTTGCAAGTAGACTGTGGTATTTATACCATGGACACTGGTGCACCCCACATACAAATCAAGGAGCAGTTGGTAAACATTTACCAGCCCAGCAGGGACACCACCTAGTCTTGTCTTCATCTGTTTTTCACGTTCCATGGCAACCATTCCCTGAGAACCCTGAGAAAACCCCTGGGTAAATCCACAGCTCACTGACCTGGGCCCGGTTGGTGTACAGCACTTTCATGTCCTTCAGCTTCTCCAAACCCTGGCTGTAGTACAGGACAGCCGCTTCATAGTCACCTTTGACAAAGGCTTCATTCCCCTCTTCTTTTAGGGCTATGAGAATAAGTCATACAACTGAGCTCTCACTGTACATTAGGAAATTCTACCAGACTTCATTTCCCTGATTTTTCCAATTCCACTCTGAAGGTCCTAGCTGCCATTGACCCAAAAGGCACTTGACTCTCATTTTTCTCTGCACATATGTCAGGACTGCCTTCTTTCTTTAGTTTTTCTAAGACTTTCAAGTAGCTTCTCAGAGAAAGTGATTGTTTCGCCACCAAGGCTCAGAACCACTCCAATGTTGTCACAGAGACCAATGTCTCATAAACAGGGTCCCAGAGTTAGTGTTCTAACAAATATGGAATCATGCAGATCCGCAGCACATACACCACTGGTGGCATAAGATACTGAAAGCACCTCTGGCATAGGTCTCTCACCCCCAACACACACGACGTTGTGTCTTTCTTTTCCTTTATTTCTCCTTTCTTTTATCACAATTTTGTCTTCTCATTTCACTTTTCTTTCTGACTTCTTTGTCCATATCTCAGGCTAGCTGGTATAGCCTCACTCCCTTCCCTCCCTACTTTCTAAGCACTTTTTAGAAATCTAACCCCCTGGGGCTGGGATTGTGGCTCGGAGGGGGAGCACTTGCCTCGAATGCGTGGGGCCCTGGGTTCGATCCTCAGCACCACAAACAAAGCAATAAAACAGGGATATTGTGTCCATCTATAACTAAAAAATATTTAAAAAAAAAAAAAAGAAATCTAACCCCCTGAGCCCATATGCTTTAGTGGGTGGGATGACTGTGGAGGCTAGCTAAGGCTGTGTTCTACTTGTTGTGTATGGAAGCAGGAACAGAGAACAGATCCCCAACGACTTCTGCCTGGTCAGGTCCCACTGCCTGGGACTTTTAACATCCTCAAACATCAGCATACAGACTCTCGCGTGCTCTTTCTAGCACGAATCATCCAGCAATGAAAAGTAAGGACTGATAATTACCATCTGCTAAGACTTTGTTTTCCCTTCTTCTCTTGGCTCGTTCCTTCGCATCTTTTTCCACAGATGCCAAGAAGGCCTCTGATGGCAGAGTAATTTCAAACAGCCAAAAGAAAAACCCAAATACTATAATCAGTTCTTTAACTCAAATGCCAAAGAGAGCTACTTTAGAGTTTTACAGCCACACTTCTCAAGCACGCACACGTAGGCACAGGCACACACACAATTCTGAGGCAACTAAAATGACATTTTCTGAATTTGACATTAAATGGTAATCTGCGTGATGTATTATTATACATGATGGCTATGACTATGCTTCAAATTTGAATTATGTCTTTTACAAGATTTTTTTCTTTGAAGAGAGACTTTGGGGGGGGGGGTTCCATTTAGTATAATGAGCTGTGGAGCTGAGCAAGAGAGAAAATATCTGGATTCCCTAAGAGTAAATTGGATGATGCATAATAACTGAAGTTAGTTTACAGAAGATTGGCCAGGAGAAAATACAGAAAAGCCTCTGAGCACTTTTCCCTCTGACCAGTAGTACCAGAATGCTGTGATCAGTGGATTTTGTTCATGGGTTGTTTGTAAGCCTAGAAACTATAATTTAAGGGTCTGCAAGTTATAATCAATTAAAAAATGATCCTAAATACATAATACACATTGAGAAAAGAGATGCTGTCCTTACCTGGGCTTAATTCATCTGCATTCTGCAAGACACAGGTTTTCATAAAAACAAAGAAACAAATTTCAAAAACCATTCTCTGATTCATATGTATACAAACAAAGAAGGCAAATCAATTACAAATAAGGAGACAAGTCATTTCCTTTAACCACTAACATAGAAGGGTCCAAAATTTAGGGAGCTTGCTTTAAATTAGGAGGTCTGGTTGTGCGTACAATTGTTATGGGGTTGAGTCTGCAAAAGCAAGACTGTCCAGGTTAAGAGACTCTATCTGTGGCTGCATGAGTTGGAAATATGAATTAGTACAATTTATTACCTTAACAATACAGCTTAAATATGGCACACATGCTCAGGGCGTAGAGGCCAAATTCTCATGACAAGAAACCCAAAGGTTGTTTATAGATGACTCAGAAAAACCAAGGGAGAAAAAAATCAGAGTTTATACTTCCTTGTGGAAAATGAATCTGGTGAATCTAAGAAACAAGAGACCATTTCAGCATCACCAGACAGCTTAAAATTAAACAATTGCCTCAGTGCAGGTCTTCCTGCTGTACCTACTTAGATACATCTGCAATAGAAAAAGAAACCTCTGCAGGAGCTTGTGGAGGAGCTGCAGGAGGACTGATCGTGGTCTTGCTCAAGGTGGTCCTGCACCCGTCCTCCTCTTGGTGTCCCTCCATGAGCAGTAGTCTCTTCTCTGTCTCAAGGACAGCTTTCTGTTGAACAACTGGGTCATCAGAATTCATCTCCTGAATTAAAGTGGCTAGAGGAGAAATCAGATGTGAATCAATCAAAAGAGGTCTTCAAAAGGGAAGATTTCATTCATCAGAAGGATAATGTATAAAATTAATGGGGGAGAACTTAAAGAAGGAAAATAAGGCAATAGAAAGCAAAATAAAGCAATTAGAACCAATATGAAACAATTAAGAACAGGGTTTGTTTTGCCTGGAAAAAGCTACAAAAGAATTGAACTCTGGGCTTCAAGAAACAGAGTTTTAAGCTGTTAATCAATTCAACAATAATTTTTGGAGAGCTTATTCAGAGTTAGATATTATGCTGAATGCCACAGATAACAATGATGAATAAAAATATCCTGTTTTAAAAGAGCTTATGATTTTGTGTGGGAGACAAACATGTAAGGTACAGGCAGCTTTGAAATCGCAAAATAATATCCCTTAACTCCTCGTCTTCATTGTACTGCCTCCTGAGCTCGGATGCCAAGGCCCGTCACCCGGCAGCCATCCTGCCCTCCCACCTCACTTAACACATGAAGTCCCAACTCTAGATGAATCCAAAGGTCCACTTTTCTCAGCCTTTACTAGGGATGCTTAGTACTTATAGAGAAAGAAAGATGCCTGAGAGAACTGATCCCATTGATGGACCTTCAGTGATGCCCAACAATCCTACTATGCTATTCTGGGCAAGGCATTCTACTATTCCCCAAAGACTTCCAAGTTTTCTGCAATCAAAACCTGACCAAACGGATCCAAACAGAGGACCTTACTTATTTATTCAGAGAGGAAAGGGCTGACATCAGAAAGAAACTCTTTCAACTTCCTGTCATCAAAGCTATAAAACTGCAGACATCTACATCCACCCATCCTTCTTACCACAAAGAAAAGGTGTCCCTCCTCCTGTGTGAGGTTTATTACCCATCTTGTGTTCAGGATCCCATCATCCTGATCTCATCCCCTCCTGTTTAACATAAACAGGAACCCTGCATCACCAATTAATTATCGCATCTCAGCAATATTTCCAACCCAGTCAATTAGCTTCCCCCAAAGATGTTCACACACTTCATTTTTTAAAAAATTTTTTTAGTTGTAGATGGATACAAATATCTTTATTGTATTTATTTATTTTTATGTGGTGCTGAGGATCAAACCCAGTGCCTCCCGCGTGCAAGGCAAGCACTCTACCACTGAGCCACAACCCCGGCCCTATTTACACACTTTAAATCTTTCCCCATACCCAGTCTCCTCTGTTCACGACTGGATTCCTTCAAGGTATTTTCCTGTTACCATTTCTTCATTTCCCACTGACTCTCCAAAGAAACTTGCTTCAAATTTTAGCTGTAAAATACTTCAAATATGCATAAAATAAGGTATTTTTTTTCCATACAGTTAATATATCCTTTCTTCAGTATGTTTTTAGTTCCTAATATTTGGACCATTGAGTTTTTGCTGTAAAACACACCATCCCGAAATTTCTTGACTGAAAAACACTGGTTTTATTTAGTTGGCAATTCTCTGGGTCAGTCATTTGAACTGGACCCAGCTGTTAGTTCTTCCCGTTTCAGCTGGGCTCCTATCAGCTATCAGTCATCGAAGCAGCTCTGCTTGGGAAAGTTGGCTGGCTTTGGCTGGAGTAATAGGAGCATTTAGGGAAAGTGCATCATCCCAGCAGGGGCACCCAAGAGTTTCACGAAAGCAAGCCCCAATGTTTGTGCTTTCTGGGCTTCTGCTTGTGTCATGTTTGTAAACATCACTTTGGCTAAACAAGTCACATGGCCAACCCAGAACTCCACCCTTCCATGGGAACAAAGAAATTCATGACCATTTTCCCAATCTACCAGAGTATCTGGTATATGTTTAAACTTTTTAATAAACAACTTTATAACATGTGCATTCTTCTGCTACCTACTTTATCTCTTAATATGCTTTGGAGATTGTTCTTGGTGCATATGGCTCCAGGTGATTCACTTTAATCATTGTATGTACCATACTTGATCCACTCTTGTTAATGAATATCCAGGTTATTTTTTGCTACAGTAAATAAATACAGCATACCTGTATGTATGTATTACCTTGTGCACATGTTATATCTTAAGATACAGCTTCACCAATTTTTACTCCTACAGCAATGTACAAGAAAGTATTCCCATTCCTCCATATTTTTGTCAAAGCTTGTTATCATCAAACATTCACATTGGAGTTGCCACTCCAGTGGATGGGAAAGGTATCTCATTAATTTATATTTGGCTGAATATGACTAGGATTAAGTCTCTTCTAATTGATTTGCAGCCCATTTGGGCAGCTTCTTCTGTGAAGTATCTGTTCCTATCCCTAGCCAATTTTCTACTGGCCATTTGTCCCTTTTGTATGACTTTATACTATTTCTTGATATATTCTAAACTGATATATATATATATATATATATATACACACACACACATATATATGGATTTGTAAACATTTTCTCCTTTGGTATGAACTGCCTTTTCTTTTGTTTTTATGAAACATTTGTCAAAGAGATTTTCCTTTTAATCGTAATACATTAAATACACCAATCTTTTCTTTTATGATTAATGCCTTTTGTGCCATTAAGGTTACAAATGTGGTCTCTTCTTTTTAAAGGCTTATTTTTCTCATTAATGCTTCTGAGTCATCTGGAGTTGATTTCTGTGTAGGGTGGGCGCATCCTCTGTGGAGCGTCCTGTTCTCCCCACCGCTGTGCCTTGTCCTTGTCAGCCTGATGTCCACCTGCTCTAGGCTCTTGACTCCTTTCCACTGGACTGCTTGTTTTTCTAACACCTAAACCTCCATGCAATAATTAGCATAGCTTTATAACAATCTTGAACTGTAGGTAGGAGGGTTCTCCTTCCTTTTTTTCTACAGAATTTTCTTGATCCTTTATTTTTCCATAGGAACTGTGGAAACACCTTGTTGAATTTTAGCACAAACCACTTTGGGGATGTTGATCTCAATTGTATTGACTGTATGAAATAATTTGAGGAGAACTGATATCTTTACCAAATGAATCTTCCCATTTATGATAAAAATGTCTCTATTTTTGACAAAACAAAAAGCTAGTTCTTTGAAAAACTAAATAAAATTGACAAACTCTTAGCCACCCTAACAAAAAGAAGGAGAGAGAAAATCCAAATTACTGAAATTTGTGATGAAAAAGGAAATATCATGACAGGCTCTATTGAAATACAGAGGATAATTAGAAACTATTTTTAAAATTTTACTCCAGTAAAATAGAAAACCCTGAAGATACCAACCAATTCTAAGGGGCATATGACCTACACAAACTGAACCAGGAGGACATTCATGACTTGAACAGATCAATTTCAAACATGGAAAGAGAAGATGCCATCAAAAGCCTATCAGCTAAGAAAAGCCCAGGACCAGATGGATTCTCAGCTGAGTTCTACAAGATCTACAAAGAAGAACTAACTCCAATATTCCTCAAATTATTCCATGAAATAGAAAAGGAGGGAACCCTTCTAAACTCATTCTCTGAGGCTAGTATCACCCTGATTACCAAAACCAGAGAGAGAAACATCAAAGAAAGAAAATTTCAGACCAATATCCCTGATGAATATAGATGCAAAAATTCTCAATAAAATTTTGGTAAATTGCATACAAAAACATACTTAAAAAATAGTGCACCACGATCACGTGGGGTTTCTTCCAGAAATGCAAGGTTAGTTCAACATACGTAAATCAATTAACGTACTCTATCACATCAATGTCATACGAATCATATGATTTTATCGAGATCATATGATACAAATCATATGATTTTATCAACTGATGCAGAGAAAGTATTTGACAAAATACAGCACTCTTTCATGTTTAAAACATTAGAAAAACTAGGGATAGTAGGAACATACCTCAACATTGTAAAAGCAATCTATGCTAAACCTAAGGCCAACATCATCCTAAATGGAGAAAAATTGGAAGCATTCTCTCTAAAAACTGGAACAAGACAGGGATGCCCTCTTTCACCACCTTATTCAACGTAGTCCTTGAAACTCTAGCCAAAGCAATTAGACAGATGAAAGAAATTAAAGGAATATGAATAGGAAAAGAAGAACTCAAGTTATCATTATTTGCCAATGACATGGTACTATACTTAGAGGATCCAAAAATTCCACCAGAAAACTTCTAGAATTAATAAACGAATTCAGCAAAGTAGAAGGATATAAAATCAACACCCATAAATCAGTGATGAATCCTCTAAAAGAGAAATCAGGAAAACTACCCCATTCACAACAGCCTCAAACAAACAAACAAACAAACAAACAAACTTGGGAATCAATCTAATAAGCAAGGTAAAAGACCTCTACAGTGAAAACTACAGGACACTAAAGAAAGAAATTGAAGATGACCTTAGAAGATGGATTAGAATATGATTCTTCTCTTAGATAGGCAGAATCAATATCATCAAAATGGTCATACTACCCAAAGTGCTATACAGATTCAAGGCAATCCCAATTAAAATCCCAATGTCATTCCTTATAGAAATAGAAAAGCAATCATGAAATTCATTTGGAAAAATAAAAGACCCAGAATAGCTAAGCAATCCTTAGTAAGAAGAGTGAAGCAGGAGGCATTACAATACCAGACCTTAAACTATACTACAAAGCTATAGTAATAAAAATGGCATGGTATTGGCACCAAAATAGACATATAGACCAATGGTATAGAATAGAAGACACAGAGACAAACCCATATAAATACAGTTATCTCATACTAGACAAAGGTGCCAAAAACATACACTGGAGTAAAAACAGCCTCTTCAACAAATGATGCTCGGAAAACTGGAAATCCATATGCAGCAAAATGAAACTAAACCCCTTTCTCTCACCATGTACAAAAATCAACTCAAAGTTGATCAAGGACCTAGGAATTAGACCAGAGACACTGCGCCTAATAAAGGAAAAAGTAAGTCCAAACCTTTATCATATCGGATCAGGTCCCAACTTCTTTAACAAGACTTCTAAAGCACAAGAAATAAAAGCAAGAATCAATAAATGGGATGGACTTAAACTAAAAATCTTCTTCTCAGCAAAAGAAACAATCGATGAGGTGAACAGAGAGCCTACATTCTGGGAGCAAATTTTTGCCACACGCAAATCAGATAGAGCACTAATCTCCAGGATATATAAAGAACTCAAAAAACTTAATACCAAAAAAACAAACAACCCAATCAATAAATGGGCCAAGGAGCTGAACAGAAACTTCTCAGAAGAAGATATACAATTGATCAACAAATATATGAAGAAATGTTCAACATCTCTAACAATTAGAGAAATACAAATCAAAACTACTCTAAGATTTCATCTCACTCCAGTCAGAATGGCAGTTATCAAGAACACAAGCAACAATAAATGTTGGTGAGAATGTGGGGAAAAGGCACACTCAAATATTGCTGGTGGGACTGCAAACTGGTACAACCAATCTGGAAAGCAGCATGGAGATTCCTTAAAAAACTTGGAATGGAACCACCATTTGCCCCAGCTATCCTACTCCTCGGTCTATAACGCTAAAGACTTAAAAACAGCATACTACAGTAACACAGCCACTTCAATGTTTATAGCAGCACAATTCACAATTGCTAAACTGTTGAAGCAACCTAGATGCCCTTCAATAGATGGATAAAGAGACTGTGGTATGTATACACAATGAAATACTACTCAGCAATAAAAGAATAAAATTATGGCATTTATAGGCAAATGGATGGAGTTGGAGAACATTATGCTAAGTGAAGTAAGCCAATCTCAAAGAACCAAAGGCTGAATATTTTCTCTGATTAGTGAATGCTGATCCATAGTGGGGGTGGGAGTGGGGAGCATGGGAGAAATGGAGGAAATCTGGATAGGGCAAAGGGGAGGGAAGGGAAGGGAGATGGCATGGGATAGGAAATATAGTAGAATAAGATGGACATCACTACCCTAGGTACCTGTATAAAGGCATGAATGGTGTGACTTACTTGTTTACAACAAGAGAAATGGAAAATCATGCTCTATATGTGTACTATGACTTGAAATGCATTCTGCTGTTTTAAAAAATAAAAATAAATTTTAAAAGTCTCCATTTATATATATATTGTCTTTTAATTAAAATTTTTATTAACTAAACTTCACATTTTATTCTAATTTCATTAGTTTCTCTTTAATGGTTTTTTTAGTTCCAGGATCTCATCCACATACCACAGTACATTCAGTCATGTCTCAGACTTCCTGGAGCCATGACAATTTCTCAAACTTTCCTTGTTCTGGATGACTTTGATGGTTTCATAAGTGCTACCCAGGTATTCTGTACAGCGCCTTTCAATTTGGGTTTATCTGACATGTTTCTCATGATTAGACTAGTATTACAGGATATGGGAAGACCAAAGCACATCATATCAAGGGTACATGCTGTCAACATGATTTATCATGTTAACCTGGATTACTTATTTAATATTGTTTGCTTATCAGCTCTTTTCCACTGTAAAGTTACTTTTCCACATTCCTTATCAGACCGTATTCTTTGAAAGCGAGACACTAAATGTATCTCATTTGTATTTATGGGGTTGGGAGTCATGCTCCACCTCCTTGAAGGAGATCTACATAAATTACTTGGAATACATCTAGATGGGAGATTTGCCTTACTCATTTACTTATTTATTTATTCAATTATATATATCAGTATGAACTCATGGACATTTATTTTATACTCTGCATGATAACCAAATACAATGTTGATGTTGTTGTTCAAATTATTCCAGCTTTGACTACTGGGATCTATTTCAATTAAATTTTGTGATTTTCTCCATAGAGACCTTGCATTTATTTTGATAGGTTTATTTTGGTATTAGAACTGAAGTCTTGCTTGAAACCAAAAATTTAAAAATAGAACTAGCATATGATCCAGAAATCCTGTTTTTGAGAATATATCCAAAGGAATTGAAATTAGTATGTTGAGATATCTACATTCCCACGTTCATTGCTGTATCATTCCCAGTAGCCAAGATATAGCATCACTCTAAGTGTCCGCCAATAGATGAACAAAGAAAATGTGGTGTATAGGTTTGTGTATACCATTCAGCCTTAAAAAGGAAGAAAATTTTGTGATTTGGGACAACATGGGTGGAACTGGAGATCATAATGTTAAATGAATTAAACCAGATACAGAAAGACAAGAACTGCATGAAATTACTTATATGTGGAATCGAAAAAAAGTTGAATTCAGAAGCAGAGTAAAATGTGTTTATCAGAGGCAGGGGGTGGAAAGAACAGGGAAATGTTGGTCAAATGGTACAGTTTCAGCCAGACAGGAAAATGTTCTGCAGCTCCACTGTTCAGCAAGCTGACTATAGTTGATAATGCACTGTATACCTGAAAACTGCTAAAGGAGTAGATCTTAAATGCTCTTATCAAGGAAAAGTAATAAGTATGTAAAGTGATGAATAGGTTAAATTAGCTTGGTTTAATCACTTTACAACATATACATATGTCAAAACACCATGCTGTACATCATAAATATATATAATTTTGTTATTTAATCCTTATTAAAGCTGAAAAATTAAGTATGACCTTTGCTTTAAAGTCTGTTTGATATTAATATTCAACATCTATTTTCTATAGCATTTTTCGGTTTTTAAGGTTTAACTTTTCTGTGTCCTTAAGTTCAAGTGTGTCTTTCCTAGGCTCAGACTAACAAAGTCAATTGTCCTCTTCCCTCTTCCCTAAGAACCTCTTCCCTCTTCCCTCTTACTCATCAAATCTAATATGTCCATCTTCTTTCCTTGTAAGTCTGTTCAAATGCCCCTATCTCAGTATGGCCCAATCTCCACACGTCATTCAACTCTCCAAACTCACCATTGAGTCTTCGTTCTCCCACACCCCCACAGCCATTAAATACCAAAGCTCAATGAGTATAACTTCTAAATTTCTCCAACTTGTCTACTGTGTCCATTCCCACTGCCATGACTCCCAGCCCAGCCACTGTCTCTTCTGCAGTACTGTAACAGCCTCCTCACATCTCTCATATGTTTTCCTCTCTCCTCCTGTCCACATTCCATACCATGGCTGGAGGGCATTTTCTAAGGCATAAATCTGATCGTGCTCCACTTCTAAGCAAACCCTTCAAAGGATCCCCATTGCTCTTGGTAAAAACAAATTTTTTATAGCAGCTTCCAAGTTCTTCCTTATCTGGCCTCTCCTCACTCAGATGGGACTTTTCTCTCCTTGCTCTCTTCTCTTTAGCCACATAGGCTTTCCATTTCTTCCATTTCTAAGAAGCACCACACTGTCTGCAACTCCTCGCTTCCCTACCTTCTTACTTCCCATCTGGAAGACTCCCGTCCTCTCCCCAGTGGCCAACTCCTACTTGTTCTTCAGATTTTGCTTACAGTTATTTCACTTCTTCAGGCAAATCTTATTTTACCTCTGCTATGGACTGCGCTGTGTCATCCTTCCCACTAAAAAAAATTATGGTGAAGCCCTAAATCCCAATGTAACTATATTTGGACAAAGGGCCTTAAAGATGTTATTAAATTAGGTCAAAAGTAGGGCCATGATTCAATATGACTGTTGTCCTTATAAGAACATGCACAGAGAGATGAGCATGCGAACCCCAGCAAGAAGGGCTGTCCACAAGCCAAAGACAGAGGCCTCAGGAGAAACCAACCCTCCCAGTTTTTAGAACAGTGAAAAAATACAATTCTACTGTATAAGCTATGCTGTCTATTTTGTTCCAACAGCCCTAGCAAACTAACATGATCCCCTAAACTGGGATCCTCTCTCCTACACTTTGCATGTCTCTCTTTGTGTCATATATCACCTAAAATTTCTGTTTTCCTCACTGAACTATAGATATAGAAAAGGAAAGTAATTATTTTACTATACCCTACAGTACTTAGCAATACTGAACATAGAAGAAGCCCAAGAAATAAATATATAGAATCTATACATGTGGCTATAACTTTAAATGTTAAAAAAGAAATTAAATTGGAAATTCAGTTCCTCATTTACACAAGCCACATTTCAGATCTTCAAAAGTCACCTGTGGGGGCTGGGATTGTGGCTCAGTGGTAGAGCGTTTGCCTTGCATGCGTGAGGCACTGGGTTTGATCCTCAGCACCACATAAAAAATAAATAAATAAAATAAAGATATTGTGTCCATCTACAACTGAAAAAATATTTTTAAAAAAAGTCACCTGTGGCTAGTGGTTAACCACAGTGGAGAGTGCAGATTATCCCACATTTCTATCATTGCAGAAAGTTCTAGGGAACAACACTGGTATAAATGATTCCTGGATGAATTCTCAGTATGAATAAAAGTTAGACGGGTAACAGAAGAACAGCAAGCAGAGGAAATGCCGCTGCTCAAGTGCGAGGTAGGAAGAGATGAGAGGTAAGAACAAGGTCATGTGAGGACTGAGGTCCTGATGAGAGTTTGGAATTTATTTTGACTGCAAAGGAATCCAAGCAGAGAAGTGTCTGGCCCACATTTGCATTTTAGATACATTACTCTGCGGGAAGTACAAGGCTGATGGCAGGAAAAACAATTAGGGGGTTGTTGAAAGTATGCTGAGAGGAGCCAGCGCAAAGAGAGGGTTGGAGAGGATGGTACTGGGCAAAGAAACCAAAGGTCAAGGCTGATTGGAGGTGGGTGGAGAGATGGGAGGAGTCCAGCCAGACGTGTAGATTTCTAGGTGGTGATGCCACCAACTGCCCAGAAGGGGGAGTGAGGGGAGGCAAGGTTCATTGGGAAGGAAGAGGGCAGAGGGGAAAGGAATGATGACTCAATTCTGGACACACCAAGACTGGGGCATTTGTGGGACACAGTGGATGTGGCAGAAGCTCTGAAAAGAAGGCTGGGTAGCCATTTAGATGCAGGAATCACCAGCAAGCAGGGGGTAGTTAAATCCATGTGAAGAGGTGGGTGAGCAGTGGGCCAAGGTCAGAACTCAGGGACTGGTGTTCAGGGATGAGCAGAGGAGTGGCCCGTGAGGACATAAAGAACATGTCAGTATGTACCAGTTTGAGGTTACCCAAACTATTTTAAACCCATTTTATTCTTGGTACCCATACAATCTGCTGGAAGCAGAATTTTACAGCATTTCTATTTGCTACATCAGGTTGTTTTCTTGTTGGTTTGTTTCTAGCCTGAAACAAGTTCCCTGAAATCTCAAGAGGAATTGTCTGGCTTAGAATCTCTTGAATGCAATGTGTAGGATCAGAGTATGCTTTTTGAGGTCCCACCTCTTCAAATTGGGGAAGGGTCTTCTTGCCAAGATGGGGAGAGAAGAGGATGATAATCGTAAGTCATCCATGTCCTTTGGTAGACCCTGAGGGAAAGCCATTCCATTTTGCATCTGCAGATCAAAAGCAGAAATGGATCTACTCTAAAACAGTGGGGCTCCCAAACTGATCAATGGGGTTCCTGAGTGGTCGCCTTGTAGGGATAGCCAGGCTCATTGGTGATGGGGAAAAAGCAGCTCCTTTTGACTGGAAAGGGAACAAAATATGGAGGAGAGCTGTCAGCCTGAATTCCAATCAGAAGGTTAACAGCTTCTATGTTACCACTTAACAGCAGAAAATACTGCTTGAGGCTATAATATAAATTTCTCAATACTTTTTCTGTTTAACTTCAATTACATTTTTTTTCCTTAAGTCATAAATCTGTCAGGCAACCAGGAACTAACAGAGTAATCATTTCTCTTTAGCCACACCACCTCTCCAAAGCAGAATTTAATTTGTTTATGATTTACTGTTACTTACAGATTTCATCCACATTTTTAAGAAATTTCTGCAAATCTTTCTCTTGATCATCAGCCATTGTAGACCAGAATCCCTAAGGGGGGCAGGATAAATGATGAAATTAATAAAACACTAAACAGAACTGTCAGGTTTGTTAGCCTTCTAAGACCAAGAGCCAAGTGATTATTGTTTAGGACATATTTGTGTTTATAAATAAATGTCATGAATAACAGCAGGGTGATCCATTTAACTCTGACTTCTGTTTAAGTCCAAGGGACACTCATTTGTGGCAATACTTCAGAAAGCCGACAGCCCTCCCTTTGCTGGAAAAATTGCTTTGCAAATAATTATTCTAAGGCCAACATCAACCACTGTGATTCAGGGATCTGGGGTGAAGGAGACCAGAAGAGCAGATGACAGGCCATCAGGGATAGAGGACACTAATACCTGGTTTTGGTCATGACAGACCCATTGAGTCAGAAGCTTGGACCTAGTGGTGTAACAGGTAACCAGAGATGGGACAATGTACATTTAAATGTCCATATGTAATGCTTCTGGCTTTGCTGAGGAGTGAAGCTACAAATTGGCTGCAGGGATAGGAACCAGATGCCAGGTTGCACCAGCCTCTCTTCTCAAATCCTCTCCAAGGTACTTTGGATTTACTACTCACTGTTGTTTTTGAGTGAGAAGGCAGCATGGTGTGCTCAGCGGTACCCAAAGGTTCATATGCACACCATAAAGATCACCTGAGCTGGGCGCGGTGGCACACGTCTGTAATCCCAGCACTTTGGAAGGCTGAGACAGGAGAATGGTGAGTTCAAAGCCAGCCTCAGCAATGGCAAGGCACTATGCAACTCAGTGAGACCCTGTCTCTACATAAAACACAAAATAGGGCTGGGGATGTGGCTCAGTGGTTGAGTGCCCCTGAGTTCAATCCCTGGTACCAAAAAAAAAAAAAAAAAAAAAAAATCACCTGAAGCTTGCAGATTCCTCAGAATTAGTCACAGAGATTCTCAGTCAGTGAACCTGGGATAGCGCCCAGGACTGTATATTTTAAATACACTCCAGTTAATATTGATTCACAGGTTTAGTGGTGTAGTAGTGTAACAAACATACAACTGCCAGGAACAAATTAGAACTCTGCCAGGAACAAGCTGTGAGTTATTTGCTCTGAGTCTGTGTCCTTATCTCCACAAGTTACAAGTTGTGTAACTTGGCTAATGCCACAACTCCTCAGAGCCTCAGAGTCCTCATCTGTGCTACAGAAACGGTAATACAAGTCTGAGGGTCACCTTGGAGATTAGTGTAGCATCGGTGTGCACAATGGGTGACAAGTGTGAGGCCCTTATCTGTAAAACAGAGAATGGTTGTGCGTGGCTTGGATGAATGATCCATCGCTAGGGCTCTTCCCAGCTCAAACATTTAAAACTCTTTCGGGACGGAGGAAGAGGGACGCGAATTACTTTGTCCAGGGGCATAAGAGCCAGAAGGCAGGCTCAGCACCTAGTGGACCTGCCAACCTCTCGGCTTCCACGCGTGGGTCCAAGGACGCACGCTGTCTGGCCAGTGCCCTATTCCCTAGGACGCGCGCAGGGCGATGGCAAAGGCGCGGCGCGCTCCTGTATCAACCAACTGGGCCTGCGCGCGCCCGCGCTCGCGTCCCGTTGCCCGGCAACCGTTCCTCAGCGTCCACCGGCCCTCTGCCCTCCAAGGAAGTCCTAGCTGCAGCGGTTGCCGTCCCATCCGCTGGGGCCCAAACTGGGGGCCTCCACTCAGCTCTGAGGGCCAGGTTAGGCCCAGGTCTCAAGAGAAACCCTGAGTCCACCCCACTGAACTGACCTGTTGCGCCCAGAGTTGGACAGGAAATGGCGGCTACTGGCGGATATTGACAGGCCTCCACGGTGGCGAGGCGTGGTCAGGGGCGTGGTCAGGGGCGGGGCCTAGACCAGCGCTCAAATTCCTAGCCTGCTGCCAAGTTCAAAGCCAAGTTGGGGGCTGGGTGTACGAAACTCTCGCGCGAGTAGGTGAAAGGAACAAAGTGCTAGTCTCAAAGCCATGCCCGATTCTCGCCTTGTTTCCTTCTGAGGACAGTGGTCTCACTTTCTTTGGTTTACTGTTTGGCCCACAGGGTTAAAGTCTACAATGCTTTTGAGAGAGACTTGTCTTCGATGTGAATAGGTTTTATTGATGAATGTGTGACCTTCAGACAGTTGTGTAATCTCTTTGATCCTCAGTTTTCTCATCTACAAAATGGAGAAATGGCACTTTCTCACAAGATTTATAGCTTAAGTGCCTGGAGCTTTGTGCATAGTAATTAGTGGTAGTGAACATCCAGGGAATCATAGGATTAAGGTAGAAAGAGATAATGGACACATTCATTCACACTCTGAATACATGCACACACCCCTAAAGAGATTCCAGAATGTATTGTTATAACGAAAATTCAACATATAAGGTTACTATGGGAGAAAAGCAGATTTTGGGGGAAATTTAAGTTTGATGCTTAAAATTACCTGGGACTGACTGACAAATTTGTGGGTACAGAAATCAGTTTGATAGGGACTGAGTTATCTCTAGGGTAGAAGTTGCTGGGACATGGGGTCTAGACATGCTTGGTTAGATCCAACACTGATCCCAAGAATGGTTTGTGGCGTAGGTGCCATACGATGTATA
This sequence comes from Xerus rutilus, assembly GCA_028644305.1. Taxonomy (NCBI): domain Eukaryota; kingdom Metazoa; phylum Chordata; class Mammalia; order Rodentia; family Sciuridae; genus Xerus; species Xerus rutilus. The sequence goes on along the minus strand of CM053399.1, from coordinate 86,373,496 downwards.
TCTGAACACTATAGAGAACAGAAAGACTAACTGAAGTCTCCGCAAAGCATTGGTACACATGCAGTCCAGCTGGAGTACCTTCCAATGGTGTATGGCATGAAGGGCCAGAGTATTCTTTTCTGACAGCACAATGATCTTTAGCACATCAGCTGCAGCTGGAGGTAATGCGACCTGTGTACCTATAGCAAAGTCACAGAAGCTGCTCCAAGGGACCAACATGCCTCATAAGAAGTAACAGAGTGTCAATGCATGACAGGAACAAAGTCGTTGATAAAGCACTGGTCAGACATTCTCTGGGGAATCCCAGAAAGATGTGAGGTACTTAGAGCATGTGGGAATTGATGGAGACAAGCACCAGTGACATTTTGGTTATTAATATTGATACCATTCCGCTTTCCTCTCAGGCTTGTAAGGCCTTGAGTGCATAAAGTCATAGTCTCCAACTTAAGGGTGTTTTTTGTTACTATGGAGCTGATGGTTCCCAATTACTTTCTTCCTTTTTTTGCCACTCTTTTCATCAAACTCTTTTACGTGGGTTCTGGAGAAACCAGTCCACACTGACTGTACTGTACAACCCATTCAGCCACAATCAGTTATCAAATGTGGATGTCTACAGTATGCCAGATGCAGTAGAAGTCCTGCAGGGTGCACTACTGAGTGGTTAAGAGCAGAGACTCTGGAGCCAGTCTGCTTGGGTTCAAATCTTAGCTCTCAAATTATTGGCATTTACTTTAAAATGTTAAGTATATGCCATGTGCCTTTGACTATTCCAGGTACTAGAGATCTTTTCGCTTTTCTTTTACTACCACTATTACTATCACTACTAGGTGTGACCTTTCTCAAGTTCCTTAATCTCTATGCCTTAGTTTCTCCACTTGTATAATGGGGTTGTTAAGTGATAACCATCTCATAGGATTGCTATGAGAGATACAAGAATTAATACAGGTAATGTGCTTAGAACAATGCCCAGGGCATTATCAAAACCCAGTAAATATTACTATCACTACTACTACTGTGGTTAGTATGCAGTAGACTAGTGTATCTGAACCTTGATTGTGCATGGGAGTTGTCTGGGGATCTTGTTAACATGCAGTCTGAGTCCACAGGCCTGGAGGCTGACATTCTGCAGTGACAGCTCTCTATGGACTATGCGCCATGCTGAGGAGCAGGTGCAGAGAGTTTGTTTAAAGTTGGGGATAGCCAGGCTCAGTGGTGCATGCCTGTAATCCTAGCACTTTGGGAGGCTGAGACAGGAGAATCGCGAGTTCAAAGCCAGCCTTAGCAACGGTGAGGCGCTAAGCAACTCAGTGAGACCCTGTCTCTACATAAACACAAAATAGGGCTGGGGATGTGGCTCAGTGGTCGAGTACCTCTGAGTTCAATCCCTAGTTCTAAAAAAAAAAAAAGTTGGGGATGTGGTGGAGCACAAGTAGTACCTAGTCACCAGACCTATCAACCAGGGGGTTAATGTCAACAATCATTTAAATTCTTATTGTGATTAGCATTATAAGAAGGGTGGAAAGTGAAAGTAGAAAAAGGTGCTAGGAAAAGTTCAATCTCAAACCTTGGAAGTCTTTGATGATACCTGGAGAGGTGAGTGGGCTCTGGGCAGTCCAAGAGGAGGGAGAAGCAGCAAGAACAGCATGGGCAGTCAGGAGGGAGCCTGGCATTGACAGGGAACCCACAGAGGCTGCTGCTCAAGGACAAGTGATGCAAGCCAAAGCAGGACTAGGTCATGTTAGGGCCTTTGAAAGCCACATGAAGGCTTTGGGTCTTTATCCTGATTGCCATGGGTAGCCTTTGAGGAGTTTTAGCAGAAGAATGACATGCTCAGATTTTTTTTTTCCCTTAGAAAATCATTCTGGCTGCAATGTAGAGATTAATCTGGAAGCAGACAAGAGAAACCCTGGAAGAAAATTTAAGAGGTTGTTGACTGTGGGCCTTGGCAGTGGGAATAGAGATGAGTTTGAGATGCATTTTGAAGGGAAAACTGACTCCAGGAAAGTATCAACAATGACATTGGGTTTCTGACTTGAGCTAGATTGGGGTTCTCCACTGGACAAGATAGAAAAAATTGGAGGAGAACCAGGTTTGGAGAAAAGATGAGTTCAGATTTTCCATATTTAGTTCTAAATGCCTATGAGTTATCCAAGTCTAGAGGTTGAGTAAACTGACAATTATCCTTTAATATTTTTTTTTCTCCTCATTTAGATCCATCCACTTTTAGCAAGGCACAAGGTACCTAGAATAAACTGTGTTCCCCAGTTTTTCTTGTACATGACTAAGTTGTGGTGCATTAGGTATAAATGAAAATGGTGGTGCTACTTCTGGGAAGTATGCTAGAAGAGGACTTTCTGTTTTTGTGCCTTTCTTTTTTCTTGCTGGTTGGAATGTAGACACAATGGTGAGAGCTGGATCAGCCATTTGGGGCTGAATGTTGAGGATAGAAAGCCACAGGCTAGGCGCCTGGGTTCTCATGACCATGGAGTTGCCTTGCTGGATATTTCTATATGTGGGAAAAATTTTTCCGCCAAAACACTTAAGTAGTTGGAAATATAATGACATTTATCTTGTTTAAATCATGGCTATGTTGGGTTTTTCTGTCACTCCCAGCCAAACCTAATGTTAGCTGATATGCAAACCACTATTCATTCAGTCAACTAATGTTTTTTTAATGTGTAGATTGTTTTTCATCATGGGTCCAAATAGTCTAAATATTGCTATCCTGGCATAATAGAAATGCTGATATTTTAAAATAAAGCTCATGCTGAGTTTCAAATGCATCTTATCCAATGGACTCAAAACAACAGAACAATTTGATGCTGATAGAGATCATGCAATTAAGATACTAATGAACAATGTTTTCTTTATAGTTAGAAGTTACATTATTCTTTTTTCTCCTTGATGTCAAAATTCTATTTCACATCTCCTCCCAGAAGCCCAGAATACCATCCTAACATAAGATATTCTTATGCTCGAGTATCTTTCACTGTCATCTCATGATACTTCTCTGCCACAAGAGATATCCACAGACACCATTGGCATGTTTTCTTTGACCAGTTGCCACACTATGAGTGCACCCCTGTCCTCAGGGGGCTTACATTCCAACAAGGAAGACAGATGCACCAACCAGTTACTGCATAACAGTGCCACGAGGGCGGAAAGGGCCTAGTGTCTAGGAAAGAGAGAGGAAATGGTGTTGGGTAAGGCCCCTGAGGAAGAGGAATTTTTGTGGTTGATGTGGAAGCTGGGAGAGCGGGGAGAGTGACAAACAGAAGGGAGTTTGGAGTCAGGAAATAGATGTGTGAGAAAACAGCAAAGTTTAAGGCAAGAGTGATGAGAGATGAACCAGAGATTTGGTGGGTGAACTGGGGGTAGAAGTATCAAGGAGGGAAGCCATAGGAAGGGGGAGATGTGCCAGAATGTGACAAGGCCGGAGAGTTGATATGCTTACCTGGGCAGGAGGCATGCAAAAAAGGGACAAAAGTGCTCCTAAGTCAGACTGGAATACCAGCACTCAGCTGCAGACCCCTGGGCTTGTGGCTTATTCAGAGTCCCGTCTGTCTGATAACTTCTGCATGGATCTCTATCCAACCCACACTCTGCTTCAAGTCCTGAGCCCCATGAATCCAATGGGAAACCAGATTATCAATTTCTTAAGAGAGGAGATTTTACTTTGTTTTTGTATTTTTAGCCCCTGGCACTTAGTTGGGGCTAAATAAAGATATATTGAACAAGTGAGTTAATCTCCTGCTGTGCTTAGAGGAAGGCTCAAGCCTAAGTTAGTCTGGATGGAAAAGGATTAAGATTGTTGGCAGTTTCTCTGCCTCAAGCTTCCCAGGGTGGTCCATCTTGGAGGACAAGCATTGTTACAGTCACAAAATACTTTTGGGGATAAATCTTGCACTTGATAAATCACTTAAAAATGTTGAAAGTCCTAGTAAATCCAAGACAGTGACTGAGCTGTCCACAAAGAATCTACTTTTCCTTTTTCCAGGTACATGGTAAGATCTCTGTGGCCTGGTAACTTGCTTTGGTCAATGCGTTGTGCAACGAAGTGAAGTAGGTAGAAAGAAGCCTTTAAGACCAGAGTGTGGCTTATCCTGGTCCTTTCCTGCTGACCAGAAGATGGTGGAGACCTCAGTCTCTGAGAGAGGATACATGGATGTAGATATGCTTTCATGGATGTGTAGAATGAGTGAACCTTTCTTGTTATAATACATAAAAATTTGGGGCTTATTTGTTATTGCAGCATAACATAGCCCATAATCTAATACTGACACTCTGACCATCTGCCTTTCTGTTGCTACAATGACAAAATATAAATATATCTAAGGGGACATCTAGGTCATCTGGCTCCCAGAGTCAGGTGGACCGTGTCTACATTCTGAACTGGCACAGATAGGGGAATTTTATTCCTTGTTCATTTGTTCTTGGGCATTTAAAAATCTCTTCTTAGTTTATCAAGTATAGTTGATGATAAAAAGGAAAAAGCTAGAATTGTTTACAAAAGAGAGAGCAGAGTAAGAGAGAAGAGAGATGGCTTCTAATAGGCAACAAATCTCAAAGTTACTACACAGTGGAAGGTAACCAAATGTTCATGAGTCTGTGTAGATTACCATCATTGTGATTTCCCTTTTAAGTGTCAATGTCTGTGTGTTTTCATCTATATTTAAACATGTAGAGGGAAATGGACTTTTAAAGTGTTGATGACTTGTATTTCAAATACATTTCTTCTGGGGAAACTTGAATGAATCATAATTTTACAACTTCTACCAAATGTAAATCTCTTGTGTGGTACCTAAGTTTTACTTTTTCTTTATGTCCTTAATATTGGAGAACATTTGGTCACCTTCCCCTGTGTAATAACTCTGAGACTTGTTGGCTATTAGAAGCCATCTCTCTTCTCTCTTACTCTGCTCTCTTGTAACCAATTCTAGCTCTTTCCTTTTTTTCATCAACTATATTTGATAAGCTAAGAAGAGATTTTAAAATTTTGTTTGTCCAAGAACAAATGCACAAGGAATAAAATTCTCCTATCTGTGCCAGTTGAGAGTGTAGACAAGGTCCACCTGACTCAAATAGATCCCCTCACCACAGCTTCTGGGGCTGTGATTCAGTTGATAACTTTGGCTTTAGATTTTAGGGAGGGAGGAGCCAAAGGAGTGCAGCCCTGATTCTTACTACCCTAAAGAGAATTTAAAAATTATGTTTGATTCCCCTAAACCTATGTCCTTTCATTAAGAAAAGGGAAAAAAAAGTAGCTAAAATCCTCACCTTTTAGACTCTCACCTTGCTCTTTCCATTTTCTCCTTACTATAGATGAGGGAATAATTTCAAGACTCAGTCATAGACAGTATGTCCATAGAGGGAAGAGTCTTCCTGGAGACTTCTGTGCCTAATTAATATCAGAACGCTTATTAGCCATGGTCACAATAGCAGTCGTGATAGTAAATAACTCTTGCTGCACTGCTGCATGCCAGGATTCATGCTCAATACTGTACATGCATTATTTGATTTAAATCTCCTAATAGCCCTACAAGGTCTTTTTTTTTTTTTTCCTACAAGGTCTTATTCCCATTTCATGGACAAGAAAATGCAGTCAGGGAGGCTGAGTGACTTGTCAGTGACTTGTCAGCCAAGATGTGAGCCCTGGTCTGTCCCCCTGAAGCTCATGCTACCCCAGCTCAGTGCACAGCCTCCCATGTGCACCCTACCTTGAAGAGCCCTGTTGCACACACCTGTGGCCACTGGCCACCCAGGAGTCTCTGCCCTATCTTGGCCCTGTTAATGTATAAACCTCGCACAGGCTGCTGTGTGCTTCACAGGCTGGTCCAACCTTCCAAAGGTGATGGACACATCTTTCCTATAGCCAATGGGGCATGTCTCCCACTCCATTAAGAAAGCAGGGTGAATCCAACAATCTCCATCTTTGGAGGCTTTCTGTGAATTGTGAGATTAATGTCTGAAAAGGAAGGTGAAGTGGCTGCTTCAGCGCCAGGTGCACGTGGCACCTCCCTGCGCTGCCTAGAGTGGAGTAGCACTGCCACCTTGTGGACTGAATGATTCTGCCTCCACAGTCACAGTGGTGGGGAAGGTCTAGGGTACTGTTAGCCGACAGCTATGCTGCAGTTGATGTTTATAGAGCACCTACTACATGTCATGCACTTGGCAAAGCTATTTCTATGAATGCTACTGCTGCTGAGACCACTTCCCTGGATAGATAGCAAATTAAGTAATGTCAACAGTTTCTCCTCTAGAAATGTTTAACATTGATTCATCATTTACTGCGGTACTTACTCATCTAGGGGTGACTTATACTACTCAGAAATTATTATAAAGACACAGTAGCTTTGCGCACTAGGGTTTTCTTTGCCTTCAATGTTTGGGGGCATATGGGGAATTACAAGACTGCAGAGTTACTTACTATCCTGATATGTGCCTCATCTCAATTGCTGTGAAAGGTGATAGTATATTTTAAACAAATATCTTGACATCTTTTTATATCAACAGCTTAATACTATATTTAAAAACATACTGTAGAAAATTAGAAAATAGAGAAAAAAAGAAAATCATCATTGTTGCTTTTCCTCCACACTGCTATTAATATTTTGATGTATTTCCTTTTCAGACATTTCTATGCATATTTTTGCTGTAACCATTGCAAAAATGGTTCATCGGTGTAGCACAATATCATATTGAAAGGGACTACTGACATATTTGGTACTGGCCCTTTTCCTAGGGACTTTAAATGGATCTCATGATGCCATATCACAAGCTCAAGAGGTGATGTTTTATCCTCCTTTTAACACACAAGGCAGTGGAGGTTCAGCGGGAATGTCTACAAGTCTTGCCTCTCAAAGTCTGTACCATGTAACCACATTGTTTTTGATAATGATATATAATATCTTGTAACAGTTCCTTTACTTGTGTACTATAGGTTGCTTGACTACTTGTTACCAATTTTAGGTCTTTAGTTTCATTCAATAAATTTTATTCTGTAAATTTTGCTGCAACAAGCATCTTTAAGTATAACTTTTTATATATCTTAGATTATTAAGGTATCTTTCTATAAGTGAGCTTCTCAGTCAAGATTTTGATCTTTATGGACGTTAAATTTCCACGTTGCTTCTTGGTGGATTTGCAAAAAGTTTGTACAAATTTGCATGATAGCCTGTAGTGTGTATGAGTGCCACCTCCAATATTTTCACCAGTAGTGTTCTAATTTTTTTTCAAATACAAAATGTGATAAATGGTCTGATAAATGCACCTGTGATACATGGATGGTTTTGCAGGTGTTCACTGTCAGAGAGGCTGGAACCCTGTCTAATTCTCATTCCCTTTCTGGTACATTCCAGCTGCTTCTAGAACCATAATAAGAACAGCTTCTTCTTTTTTTGTTTTTGGTACCGGGGATTGAACTCAGGGGTACTCGACCACTGTGTCACATCCCCAGCCCTATTTTGTGTTTCATGTAGAGACAAGGTCTCAATGAGTTGCTTAGCACCTCGCCATTGCTGAGGCTGGCTTTGAACTCCCAATTTTCCTGTCTCAGCCTTTCAAAGTGCTAGGATTACAGGTGTGAGCCACTGCGCCCAGGTGAACAGCTTCTTGTCTCATGTGGCTCTTCCTTCCTCAATTTCATCTCCTTTTGCAGAGTCCTAAACACTTCTTTCATCCAGTATCCTTAAACTAGGCGTTCTTAACCTAGGGCTGGGGACCCTCCCAGGGATCAATGGATAGAATTCACAGGGTCTGTAAATTTGATTGGGGAAAATTATAATTTTATTTTTACAAATATCTCACTGAAATTTAGCACTCATTTCATTGTTCACGCAGGCAACAATCCACCATAGACATCTAGATATACTGCTAGAACCTGTGTTTTGATTTGCTAACAAACACATCATCATACCACAAAATTCTTTTAAAGATATTTTGATAACTGTATATTAATACAATTGTTTTCCTTTTAATCTCATGTATTCTATTTTTTCAAATAAATATATTCAATTTTAAAATACCTTTCTGAGAAGAGATCCATAAACTTCACTCAACTATCAGTAAGTCATAGCAAAAATAAAGTTTAAAACTCTATTCTTCTGTTTACAGAAGAATTCCAATAATGTTTGTAGATACTACATTAACATTTACCAGAATTTATCAGAACTCCACGGGATGGAGTTTTACTCTTTTCCCCTTGGGTTATCATTGGACTCTGCATTTATTATTATTGTTACTATTATTCCTCCTCCTCTTCTTCGGATTGAACTCAGGTGTACTCTACCACTGAACTACATCCCTGTGTTACTCAGCTTTATGTCCTGTGACTACACTTCCCTACAAGAACAACTTAGAGGAGAAAACATTTATTTTGGTTCACAATTTTAGAGATTCAGTGCATGGTTGGCTGATTCCATCACTCTGGGTCCAAGATGAAGAAGAACATCATGGCTAAAGGAAATGGCTGAAGAGCACTGCTCTGCTCATGGCCTGGGGGCATGAAGGAAGGGTTGCAGGGAAGCTTCACCCTTCCAAGGCTCATCGCCAGTGAACCACATCCTCCAGCCTACAGTTACCACCTAGTCCATTCAAACTAGGATGGACTTAATTAAGTAACAGCTCTACTAATCTAATTATTGACCTCTGAATATTCCTGCATTAAAAGGAGCTTTTGGAAGACACTTAATATATTCAAACCATAGTACTTTCCAGCCCTTTTCATTATTTATTTGTGGCAGGGTCTTGCTAAATTGCCAAGACTGGCCTCAAACTTGCAATCCTCTTGCCTTAGTCTCCTGAGTCTCTTGAGATTTCAGGCATATGCCACCATGTTGAGCTTCAGCAATTCACTTGTAAAGAGCAAAGTATAGAAAGGCAAAATAGTAACTTTACAGTGAAGATATCTGGTAGACACCACTTTTGCAAGTGACCAAGGTCAATATCACCAGGAATAAGTCATGTTAATATCATGTATCCCTGAAATGATGTTACTAGGACTTGTCACCTCTGGGGCATTCTTCCTCAGAATCTATAACCCTCGTCTAGTCATGAGGGAACATCAGAGAAAACCAAATTGAGGAACATTCTGTAAAAATCTAGCCAGTATCTCCAAAAATGTCAAGGTCATGAAAAACAAGGGAAAATGAGAAGCTGCCACAAATTGGAGAAGATCCAAGGAGACATGAGAATTAATACAACATGGTTCCCTTGATTCAGTCCTGACACAGAAAGAAGTTGAGAGGAAAAAAAGAAGCGATGAAATTTTAATAAGGTCTGTAGTTCAGTTGGTAGTATTGTAGCAATACAGTTCTTCAGTTTTATCAACTTCCTTCCTAATGTTACATAAGATATTAATATTGTAGGAACCTAGGTGTAGGGTATACATGAACTCTCTGTTCTAGCATTGAAACTTATATAAATCTAATATTATTCCAAATTAAAAGTCTGAAAATAAAACCCCAAAATTCCTGTTCTAAATCAGTCTCTTCAAGTTTCTAGTTCATTCATCTGTTCAACCTTTTAACAAACATGCTGAACAGCTACTTGGCAACCTGGGGAATGGACAAGGTGTGAAGAGTCTTACAATCTTCCATGCAAAACTCCAAGAGCTGCCGTTAGGATGTAATCCCACGAATGCTTCAGTGGAGATTTGCACAGTACACGACACAAGCACAGGAAAGGGAAAAGAGGAGTTTGCCTGGCATTGTGGCAGAATGAAGAGGAAAGAAGAGGGTTCTGGGAAAAGCAGTTCCCCACGAACCAAACTGACAGTGCATTTTCTTCACCCCATCTCCTAACACCCATTCTAAAGAAGCCACGTGGTCATGCTTTAACCATAGCCTTCTGTTTAATTCTCTGTGGAGCTGCTAAATTCTGACTTGTCTATTGTGGCATCGCCACAAGAACATTAGCTCAGGAGAACATAGATCATGGCTGCTTTGGTGCCTCCTGTATCTCCAGCTTCTAAAACTGGGCCTTAGTTCAAACAAACAAACAGAGATGTGTGGCTTATAATATAAACAACAGAAATCTATTTCTCACAGTTCTGGAGGCTGGAAGTCCATGATCAAGGCCCTGGCACATGAGGACTTGCTTCTTGGTTCATAGATATCTGGCTTCCCACTGCATTCTCCCATGGTAGACGGTGGGAGGGAGCTCCCCAGGGTTTCTTTTATAAAAGCACTAAAAAGGTTCCACACTCATGAACAAACCACACCCCGAAGATTGCCTCTTAACACATCACATTGGGTTCAAACATATAAATTTACAAAGACATTCAGTCTCTAGCAAATGGGAAGTGGTACCTTGTATTGAAAAAACGCTGCCTACTACCTTGACATTGACAATTTTTAAAGTTTTGGGCTCGTTACTTAAGACATTCTATTTCCTCATGCTAATTTATTTTATTAAAGAGGAATTAATACTATTCTTTTGGTTTCAAGTTAAAAAAAAAACCACTTAAGGGCTGGGATTGTAGCTCAGCGGTAGAGCGCTTGCCTCACATGCGTGAGGCCCTGGGTTCGAACCTCAGCACCACATACAAAGCAATAAAATAAAGACCTTGTGTCCGTCTACAACTAAAAAAAAGTATATTAAAAAAAAAGAAAAACTTTAAAAAAAAAAACACTTAAATTGACCTCAGACTAGTGGAAGACTGTTTATTAGTTCATGGAAATTGGAAAGTACAGAGATTTTACAGCATGGCCAATCCAGGGGCCTCCAGGGAAAGATTTGTTCTGCTTCCTATGTGTTGGTTAGAACCCCAGACAACCTTTCTTTCCCCCTTGGAATGGCACCTGGAAGCTCAAATAGATCTTCTTTCCTGATGGTAGTTTCGGTCTTAGCAGTGGAAGAAATATTTCTAAAGGAAAATCAAAGGTCTGCAAAGAGAAGAAAAGAAAATAGATACCAGCTGGGTAAGATACATGTGTCCACTACAGATTTGCTATAGGTTTTAAAGTGTTAGGTACGCAGTAACAAGAATTCCTACTCTGTGAAAGCATTTTATACACAGTAGGGTACCAAATCAGTGCTAGGTACCATTACCTCCTTTGGAGTTCAGCAGCTGTAGACAGCTCAATTCAGGAGCAATTCAGGAAGAGGAAGTGAGCTTTTTCTCAGGCCCCATAGGAGGCCTTTGCTTTCTGCCTGGGTGGCCAGATTGGAAGAAAGGCCAGGTCTTTCTGTGATTCTCAGGACTGCCACTTGGTGGCAGCCTCAGCCCATTTGTGCTCTTCAGGGCCAGACCCCAGCTTGCCTTAGAGAAGTCTCCTCCTCACAGCTCCTGCCAGTGGGAGATTCCACTTGATCCTGGGTGTGGGGGCGCCTCACACATAGGCAGACGTGTACAAAGGACTTGAGTGGTGTGTCATATAAGGGTTATAGGGGGGTTTTACAAGTCTGGGGCATCTCTACCAGGAGTGCACAGGACTGGCAAGAGGCTAGGTGTATATTTGGTGAATAGTCTGGGCAAGAGACTCCAGTGGACGTTTGTCATGTTCTGGCTGCCTACCACTTGTGGAACATCCCTGCTTTTTTGTGCAGTTGATTGTAGCTGGATGATCAATTTCTTGACCCAGAAGTGGCATTGCCTGGGGGAAAAGTGAGCAGTTGTGTAGTACTGGTGTGGGCATTGCTTTTAGAAGCATGGCATGAGCCCTGTTTTCCAAGCTTGCCACAATTCTGTGACCACTCAGTATCTTGTTAATAAACTCCTTGTTTGATTTAATCATCCAGAATCCACTTTGGTTGTTTGAAGCTTAGAATCATGGCCAATCATGCTAATGGATCCCAAGTCAAGTACTGAGCTTCTTTCAATCTTAAGCAATTCTATGATGTAGGATTTATAAATGAGGCACGCATATTCAGTGGAGTATTTTGCCCATGGTCACATAGCTTGGAAAAGTACCAAAGTCAAGATTCCCATGCAAGGTGTGTTGCTCTCTGGAGCTCATGATCCTTCAAACATACTAGACTCCATCAGGGCAGGGACGTTGTCTATGATATTCATCATTGAACCCCCATTATCCCACACAGTGCCAACATATAGCAGGTGCTCAATAAATACTTAACCTTCAATGAATTAATGAATAAGTCAAAACAGCAAGCTATTTTCTTGCAGTGTGTTGAGATTGGGTCTTCTTTGGGGGCAAGCCTTGAGTAAAATGGCAAGTGGGGGCTTAATGTGGAAAGTTTCACTTTTCTCTATAGAGCCCCCCTCCTCCTCAGGATCCCATTTCCAGCTTGCTCCAGCCCTTCTGCGCATTCTGACCTTTGGTAACTACCATCCGGAACTTAGTTGCCTGTCCTTGGGAGGCAAATTTGAGCAACAGTTATAATTATGTTGGCAGTTTGCTTCCTCTGTATCCAGTGTTCCCATCTATAGTGGGAGCTTGCGGTCATTGCCATCTAAGAAATCTGGATCTGGACAAAGTCATCTGTTCTGTGATGGGTTGGTCTCCCTGCAAGCCCGAAGAGCGGCTGCCCAGCCTCTGTGTATGAAACAGTTTCCCTGTCATCTTGGCTCTCCCGAGCCTAGTTCGTACCAGGTCTACTTCTTTTTCTGTGACAGCCTTTCTGGCCTGGTAAGATAGCAACTTAAGTCTGCATTCTGCCCTGCCGCCCTCCCACCTTGCTCCACTGTAAGGTCTGACCAGGACAGGCCAGAGAGGTGGTTTGCATATTCCTCACTGTGAATACCTTAGACAGGGTTCAAATCCTGGCTGTTTCTTACTAGCTGTGTGACCTTGGGCATATGACCTAACCTTTCTGTGATGCAGTTTTCTCGCCTATAAAATGGGGTTAAAAAGAGTGCCTACCACTTAAATTGTTCTAAGGACCAAATGAGTAAATGTTTGTTAAGTGCTGAAACAGTCCCAAATGCAGTGTTATAGAAGTGTTACAGAAAAATCAAATTGTCAATGTCAATACCACAAGTATTTTTGAGTGTCTACACTGCATCGCCACTTAAATTGCATTTAGAGCCAATTTAAATCCATAGCCTTTTTTATTTTTCTATTTAAAATGTACTCTGCTGCTTACCCCTTCCTGCCAGCATGAGCTTTTGTGGTTGGATTTTCAAGTTACATGTGCCCCTGTGACATGACATCATTTCAGCTACCTGTGTGGGGCTCCAGAGCCTCCAGAAGGAGCATTTCCCCAGCTGTTGGCTGGACAGGGTCAGGACCTCAGCCAGGTGTCTCCAAGGCTGAGACATTCCTCAGCCACCTGTCTGCTTACATTTCCCTGCATGCCATCCAGGATCACCTCCAGTGGAATCTCATAGCCCCAGACTTGTAGCATCAGGATCTCTAGGACTAAGTTCAGGAATGTGCAATTTAAACAAGTGCCTCAGGAGATTCATGAGGCTGGTGTAGGGGACCATGGAGGAATGTGGCCTAGGGTGTGTGGGGAGGAGAGCTGCCACTATCTCCAAGTCTGGGCCATGGGGTGCAGTGCTGGCTGTCCATGAGAGTCCCTGTCCTTGTCTCAGAAGACTCACCTTCTTTCCTCCATCAGCGTGAGGACACATGGCAGAGGTGTGGAAGGACTTGTGAGTTATATCCCCAGGCTCCACACTGTGGCTATCTTGGAAAAGATTCATCAGCCTGAGAGATCAGCCCAGCTTTGTCCCTCATACTCACTGCCCTCTTCCCAAGGGGCTCTAGATGACCATCATCAGGAGAAGCAGTCCACAGATGAACTCCTATGGTTTATCTTGTTCCCAGCTCTTCCCTGGCCAGGCGTAGACCCTGTATGCAAGCGTGCGCGCGTGCGCACACACACACACACACACTCACACACACACACTCACACACACACAGATGAACCTGGCAGGTGGCCAGTGTCCGTCATATACTATGGCTTCACTCCTGAATTCATTCTTGTAGTCATTCATGAGGTTGACAAATATCAAATCCCTGTCTTGTGGCAGGTGCAGCATGAAGTGCTGGAATAAAGTGGTCAATAAGATAGATGTTGGACTTGCCTAGAGGAGTTTTGGATTTGGTGGGAAAGAAACATTAAATGAAGATTAAATGAAGCATGGGTCTTAGGCTATAACCAAGTGGTGTGTCAAAGATACTTCACCCACTTTGGGAGGCTGAGACAGGAGAATCAAGAGTTCAAAGCCAGCCTTAGCAATAGCGAGGTGCTAAGCAACTCAGTGAGACCCTGTCTCTACATAAAAACACAAAATAGGGCTGGGGATGTGGGTCAGTGGTCGAGTGCCCCTGAGTTCAATCCCCAGTACCAAAAAAAAAAAAAAAAGAGATACTTCATCAAACTATTCCATGGATGTCAGTCAAACTAGTGGAGCACAAGCCTGGATCCCTCTCTGGACCAGGTGTTACCTGACTGGAATTGTAAGGTCGTGAGCCACCTGGAGATTCCTGTGGAGGGGCCTGGGGTGACAGCAGCTATGTACAACTGCAAAGAAGTATCTCAATCTTTTAACAACCTGATACCATCCAACTGGCGAGTGCCAGCTGTATACTTGCCCTGGACAGAATGCAAAACAGCCTAGATCAGGTGACAGGAAGGCTTACCTGATCAAAAGATACCTAAGCAGAGACAGGATGAATAAGAGTCAAAGACTGGTGTGGGCACTGGTGATAGAGAACATCTTAGAAAGAAAGAAGCACTTGGGCATGTGGGGCCCTGGAGGGGAGAAAGAGCAGGCCACAGTCAAGGAAATACAATCTTTCCACTATTTCTGGCACACTGGGTATGGAGGGAGAACAGTGTGAGGTGGGCTGGAGAGGTAATTGGGGGTCTCATCAGCAATATTAAGACGGTTGAGAGGTAGGACCCTAATTTGATGGAGATTAAATTTTGACCACCCCATGAGATGGCAGATCAAAGGAGAAAATAAGTTTAATATTTTTAAAAAGCATTTTGTATTCACTTGATAATCTTATCACCACACAAGCCTGAGGCAAGGAGCTAGCAGAGCAGGGCTCCCAGTACTGAAGCATCCCTTCTCTTGAAGGGATGTATTTCGAGACCCCCAATGGTTAGCACTGAATATGTGAGTATGTGTAATACTATGTTTTTTCCTATGCATACATAAATATGATGAAGTTTAATTTATTTCTTATTAATTAATTAATTTATTATTATCATTGTTAAGAGATTAACAATGATAACTAGTTATAACAATATACTGTAATAAAAGACATTCCATTCTACCACCCAGAATGGCCTGCAATTTAAAACTCATCTATTGTTCCTTTATGGAATTTTCCATTTAATATTTTTAGATCACAGTTGTCCACAGGTGACTGAAGCCAAGGAAAGTGAAAACGTGGATAAGGGGGTACTACTGCACTTAGAATGCAAGCTCCCTCTCATTTTCAGGTCTCCACTTAAACACCACCTCTCCAGAGAGATCACTGATTGACCTGTGTCAAATGGCAGCTCCTGCCTTGTGGCTTGCTAGCCCCTGACCTCATGTGGGCATGTCTCATCATGGTGCTTGTCATCATTAACTGAAATATACTTATTCAGAACACAAGCTCTGTGGGGTGGCTCTTTGCTTCCCCAGGATCTAGAACATTCCTGGCCTTGGTGGATGTTCGGTAACCACTTGTTGGATGGACACTGAATGGATGATACCCCTTGAAGGTAGAAAGGCCAGGCCCAGGGAAAGGGACTGGCTTTGGAAAGAGGAAATGCTGCTGCTACCGCTCAAGAGAAGGAGGAGGAGGAAAGGAGAACGTGGGTGCAGGTGTGTTTGCAGGTTTGGTGTGGGGAGTTGCAGGTGTTCCCTCCTGACCACTTCTTTTCCTTGAAAAGAAGACCACTAACTGAGGTGAAGAGGTGGCTGGTTTGGGGAATGCGAAGGCATTTTTGTAGAGGAGAATATAAACAATGTTAAGAAATATTAGTAGGATTTTCCTGTGGTGCCGACAACCTTGTTGAGAACCACCTTGGTTATGGGTGGGAATGTGCCTGGTTATGTGGCTTTTTGTGAAATGGGACCCAGTTGACCACGTGTAAGTAAAGAGATGGCAGCCAGGTGATTTTCCAGAGCTAGAATTTTATAAGAGAGATGTAACATGAGCCTGTCGAGGTGAGAGAGTTTCTGTTACCGGCAAGTGAGCAGCTGACATGCTACACTAGGGACTTACTTGAGGGTGGACATGTAGGGAGATGGAGGGAAGATGTGGCACCAGGAGAAACATATAGGTAATAATAGTAGTACAGGAATGAGCAGGGACAAAGGACTTGTGTGGTGGCAGCTGAGTGACCAGCTAGACCAAAGGGAGCATTGGACAGTAGCAGAGAATCTGAATTTCTGCTTCCGCTGGATGGCTGGGGTGAGGGTCAGGCCAGGAGATGGGGTGGCTTAAGTGGGGTGAAGGAGGTAGCTGTAGACAACAAAGTCAAGTGCTGGAGGGTTTGGCCATATATGGCACTGAGGTCACCCAAGGTTATGGTGAAACTTGAGGAGAGAGGGGGTCCAGAGGCAAAAGATAAGGTCATCACAGTAAGGGGCAGAGTCAGGAGCCTGCATACAGCAGTGGAAGCCTGGGGACATGATGCTTACCAGGTAAGGGAGAATGATTGTCTGGGAATGACAACCAGGACCATAAAAGGCATGGCCCTTAACCCTAGACACTAGAGCACTCAGAGTACAGAATAAATAGCAGTCTTCAGCAATCTGTTTCTCCAGGGAGAACCAGGGGATGGTGATACAGACACCCAACGATGGCAGAAGGTGAAAGTGGAGGAAGGTTTGCTGATTGTCTTAGGGAAATCCCAAAACCTACATGAAGAATTTAGGAGGGAGGAGAGAAGTATTATCTGAGTGTCTCCTCTTCCCAATTCAGTCTCTGCAGTAGTCCATCCTTAAAATCACTCTTCATGATTCCACGGCCATGTCTAATAGGAGGGCAGCCATGTTATCTCCCTTCCTTTCTTTCCTAGTTGTCTGATAACAAGTCAGATTTGTAGGGCAATGGCAAAGAGAAATAAACTCTAATGAACAGTTCTGCATATAGCTTACCCCATGATCACCCCAGCACACAGGTGCACACCACCATGCCACAGAACTTCTGCAAACATCATTTCCAGAATGTTAGCTTGAAGTACCTGGACCATATGCTGTCTCCCCTTGGAGAGTATTTTCCTGAAAAGTGTTCAGAGTTCTAGCCTGACCTCCCTAATAGTCTCTGCTACTTCTACCAGCCCCACCATAATCATCCCACCCCCTGACGACCATGTAACCTCTTTCCCCAGAGTCCCAGTTCTCTGCTTAGCCACCTATCTTGCCCCCGGAGCTGACAGTAGATAGAAGCCCATAAAATTGTACAGGGAATGTGAGAGGGGCCCCTTGCTCTTCTGAGGGTCTGTGGTCAGAATTCCTTGGCATCCTGAATCCCAAGTGTCCTGTACCCTGGGCATCCTGACCTAGGCAAATGAGCTAAACTTGGACAACTCTTAAAAGTGACTGCAAGCTGTGTATTCATCTTTAAAATAGTCCAAAAGTGTTTAAAAGTTTCAGGCATGGAAGAGAAATGAAACATGATTTGTGTAAGTTCTGGGAGGTGGAAGAGGATGCGGATCATTTAGGACACACAAGTAGTCCAGCAGGGACAACCTGGAGGAACACTAAGAATGAGCATTAAGCAAGGCCTGACCAAGACAGGTTGTGTCAATCTTAAGGAATTTGCCCTTCTACTGAGGGAAGTTGGGAGCCACTGAAGATCTTATTGGGAAGAGGGGGAATAGTGGCATGATGAGATTCCCATACTGCACAGGTCCAGAGTGAGGTATGGACTGGAGGCTACCAGATGAAATCCAGTGAGGCCTCTTGTTTTATCTAGCTTCTGCCATCCAAGCTCAGCTCACAGGAGACCTTACCTTGGAGGACTCTGAAGGAGCCTTGCTCTCACTGGCTCTATTGGAGTGACTCCATCATTCAGAGGCATCCTGCTCCATCTGTCCCAGTAGCATCTGGGATGGGGACGGGGCTCCTCCTATAAGGATGAACCTCACAGATGATCTTCCTGGAGTGTTTCCAAGTGTCATCCAATGCTGAGTGCCTGATGATGGCACTCAGTAGTGCAGAGGTGGGCACAGAAATGCCCAGAGTGGCAAGGATTTCAGGAAATCTTTTTTTAATGACAATTTAAAAATCTTGCATGCATGCCAGCCAGCAGGACAGTGGATGGAAGTTCAGGAACTTGTGTTGAGGGACCAAGGAGAGGCTGCACATGGTGTAGCAGGCATTTCTGGCAAACCTCTTTGAGACAGAGCTGCCTGTGAGTTTTCTTTCTTGCGTTCTGCGGTCAGTTCTAGTTTCTTCTCTATCTATATTCAGGGTTTTGAATACAAGCTATATGTTGACAACTCCTCCATGTCTGTCTAATGTGGACCTCAAAAACTCCACTAGGGTATTCACAGGTGTCTTGGACTTAAAGTGTCTAACCCTGCATCCCCTAAAGCTGTTACTCCTTTATTCCTTTAGAATATAAATGGAAACTCCATCCTTTCAGTTGTTTAGACCTCAAGTCTGAAGTCAGACTCAATGCCTCTCTCAAACCTCATATCCACTCCCCTGTCCAGTCTGGCTGGCTTTACCTTCAATATATACCCAGAATCTGGCCACTGCCCACCCTTCCACTGGAACCGACTTGCTCCCATCTTGTCCCATCTGGATCCCTGCCTCCTAATTGCTATCCTTGCTTGCTTGCCCTCCCATGGTCTATTACCCACACAGCAACCAGAGTGATCACTTTAAAACTCAGATTACATCAGACTCAGCTTTCCATCTGACTTGAAGAAAAAGGAAAAATTCTAACAAGGCTCTGAAGATCCTATGTGCCCTCTCTCACAAATACCTCTGACTTACCTCCTACCTCTTTATTCTTTGCCACATCCCATCATTTGCTCTCTGCTCCACCACCCTGGCCTCCTTGCTGTTCCTCAAAGATACGACCAAGTCCCCTCTTTAGGATCTTTTGCATGTTGCCCCCCCGACCCCTGCCTGTCTTCTTTCAGATATTTGCAAGGCTCACTTTTTTCAGGTGGCTGCTCAGATGTCTGAAAAGATGTCATCTTTTCAGAGGACTACTCTGATGGTCTTACAAAATAATAACACTTTGAAATTCCTTAATACCTGGATTTGTAGTTACAGCATTCCCTATTCTCTGATTTAGCCATGACAGGTTAAATAATATCATGGTAACAAACCCCCAAATTAAGTGGCTTATAATATAAGGGTTACTAAGCTTTCACTGGCTCCAGAGAGCCAATAGTTAAATTTTCAAAATGTTTGTGAGCCAGTTATTATACACAACTACTACAGTCAAATTACATAAACTTACAATTAGCTATGCATCCCTTAATTATTTCATTACATTTTACTCGTAATATTATAATATTTTTATTACATATTACTGTGATCTATGCCCTTGAAGGCATTTATGTCCACTGTGTCTGCATGGTGGGAATACTGCATAATGATATTACTGTGAGTCTCTACCTAATTCTTCACCTGGGGTGCTGGATTGAAATCAGCCATCTCGTAAGTATTTATACACTGCTGAAGTTGGTCAGAGCTACCAATCAGGGTTTGATTTATTTATTTATTTTAGTGCTTAAGAAAGTGATGGGGTAAATATTGATGATGCTGATTAAATTACAATGCGAGCAGTGCACATGTACACACACACATACACACACAAATCAAGACAGTACTCTTGTAGCATTCAAAATTTATACCAGATTCAAAACTTCAATTGGATTCAACAGTCACTAACACCACAGTCAAGTTCTGACATAGATCTTCATTGTTTCACCTGAACGTATCATCCAACATTCAGATTGGAGCTACATTCATTTGTGAGCTGCAACTATAGGCTGACTATGGATACAAGACCTCAGCAAAAATGAACCAAACATTCTGTGAATATCAATGGGAGATATGCAATTTCAACAGAATACTGCGTGTTTTATTACTTACAAGTTGCATTTTTTATTATCAGTAAAGTTTGTGCTGCCCCCTTCTTTCCTTGGAGAGCCTGTTAAGCATTTACCCGCCCATCACTGGGTTTATCATTCACGTACACTCCATGCCTGCCACACGTCTTCTGTCCATGTCCTTTCCTTTGGGTCCAGGTAATGGCACTTCCACCACCTGAAGCATTGCTGATTATTGTGTTGGTGGGAGCGGGTCATAATGAAGGTTCTGCCTGGAAGTAACACACGCCACTTCCACTCACTGAGTCACATGGTCATGCCTGCCTTTAAATGAGCAGAGAAATGCAATCCTACTGTGTGCCTGCATGGAGGAAAAGGAGAGCAGGAGTATTTGTGAATAGTCCTAATGACTACCACAACATGCTAGATGTCTGTGTTTATTATCTGCCTCACTCCCATGTTTAAACGTAGCTTCCACCAGGGAGATATTTTGCTCACTGCTCTATCCCAAGCACCTAGCAGATGCTGAATACATACTGAGTTGATCAGGGAAGAAACTAACCTGCAGGAGGAAGGCTCTGGAAGCAAGCCCTCATGGACACAAGGATGAAGAAGTCATCATTTTATGTTTTGACCAATTTTTGATAAGCCACATGCTTTTGTTTCTCGCCACCCCTCACACCCTGCCATATGCCACTGGAAATCGGTGGCAAAAGAAATCCTACAGATGCATGTGGCTCTGTGTCATTAGAGGAGAGAGGCACCTGGGACACAAAATGAAGGAGGCATCATTCTCAGACGCATGCCTGAGAGTGGACACCCATTTACATTTTGGTGTCCTGGGAGCCTTGCTAGTCCTGGCCCCTCAGTGAGGTCTCCTCCAGGAAATCCTAACTCCATCATTTAATGGATAATTTCAACTGCAGTGGTTGCTTTTTCCAGACACAGTCAGACAGCAGCATATATAGGGGAATTCTGAGCCCAGGCAGTTTTCTTCACTCTTTGCTTAGCTCAGAGACTTTGGTAAACTTCAGGGGCTGAATTATGGCTCTAAATGCTAATGGACACAGCAAAGCAATAGGAGGGAGGCATGGCTTATTTTAGAATATGCCTCATGTATCTGCTTCACTGTTGTGATCTTAAAGCTCAGGTATTGGTTATTATTGCAATGGGGTTTGATGATATCACATGCCTGGGATACCAACAGCACTAACTCCCATTTATTGAGTAGCTGCTATGAGCCAAGAAAGCACTACACTAGGCCTTTGTAATATTGTCTCATCTATCAACCAGTACCTAACTAAGTCTGTTCCCTAGGTGCTTCCTGTCTGTTAAAGAGAAAATGGAGTCTCAGGGAGATTAGGTAACTCTTCCAAGTTCAATCAGGAAGTGGTTAGAACCATGATTTGAATGAAAACTTTCTGAATCTGATGTCTGGCCCTTCTAAACTAGGAGTCCTCTATCCGCCTGTGAGAAAACAAAAATAAAACACCTTCATTCTGGCAACATAAGCTCAACACCTTAGAGTGAACTGACCTTGCTCACAAGGTTCCAAACAGAAAGCAACACAAAACAAAAACAAAACAACAACAAAAAAACCCCCACACCAATGCCCCACCTCTCCTCACCAACATGTCTGCATTTGATTCACAGAAACTCCTCTCACTTAGTCAAAAGAAAGTCCAGTTTGACCATAATTGCTTTTTTTCTTTCAATTTTTATTGAACACAGTATTCTGACAGAATGCAAAGTCAAAATTCTCAGTTAGTACTCAGTATTTACACCAGTGAGAATGGAAACAAAGGTGGTGCTGATGTTTCACTTGGTAAAAAGTTTTATAACAAGAGAGAAGGCCCCCGAAGTACAGAATGCTGGGTAGGGATGTTAATGGAGGTTTGAAAACCGCCATCCAGACAGACAGCCTAGGATGAAAACCTGGGATGTGGGAGGTTCCATAGAAAAGTGTGAAAATAGAGTTCCACTTCAAAAGCTGCTCTATATACACCGCGGCCCTTCAGGATTGGAGACCTGCTCGTGGCACCTGAGTGCCTCCCGCAGAACTTGGCCAAGCCGTCTTCATGTGAATACATATGTATGGCACATACACATATAGACACACCACACTGAAACTGGTGGAGTTGATCCCTCCTTCCAAAAATTAAAAAAGCAAAACCATAAGCTTTTATCTCTTAACATAAAAGACAGAAGATCTTGAAAATAAAGTGACTCTCTCTTTGATTTCAGAGAAAGCTTTGCTCTTTAAAAATAAAAAAAATAAGAAAAAGAAAAAGAAAAAAGGAAGGCTCATGTATGCTGAGACAAACATATGTGTAAAAGCAAGAGCGGCAGACCGAAGTGTGGGCAGTCTTGGGTTCCAGCTCATGACGGGCCAGGGTTCTGGGGGGTCAGCTGCCCTGGGCCAGGTTATCTGAAGGCTGACTATACCTCTGTCTCTTCCTCACCAACAGAACCAAAATTAGTTTGCCTAACCGCAACCACTTGGAGTGAAATACACGGTCTCTGGGTCTCCAAAAAGCATCGCATGGCCTTGACCTAGGTGGTCAAGCCATTAAAATCACAAGCTGAGGAATCGATTCCAGTGAAGAGCCTGGAGATCAAAGAGCTGGCCCCTCCCCACTAGGCCCTTCCTGCCTCAGGCGCCCACCTCTCCCTTTCTGCCCAGTGCACGCCAAGAGCTGTCTTCATGCTACTTGGTCTTGAGGGCCTGTGTATTTGAACTCTAGATCTGTGCAGACCCTAGAATCAAAGGGGCCAGGACTGTGTATTCTGGGATCCTCCATTTCCATCCCCAGGAGCTGAGAAAATGCAAAATAACCCCACATTTAGCAAATGACAAGACCATTATTTTTTCACAGTTTGAAATTATAATCTAGCATTGCCACTGATCAGACTGCAGAAGTGTCAGAACCTTGGGGGGAGTGGCCCACAGAGCGGATGCAGAGGCAGTCTTGCCACCCCGGCCTCACGCTGCTTGTACCTTGGGAAAGGAACGCATGCCGGAGGAGGACCTATTTCTGTTGACTTAGCGTCCTCTTCATGACCATCATCATCATCTGTATTTCATTTTCTTTGTTTAAAGGCTTCGATTCCTTTTAAGAGTTATTTTTGTTTCCTGAATGTTTTTCTGAACTATCTGCTATACCTTCCACAACCAAACTATGTTGAAGTTTTATTTCAATACTATGACAAAAACACGTTTCACACTAAAATATTCACGCATCCACAGTGCACAAGCTTGCAGTTCTAAAGTAGAATGAGAAACAAAAGCAAAATTTCTATACAAAGGGCTGGCTTTTCCCTTCTCCCCCCTCCCATCCCCCTTAAAGTTTCTGTATTTTTCCCCCACTTGGTTTCCAATCCAGGAAAGTTGTGTTATGACTCCAGACAGTAGTTTTTTTTTTTTCCTTTGTTTCTACAAATGCTGCCTAAAATGAACAGAAGGCCGATGTTACTTGACTTCAACAGATTTCCAAAAAAAGACACTAATTCCCTGAAGCACACATGCTCTTCCGCTCAAATCTAGATTCTGGGCTCAAAAGGAAATTGGATGTATATATTTTATTTGGCTTTCTACAAAAAGGGGATGTTTGGGGTATAAATGTGTGTTCACCAAGACCAGCCCCAACTATACAATCTTCTCTGCTTCATTCAACAAAGCCTAAGGAGTCCTTCAAAAGGAAGGGCAAGAACGCCTGGGAGGCAGATCCTTTGTCACAGATACAGGCAGGTGGCAGCTAATCAGAAAGTGGTCTAACCCCCAAAGAAAACACAAAAAGAACTGAAAATAGAAAGGCAAAACCATTCCAGAATGAGATGGATTTTCACCTGAGCTGACACAGGCAAAAACTGCAAATCAAGAAAAGGGGGTAGAACCACTGTAAACAATCATCTTTTGTAAAGTCACCCTGTGCTAAAGCAAGCCCACGAGGATCCTACCTACCTCTAGGCGGTATTTGTTACTCTAAAAAAAGAAGAGAAAAACAAACGACAACAACAACAACAAAAAAAGCAGCTATTCGAAGTCAAACATTTGTCAACCTGTAAACACTGGAAAACAAAGTTGGCAGAAAGGGAGAAAACCAACACAAACAACAAAACAACAGCCAAAGGAAAAGAAAGCAAAAGAAGTCCGAATACTGCAAATTGAGATCTACCCCCAGAAGCTGCAATTTGGCATTCTTCCTACAAAACAAGAGTCTACGTGGGAACTGAATTCAGCTAGAAAGGTGACACACTTTGCATACTGAACAAATACAAAGTGAACAGAAATGATAACTTATTTATGAGGTTTTACAGAGTTCGAACTCGACTGAAAGTATAAAAATAAACTGTGGACTTTGTTCATTCGGTTAGTCTTAGTGCCTGAAAGTATTTCTCTGAAACTGGTCTGTGCCAATCGGGTAACACCAAGTGTGGTCTTTCTGAACCTAGATTTTTTTTCCCTTAGCTTCCTAGATTCTTAATTTGGGGTCCTTTTGTTTGACTTTTAATGGTTTCAGGGAACGGAGTGTCCTAGTTTGGCTGTGGGTTTAACCTTTTTGTCTCATTTTCTTACAAGTGAGTGTGCAACAAAGGAGCCCTTTCTATAAACCTACAAAAAGGAGATCCCATGTTTATCTGTTTAGGTTTTTTTTTTTTTTTAAAGGCAAAAGACACTAGAGGAATGAGACTGTGTGTGTGTGCGCGTGTGTGCGTGTGTGGTATTGGAAATGCTCTGGTGAAGCTGCTGTGTCACTTTTTATTTTGATCTCTGCTCGTTGCTCATCACCCATCATGCTTTGCTCTCATTCTCCTTTGTTTGTGTGGCGTCGTTGGGGACCGTCTTGACTTCGGCTGGCGCTGGCTTTGTTTCTGATTCCTGGGACTCCGACTTTGCTTCTACAGGGCCCTTCCTGCAAAGAATCAGGAAAACAGCGAAGCTGAGACGCTGGTTTGCAGACATCTCCCCCCTTCTGCCAGGCCCTCTGGGTGGTCCAGTTCCAGCCCTTGTCTCCAACCCTGGAGGTATGTTGGAATGACTTGGGAGCTCTAGGAATCACTGATGCCTGGGTTGTGTCTCCAGAAATCCCCAGGTGATCCTAATGTGCAGACTAAGCTCAAAAGCCCTGAGTCAGAAGCACAAGTCCTTTCCTGCTGGAGCAGCCTACCTTGATGTCAGGGCTGTTTTGACCTGGGGCAGGGGAAGTGGGTGACTGGGCAGCCTCTTCTTTATCTTGACAAGCTGCTCAGCAGCAGTTCACCTTGCTCTAAGTAATGTGTGCTGGGCTAGGTTCCCAGTACTGGTTCCAGGTCCTTCTCTGGCTCCCCTCCCAAACCACCTCTTTGGCCTGTCCCTTCCCCACCCCACTCCATGCTGTTCAAGGATGATGCCTATATGGTGGCCTGGGTTGGGTGAGAAAATACCGTTACAGAGGCATTTGGTATTTGGGAGCCCCTAGTCTTTCCAGACACTCTAAGGGCAGCAGAAACCTGAGTGGATGGTGGCGTGTGATGTGGCTGCAGGACAGCCTTCTCCCTGTGCATGGGCCTTGCGGGGGACTACTTTTTTCTTTTTACAATGGTACCTTTCTGGTGGGGACTCAACCTGGTTCTGGATAACACTGACTGGGCCCAGGATGGCAGATAAGGGCACGCTGGCCTCCTAACACCTGCCCAAGCTGTGCTTATCAGTGGCCCGGATGCAAGGCACCCCCAGGGAAAACAGAAGCACTGCTAGGATGATAAGGATAAAACATAATTAACATGGCCTAATTAGAGAGCAAGAGGCTGCTCCCTTCACGGAGCCCTGCTGCCTGCCCCTGTTACTGCCTCATCCCAGCCCCTTGGTTGACAGCTGGCTGCAAGAAGCCCTGGGTGAGGCTGAGGATACATCTAACAAGAAGAACACAGCACAGCACAAACGCACACCACCACAGGACGCAACCTGACGACAGCAGACAGAGAGAGGCCGTACTCGGTCTTTGCTGGTGCAGGCGAAACAGAGCTGTCTGCAGTGGAAGGAGCAAGCTCAGGGGCTTGTCCACTGGCCCCAGCGGCGGGAGCAGGAGAGCCCAGGGCTGCAAAAACATCCTTTGCAAGGTCAATATCTGGGGTCTTGAAGTTCCCTTCGTCCATTTTAAAGTCCTCGCCCTGGGAAGGGTTTGTGGCGCTGACGGAGGCAGCCTCGCTCTTCGGGCTAGCGGGGGCTGTGGCTGCCTCAGATGGGCTCTTCGCAGCGCCGGGCTGAGTGGGCTCCGGGTCCGGGCCTTTGGTGCTGGGAGCCTCCTGCTTGGCCTGGGGGGCTTCTGTGGCAGGGGCGGCTGCTGCTGCTAGGGGACTGGCTGCCCCAGCTGGGGTGGGGGCTGGTGAAGAGGTTGGCTTGCTGGCCACAGGGGCCTTGGAGGCCTCCCCGACACTGGCTGGGGTGCTTGGGCTGAGGACAGCTCCTTGATTGGCCAGGACACTAGAAGACAAATTGCTGGCGGGAGCTGAGGTCGGGGTATCACTCAGGTCAACAAGAGGGGCAACCTTAGGGGCTGAAGCTGGGGGTGGGGAGGAGGCAGTGACGCTGGGCCCCTTGGAAGGGGTGGCCTGCCCAGTGGGCACAGAATTTGAGTCCGGCGCGGCCGTGGCCGGCGGGGCAATACTGGAGGTCAGGGTGGTGGTCTCACTGGTGGGGCTGTTCTGAGCAGTGGCAAAGGTTTCGGTGATAGTGTCAGAGTTAGTGGTGACAGTGGTGACAGAAGGCAGCATGTCCTCGACAGTGGCTGTAGTGTCGGCAGGCAGCCTGTGGGGAGGACAGAAAGTAGAAGAGAATAGACAATGAAGCTGAGACATGACAGAGAAGCTGGGCAGGAGGGCTGCAGCCAAGGAGAGGGGCCATGGGCAGGCATGCAGTCACGGACGGGCAGGAACAAAGGCCCACAGAGAAACGAGCACGCTGAGAGGAAGTACACGCCCAGGCGGGCATCAGAGGACACAGGAGACGACAAAGAACATGGCAGTCTCAAAGGGACCTGCTAACCTTTCCTCCCTGCTGATGGCCCTGCAGCTCTCTGCACAGGGCTCCAGTCTCCTACAGACCTGTCTGGGGCTTTCTCATGCCTGCCCTAGATTTCCACTCCAGGAGAGGCAACTTCAGCACACTGTCTCCCTGCTACAGGCTTCCGGGCCCCAGAGGACCATGGCCCAGCTACCCTGCAGGGCTTCCCAGGGCAGTGATGGGGAAAGTCAGGAATAAGCAGATGACGAGTGCTCCAATGGCTCCCAAGAGCCGTGGGTTCTTCCAGCCACGGATTTTGTGATTCTGTGAAACTTTATTCCCTTGAAACACTTAAGATCCTTGAGAGGCAGGCAGGCCTGTAGGCAGGCATCGTTAACACAGCTGGTCAGGGCCTCTGGAGGACCCTGAGGCTTCTGAGTAGATGAGGGCCAGGAAACTACCAGGTAGGTCCCCAACTTCTGTGGCACAAGGAACCCTGGAAGGGCACCTAGTCACCCCAAATAGAACCAATGCTTTTCCTCTGATGAGAGTGGGACCAGGCCTTTCCTAGCCAAGTGGGTCTTCTGGCCAAGGGCTCCAGAACCTTGGCCTGCCATGTTTGGCTGAGAACTGAGTGGGAGGCATGGAAGGTGGGGGTAGGGTGGCGAGGTGGGTGTAGGACTCTACTTAGGAGGTGTCAGCCCCTCTCTGCCCACATACTCGGGCTCTGTCAGCGGCGTGGTCTCGTTGGGCTCTGTGTGTTTCCCTCCGTCATGGTTTGGGGTCCGTTCCTCCTCAGTTCGAACCTCCACGATGGGCTCCTTAGATTCATCTTTCCTGTGGACAGAGTTCAGGTGGTGAGATCAGAGGCAACTGGGGGTATCCCCAGGGAAAGCAGCTACGACTCAGTGTACCCAGGCCTAGCCCAAGCTGGCCAGGTGGGGCATCTAGAGCCAGACACAAGCATCTGAGTCTCAGCCTGACCCTTGATTTAATCACTCTTGCCTCAGTTTCCTCATCTGTAATATAGGGCAAATAATAGTATGCACCTCATCTAGTTTTGAGAATTAAATTTTATAATACATGTGAAGTGCTTAACATCACACTTTGTAGGTAAGTGCTCCAACACACACATACACATATATGGATGCACTTGTAAGTAGGTAGATGTAGGTGCATATATAGACAGTGCCTGGCACACAGCGGTATTAACTTATTTTCTTGCTCCATTCCTTCTTAGCTTGCCCAAGCTGTGCCCCACTGGGTGACCATCTTCAAAGGCGCTACCTAACTGGCTCAGTATCTGTTTCTGCAAAGATGCTGTTGGAGGAACAATATCTGGATCATCAGCTAAATGTGGACAGAAAATTTTGTGTTTCATTCCTTGTTGTAACCTAGAGCCTAGGAATAGTGCCTTGCCCTTACTAGCTGCTTAGTGATGAATGAATGAATGGGAGCAAGGTGTATACCCAAGTGCTGATCCCTCTGCTATAGCTCCTCTCCAGGAGCTTAGCTCTGACAAGGCCTCTGCTTGGAGTATCTCAGGGATTTCCCAACTTTGGTGAGATTCTAATACACTGGACGGGGGTTGGGCCCAAAAGGTGGCCCCCCATCCTCACCCAAGACCATGTTTGCGGGGCTTTTCTCTAATGGCTTTTGCCCCTCAGGGTTTCCAAGTGGAGACAGTGAAGCTGAGGGAGAGGTCACTACAAGCACCAGCAGATGGCTCAGAGGTGGCACCATTGCTGGGCTCCTGGCCTAGGGCGGATCCCAGACCTTGGCAGGGCGGCAGGTCTGCACTCACGAGAAGGCTGCCTTGCCCTCTTCCATGTCCTTGCCCTTGGCTCCAGGCCCAGCTTTTCCACACAGGTTGACAGCGATGCACATAAGCAGGCCACACTTGTTTAGGAAGTAGCAGGTGATGTCCACGACCACCAGCAGCAGCACGAAGATGACAATGAGGATGCCCACGATGGCCCCGGTGCTCAGGCCTGAGGTGGGGCTGCCATTGGCTTAAGTGGGAGAGAGACAGCCGGTGGTTAACAGACTGAGATGGAGCCCGTTGACCCCACAAGCAACAGCCCCTGGGGGTGGGGTAGGGCCTAGAGCTCAAAGCCGTGGCACTTATGCCCAGGGTGACTCCTTCCTGGGGGCCCTTCTATGCCCTGGTAATGAGGCAACAGGCTGTCTCTATGTCTTCCAGAGGAAGGGATGATAGCCTCATCTCATTCAGGGGACAGAAGTGTGGAGCTCCTCCAAGGCAAGATGAGAATGGGGCCTGGAAGCTGAATCTCCATTCTAGCCTTTGACTTCTGAGCCTTCCCTGGACCCATGCACAATTGGCCTCCTGGTGAGTCCTGGGAGCAGACTGAGCCAGGTCAGGCAGTATCTGAGGAACCTGGATAAAGGTCCCTGGTAGAGGGCACTACTGTGTGTCCCCTATGGACCAGGGCTAAAGGCTTTGCACTAAGGGCAGAGTATGGCTAGAGGTTTCAGTATGGGCTATGGCTCTGGGAACAGTGAGGGTCAGGGTCCCAAATGAAGTTTCCCAGGGTTTCCATAGGGCTAGTGTGGGTGGGGTTTCAGCCCAATGGGATGTGGATACACTTCCCTCCTTAGGAATAACTCCAAACTGTAGTACACTGGACTCAGGGTTCACCCTCTTGTTTTGCATCCCAGGAAGATAAATGGAGCTTATGTGACTCTGGAGGCAGGGAGGACTCCCCTGGTCTGGTTTTTTAAAGTGAAGGGTGTGGGAATACTCACCATCTGGGAGCCAGGCATGCTTGGATCAGACTTCAGGAAAATCAGCAGCCTCACCCAGAGCTGCACACTCGCACACACAGGCACACTCACACACAGGATAGATACCCACAGATGGACACACTCTCACATCCCAGCAGCACCTGGACCTCGGTTCCATTTCTGGCTGGACTCACTCTGAAAGACTCAGCCCCTCTGTCTAGCTCCCTGGTGTCCGTCTGCAGTCCCCCAGGCCTATTGATGCCATCACAAAAGCACCCAGGCTCTGTTCCCTGCGTGACCATGACTGATGTTAGTTGCTTAGAATGGACCTGCTGACTCCTTGGTGGTTCCAGTCAGTGTCAAGGAGGCAGTGGGGTTATGAGAAGCAAGAACCCATACAGAGAGAGGTCTGCCTTATAAATCAGTGTGAAAATAACCCAATGACCCTAAACTGAAATCTGGACACTCCTGATTCATTTTTCTCAGGTGCCAGGTTAGGCACAGTGGCTTGCCAATCATGTACCATGCCAGTTAATGGGAAGATATGTAACCCAGGATAACCAGCACTGTATCTGGGCCCCAATTTTCTTTTCTCATGCAGCCTGTGTTCTGGGAGGAGCTCTTTTGTCTGTTCCAGGGGTCCTTACCCAGGCATTGTAGTGCTTCCCCAATAGCAGTGCCACTCTACAACCAGCCCAGCATGCCAGAGGACCCCTCACAACCTATTCTTCTGGGTATAATATGTGGGGCTTGAACTGAAGGGAAATCTCTAGCTTGTAAATGTTTTTGGCCCCTTTGGGACATTGACTTGCTTCTCAGCCTTTCCTCCTTGGCTCTCTGGCTGATCCCTTCCAACGCTGTTCTAAGGATTCCATCCCATCTCCCAGGAAGGCCCAAGACTAGCAAGGATTTTGGCTACCTGGGCTTTGGCAGCAGGAAATTAGCTGCTGGCCCCATCTGTCAGCTAGAGTAGATCATTTTCTCAGCAGTCAGCTAATGCAGAGGCACTTCTGGTTGGTTGAATGAGAACAAAACCATCTCTCTACTTCCCCATCCGTCTACATTCCACCCAGTAAGCAAAGAAAGATGCAGGCCTTCCTGATCTTTAGGATCCCTGAGCTGTTTCCTGGGATGGGGAAGTCATTATAGCTTTGAGATTTCTCTCCATTCCATGACACTGGGCTTGAAGCCACTGCAACGTCCTGATAGCAACACCTAGTAGGTGGGAAGTGCCCATTTCCTGAAGAAGGAGCTGTGGACCTATAGGCCTCAGGCCCCAGGTCACCTTCTCAGAGAGGCCTCACCCAATTTCTTACCT
Organism: Xerus rutilus; assembly: GCA_028644305.1. Taxonomy (NCBI): domain Eukaryota; kingdom Metazoa; phylum Chordata; class Mammalia; order Rodentia; family Sciuridae; genus Xerus; species Xerus rutilus. The sequence continues at coordinate 86,342,522 of CM053399.1, read as the reverse complement.
AGTGAGATGCCTGCACTCAGTACCTACCACATCACCCTGTCATATTCTCTTCTTGCCTTTTTCATTTACATTCTTACTATCACTGGCTGTCCCTTCCAGAAAAACCTAACAGGTGCCCTGTCTCTCTTCTGTCTCCCTAGCACCTGGGACGGCCCTGACTCACAGAAAATGTTCCCTGCACAACATATTTGTTGCATGAACTAGTGAGTGTTTGACCTGGAGATGAGAACACTGTTTCTAAATAATTAAAGCTATATCACAAGAAGGAAAAGTAGACTTATTCTGTATGGCACCAGTGATGTTAATTATGGGAGTGGGGCTGGACTGCAGTTCCACATGAGAAAGGGTTAACACAGACAGCTAGTCAAACACAGTGAGAGCTGCCTTGGTAGGGGAGCTTCTGTGGCTGGAGGCTTTCAAGCAGAGATGGGACAATCCCTTGGCAGGGATGTTGTAATGTTCTTGATGAGGTTCCTGCACCTGGCAGCTTTAGGTAGAGGATGTCTGTAAAGTCTTCTTCAACCACAAGAGCCGATTATTCCAAGCCAGACATTCTACAGTGTCCAGCACATGGTACAGGTTCCCTAATGCTACTCTCCATAGTGTATACCAAGAAGGACTTTTTCTGGAAGGCTAAAACACTTAGTAAATCCCATCTTTAATCATTATTCCTTTTGATTTTATTTTTCCATGAAAAATAAACACCTTTTAACTCATGGAATTCCTGGGGTTCTTGTTAAAAACTGAGAAGCTGGGGCTCTCTAAGTCTTTGAATTCAGAATGACTGAGGATAGGCTCAGGAATCAGGTGTGACATCAAGTACTCCAGATGGTACCTGGGGACCACCATTCCTAGGTCTTCCCTCCCCTGAATCATAGTGAATCACAGCTGATCCTATGATCCTTCATCAAGAAGGAGCTGTGCCTCTTGCCCGGATGTTTTGACAAAATGGACTTGGCGAGATGTACTGGATAGATTGAGAAGAAGCAGACTCATCCTTAAAACCAAGGAGCCACTCAGCCCACCACTGCTAAGAACCAAGACTTCTAGAGCATGTGAGGTGCTCCTCAATTTTGTAAGAGAATGCTGGCTCGTTTACAAAAAAACCCCAAAAAACTGTAAATAAGGGATAAGGCTGCAGTACAGATGAGAGTATTCGAAACAAGTTAGCATTCATCGCCTTTTGGTGGATGTCATAGGATTGTTCAATCCAGGAAAGCTAGGGACAAGTGTCATCTCCTGCATCTCATGTGTAACATTTCATAAAAGGAAAAATATAAAACCATTGGGAGGTCTCTCTTCGCCACCACCTTCCCCTCACCTCTTTGACTAACTCACCTGTGCACCTGAATGCTAAGATGGCTTCTTAGAAGCAGCCTCCCCACAGCCTGGGCAGTAAGATTGCAAGGCTGGGGGGTCTGTCTTCTGTGGTTCCTGGTTCAGAAGAGAGTGGTACTTAACTGGGAACTGACTTGCCCCAAGACTGAGACCCATAGACACTTATATTCTTATGCCTTAAACTGGGAACATGGGTCTCATGGCTTTTAGATGCCCATGTGAGCCATAGTCATTATGCCATGGGATCTGGGTGTAGATGTTCCCTCTCTGTCCCTTAACTTTCCACATGACTGTAAGATTCTCAAAATGGCTGAGCTGGAGTCTGGTTCACTCATAAAACTCTACAGGTCTGCTTGCTTCTTCCTGGGGCTTGCTTCTCAGGGGCCTTTGAGAGGTATCGAAATGTGGTTAGAAACAGAATATAGTTGGCCAAAGAGGACCTTCTTTCATTTCTATCTCAAGATCCCTGTGCAGGGGCTGGGATTGTAGCTCAGTGGCAGAGTGCTTGCCTTGCATGTGTGAGGCCCTGGGTTCAATCCTCAGCACCACATAAAAAGAAATAAGATAAAGACATTGTGCCCATCTCCAACTAAAAAAATATTAAAAAAAAAAAAAGATCCCTGTGCAGCCTCTGTTAGGAGTAAAGGTTGCTGTGTAATTGGAAGACCTTGTTACAGAGCTATTTATCTAGTGGCTCAGAATGTGCCCCTGTTCCCAGAGCAACCACCTCCCCAGTTCTGCAAAGGCACTTTCCCCTCCTCTGCCTGCTGAAGATTCTAAGGCAGCAACGGGCCTCTTAGAATAGTTGAGAAAAACAGTGCTCTGCATGAGAGAGGAAAGAATCTCCTTTGGTTACAACTCCATGAAATCAGGCTACGAATGTGAGGTCCAATTTAAATGTCTCTCTAGGTAATCAGTTGTCATGTGAGATGGAGGGAAAGGGCTTTTGACACTTTGTTGGACACACAACTATCAAATAAAATTGAAACACGCTGGAGAGTTCACATGAACTGTTATTATCCTTTAATTATGCAAAGGTGTAAACTTCATAAAGGCCTCGCTGATTATCTACACAACAATGTTAGCATTCTTATTAATAGAAAAATGTGATCCAAACCTGCTGTATAAATATTCCAAAAATGAGCAGAGAAATCCCATGGCGTGTGGCATGTGGACAGCACTAACGCAGGGTGCACAGGCAGGGTGGCTGGGCAAAGCAGGAGTGTGCCTTCCTGCGGGGCTCTCTGAGGGCCGCTTTCCTAAGGATCCCTGGCAGGGCTAGAGGTGGCAGCCTTCCCTAGGAGCCCAGTGTCAGGGTGGGGAGATGCACATTATCTCTGTCTTTTGAAGGGAAATTATTATAAGCCACAGCTCTGTTTGCAAGACCCCTACGTTTTTCCAGCTCAGGGATGCCAAGCCCTGGGATGCGCTGAGGGCACAGGAACAAGTCAGGCCTCTCTACATTTACAGGTACATCAGAAATACTGATGCTGTCCCCTTCTTCTGGGTGGCCTGGGACTGGTTCATTCATAAAAGGAAACAAACCCCAGAGCTGGGCCCCCATAGGGTAAATAAATACATGTGACTTCTACCCAGGGCGATCAGAAGAGCAAGGAAAACTATGGAGGGAACCTCTCTCCCCTCCCAACAGCTCTCCCTAATTGATCTGTGATTCTCACGACAGGCCCTGGGGTACCGTGTCTTCTCCCCACTGCTTTGCCCTGTGCCCAAGAACCATCCTGCTGAGCTGCCTGGCGGGGAGTGAGGAGTGAGGTCTGGGCTCCAGGAGAGAGGTTTGTGGCTGGGCAAGGGTGCTGCCTGCCTGAGTTAAGCCACATGGTGCCTTGACACTGAATGCTGGGGACACCGGTGGGTGCCAACACAGGCGGCTTTGCCCATAGACCATAGCCCAGGGTCATTTGGATTCCCAAAGGGAAAGGCTAGTCTTTGAACATTAAAACACAACAACTGAAAAAAAAAAAGAAGAACCAAAAAGAACAAAAATCAAACTTCTGTGGAGATGTCCAGAGATGAGATAGGTAGAATGATGGGAGACCACAAGGGGGAAGGGAGTTTTTATTTGGTAGAAGGTCCACCCCAAGCATACAAGCGCATACTACTGGGCGGATTCAGCCCTGCATCTCCACATATCCAACCTTAGAAGACACACCCACCTCTTTCCTCCCGGGGTGAACTCCCCAACAGCAGACAGGAGCACCTGGCTCTTCACGAGGGTTTTAAAAGTGTCACTGAACCAACTGACCAATCAGGAAGCTGGGGCATTCTGGAAGTGCTGACAGGCTGAGCCATCCCTGATTTAGTGACATTTTAGTGGGGCTGGGTGGTCTGGGAGTGACCTGTCCCTCCCCTTTGCGCTTCTGAGTATAACAGTGAAGGCGGGAGTTGGGCCTGGTTCACAGTAGAAGTTTCCAACTTGCCCAGTGCACAGGTGCTTAGGGTGACAATGTGGATCGTGGCTGGACCACAACCCTCAAGACACAGAAGCTCTGTGCTGATCTGTGATATGCTGCTGAGCAGCAGGGAAATTAATTTTCCCTGCTGGGAGACAAGCACCTTTCAAAGCTGACATGTGTTGGGCACATCATGGCTTGGCCCTGTTCACAGAGACTGCAAAAGATACTGGTTATAATATCAGGACCAAAGTGCCTCCCAGAACATTCTTCAGCCACAGAAAATATTCCACCAATTCAGCTTTTTTCACTTTATAGGCAACAGGGGGGCTTAATTTGTCCATCACGTCAGTGGAGTGCTCAGGTGAATCACCAAATCTGGCTCCTTAAACCGGGGCACTTAAATACTTAAATGCAAGCCAAGCCAGCTACTAATTGAAGGGCGCAGTAGGGGCACAGAATTAGAATGTGACAGAGCATGTGGTGATTTTGACAATCTGAGGAAAGCTGTAGAAGGAACCCCAATTCTTCCCCTGCTACATTTTAGGTATGAACGAAAAATTGCAACAGGTAGCAGAGACGCAGGAACTTCTCAGGAAACCTAGCATGAGGCTTCTTTCAAAAAACAGTATTTAAAGAAAGAGCTCTCAGATTCTTTTCACTGCCATTAAAAAGGGGGCAAACTCCTTATGAAGTGGCACGAATATCTGTGAATGGCCAAAAGTCAGGAGGTAAAGCTTTTTCCAATTGCAAAGCCTTCCTCTTCCACACATACTGCTCACTCAGTGGCCATGGTGCGGCCAAGGTAGTCCTGACAGGTTCTTCCAAAGGGGCACTGATCGCTTTCATAGGAACTGGGCTTTTATGCAAATTTAATTTTTGTGTTCAAGTTCCTAACAGAGCAAAAGAAGAGTCACTGCAGAGAAAAGCAATGAGACAAAGGTGTAGGATGCAGAATTGCCTCCCAAGGTGGCTGCAGGTATCAAGCAATGGGTCCCCAAAGAGAATGTGGTTGTTTAAAAATAAATGCGGCAGTGGGGATGTCCCAGTGATATCCAAGGTTACAAGTGTGACGACAGACACAGGAAGGGGAGGGAGGGAGAGAGAAGGAAAGAGAAGGTAGAGACAGAAACAGAGAAAAAAAAATAGATAAAAAGAAAAACAATTAGGTCAAATATAGAAAACACAAGAATTCAAGGTTAATTCAACTTAGTAAATTAAACTGACAAAGGTTAGGGAAGAGTTCAGTGCGGTATCAATACCACAGGCCAGGTCAGAAGCTCAGCAAGGCCAGAAGCAGCACAGCAGGGTTAATTGGGGGAGGTCAGAGGCCAGCGAGCAAATGAAATTAAAGTGAGAGAACAGGAGCCTCCACAGTGAAATCCCAGGGTCTGATTAGGGCAGTGTTACCTCTTACTAAGGTGAAGCCTCAGATGCAGCCAGCAAACGTATGGTCTTCTAGTCTCTAGTGCTTTTGCCTGTAGCAGTAGAGATGCAGTGGACGTCTGTACTAGGTCAGCAAACTGTGCATGAGGTGGGGACTGCCTTGGTAGCGCTGAAGCAGACCTGTCTTCCTATTGCACAAACACCGCCATTGTGCTGTTAGAGTCCTGTGCACCTCACCTCCACCATCCTGCTGACCGTGGCATTCAACCACAAGCATGTGTCTTGTGATGCAAAGAGGTTTTATTCTTGGATCCCAATATACTGGCCAGGAACTTCTAACCAAGCAGAGCCACTTCCTTCTAAGTCCTGCACAGTAGACTCGAAGAGCCATCATGAATGCGGTGAGCAACTCTCAACTCTCTCTGGCTTAAGTGGGCACCTGAGCAATTTACAACACAGATTCTGGAGGACAAGGTCTCCCTAATATTTTTGTGTCTGACTCCCAAATCCCAGAAGCTGATGTTACTGGTAGTATCCAGCATGGGAACACAGCATGCCTAAGTGACCTACTTACGGGGCTCACCCCAGGGAACAAGTGCCTTAAGGAATCTGTCTTGCCTGAAAAGGGTTTACTCAAGCCTCACATTCTCCTACATCCTAAGTGATTCAAAGGCAGGACATAGCTGAACCTCATATCCTATGTCAATTTCAAAGAAAAACTGACCAAAGAATACAGGAAAGAAGGGACAGAGGTCAAGCAAGGCCTTCCAGATTTGGACATCCTAATAGGCAGCAATGAGGACATTCCTCACCAAGTCCCTTGACTTCTGCACCTGTAGGAACATGCCCACCCCAGCCTGAGACAGAAAGCTTTCCTGACAGTGTAGTCCACGCTTCGATCTACAGCTTAAAACTCACCTGCCAACTTGCTGGAGGCCCCACATGTCTCCCAGACACACCCATTCACACAAAAGCAGCCATCCAGAATCACTCACCGAACTCTTGTTTCGTTGCTGCCTGACTCTATCACTTTTGCACACCCAGCCCTGCATTTCAGGCAGCCCACACCCCTTGTGGCCTGTCTCCCCCTGGAAGGAGCAATCATGACAGCTGAGCCAAGGACCTGGCAATCTCCACAGACAGAGCAGGCATAATGGGGGCTGCCCAAGGCCGTCTTCCTACCACACCTGAACATGACAGAGTATATGGGGTCCCCTCCAACAGCCTGCAGCTGTAAGATCTACATCCCGTAACCTGCCTATGGGTTGGCATTTGTCTGGCCTAGAAAAGCAAAGTGATAGCTGAAGAACTTTTTCTTTGAGGGATATGGTCAATGAGGGGACTGGTCATCAGCAAGAAGATAGCTAGGCCAGAAAGCAGAACTCTCACTTTATTCCCACATTGAGTCCATCCTGGATCCCTAGAGACAGATCTGCATCTCCTAGGAGCTTTGCTACTGACACAGTCTCTAGCAGACTGTCTGCCTTTCATGGATGGTGCTTTCCAGCATCTATCTTCTCCACTTGTTCCATTTTAAGAAGTTCAATTTAATTTCCATTTCAGTGGAGAGGCCCTTGGCAGATAGGATTTGTCACTAACTGGGCACCATCTCTTCCTTCTCTTGGGGTCACCATAGAGAAGAGATTTGGACCATGGTCATGCAGATCAAGCCAGCATCATATAGAAAGTGCATAAAACAGTTATGTGTTCTATTATGGAATGGCAGATGGCAGATAAGGTCTCATAAAGATCCTTACTCAACCAGCGTCCAAGGCAAGGCAGGAGCTGGGGCATTTCCCATCTGAGGGGTTCATGGACTGGTTAGCATCGGTCCTTTGAGGCTGAATGAAACAGGACCTTGTCCCCAGGATGTTTGGCCAAGCCTTCCTGGGGGTCCAGTACATCTCAACCCACTGCACAGATAGGTACGAGGCAAAACTAAGCTTGGCTGGGCAACCAGTCGTGAGGATGGCTGTAAGCAAGCAAGTTGTCAGGGTTGTTCAGGCGCATTAGGAGGAGCAGCACTTGTGCATTAATTCAAAGCGGAAAACTACCAGAAAGCAGAGGCAGTCATACCTGGGATGGCCGTGGGCTGGGCTGAGGTCTTGAACACAAAATGAGCTGCCTTGGACTTCCCTTGCTGATTTTCAGCCACCACGTACACTTCGTACTCAGCATTCCAGTCCAGGGATTTGAGCATGACGTGGTCACTGCCAGATGGGAGCCTGATCTCTGGTTTCCACTCAGAGGAGATCTTCTGGGAGAAATCGGCAGGAAAGATACCAGACACCAGAAAGCTTTAATAAAAATGCTGGTGAGACCAGCTAAAAAGCAAAACTTAGGGATTCTAAAACTATAGATGTCAAATTACAAAACCAAGAAGAAATAAAAGAACATGGTCCTTGTTCTTCATGAACAAAGATCCAGAGAATTGCACAGATGGGGAGGTCAACCTTGAAGGTTTGCAAATGCCAGTGTGGCAAGGGGCTAACACGCTCACCATCTCAATACCTTCAGGGCATTCAGGGGCTTAAGTACACTCCCCCTTGGCCCAGTCTACATTGGGCACATAGACGTGAGGGCTTTCTAGAAGTGTAGTTAAATGAATATGCTTCTTGTCTTATTTTAGAATTCTGCTCACACTGAGGTGTGTGATTCACCTTTCTGACATGTGAACACTACATAGATTCTAATTTCACTACCAACGATCATTTATTGAGCACCCTCTTTGTGCCAGGCACTGACCTAAAGGCTGTCTACATATATTCTCATTGTGTCTCTACAACAAGTCTACAGGAGGTTTTGTCAGCCTCTTACCAAACCCGATGATGTGAAAGGGGGTTAGGTGACTTCTCAAAGTTACCCTGCAATCAAGGTTAGAGCTAAATCTGGCTGGGCCCAAAGCTGTGTAGGGTGCTTTCATGGTAGGGAGCTTGGCACACATCTATTGAAATGAATTTTGTTTTTTTTTATTCCACACAGTATGACTTGATCTCCAGCTCAATGGATGAGGTTCTGCTGCCAGGCCTGACCCAGACATGCTCAGAAGGCCCACAAGGAGCACCCCACAAGGAGGGCCCCATACAGCATTACCCAGGGCAAAATGACAGGCTCTAAGCTAGAATTCTGGGTGTGTCTTTTTTCTCAGCCAGCACTCTCTCTGGTTATTGCCTTCACCTATGCCAAAGAGTTTGTGCTAGATAGGAGTCTACAAAGCCATTGTTAAGCAACTGCCTCCCTAACAAAACACTTGTGGGAAAAGATGCAGAGACTTTTGGAGGCCTCTGCGAAGTCTTCGTGTGGTTCTGTGGTTCTGTTTCACCTATGTCCCTTCCTCAAGGCCTGTGCCCTGAGATACATGCTGGACACACAGGAAGGTCTGACAAATGCTTATTGAATGACAGGCTGCTCTTGGAGAGCACAACACGGCAACAGTGGAAGGCGGGTCCAGAGCTTCACAGACACAGGGCTGAGGCTGGACAGGAGTCATCTTACAGCAAAAGGGGTCTTACCAGGCAAAATCATTTGGATCAGTCAAAAAGACACCTTTAAGAATGTGATAATGCTCATGCCAGTGCCTGAGACCATTATGGGGAAACCTAAGAAGGAAAATTCTGGTTTCTAAGAGCCTAACCGGGACGTGTGGGCTGTGCTGTAAGTTAGCTTTGTGTCTATCACTATGGGGTCCTGTTTTCATTTAAAACAAAGAAATTGAGCTGTCTGTCTTTACTCTTTTTTCTGTCTTCCTCAGCAAACATTGTTACAGAAGAGACAACCAGACTACAAAGCAAATATTCAATAAAGCAAACATTATGTTATATAATATGTATTAATAATATATGATAATATTTAGCAAACATTAGGTTTTGAAGTGAAAGGGAGAGGATGGTTAACATTATTGAAATCTAACATAGCTTGGGATTTTATTCAGGTTTCTTTCTAACGCATCTACAATGACTGGCCCTGGAGGCTGCCTCCCTTGGGAGAGCTGGAGCCTGCATCTTAGCAGAAACTATAGTTACCATTTATAGAAGCTTCTAAGTGCCACACATTCTTCAGGTTCTTTGCAGATAATATTGCGAATTTTACAACTTGGCAATTTATTCTTATCCCCATTTTACAGGTGGACAAATGGAGGTTTTGGAAGATTGGGTGACCTAGTCAGGTCTTATGCTGGTACGTGGTAAAGCTGAAACTGGATGCCTTGCCTGTCTGGCTCTAAGACTCATGCTCTGTCTATTGTTAAGCCACATTAGCTTAACAATGGCCAGAGGTAGTCCACTCTACCAGTCCATCTGCTTCCAGTGTAGCGTGCCAAGACCTGCCTGGTCCTGGCATCCTTCTCTGCCATGAGGAAGCCACAGGGACTTCTCATTCAGTGGTCCCTCTGGGCTGGGCCTTAAAAGGTCAACTGAGTTTTTCCTTGCTATGCCAGATCACCCCTGGCATAACTTAGAAATTAAGTGGGAAGGAGGGCTGAGTGGATTGACAGCCTCTCCATTGATTGAGAAGAGTGCCTGGAGAACTATGCTGGAACAACTTTCTAGAAGCCTAATCAACTGATGACCTGAATGTCATTTCCACAGAGGTCAATCACATGACAGAGGGAGGAAGCCAACTTCCTAGAAAAAGGCTTACTTGGGGCAACTTGAAGAAAGGAAACTGATTTCTGGCTCATTATTTTCTACTGCTAAGAAACCCTAGCAACAGGCTGTTCCCAATGCCCAGAGACTGTCTTTACATCTCTTAGCAACTGGTTATGGTTGGTGATGGACAAGCATCATTCAATTTGGAGGTTGGGGTTGAAAGCTGCAATGCTGAATATCTTGAGTCATGAGCAAGATGGAAGAGGCTCAGAGCCAAAGAGCAGGGGAAGGAAGCAGCACAGCTTTAGGATCTTAAGGCAGCCTCAGACAGGGGTAAAAGCCCAGGCTTATCAGTCACTTGGCCCTGGATTCAAACTCTGGCTCACCTAGCTGGGTAAGACCTCCAGCCACTGCTGTAGCTCTGGTTACTTCACCTGTACAGTGAGGAAAACCTTAAGACTTGCTTCATGGGGATTTTGTGCAGAGACTATGCATACAGCACCTGGTCCATAATATAACATCAAAAATAGCAATTGGTAGATATCAGTATGGCCCTTGCCAAAACAAACAAACAAACAAAGACAAAAAACTAAAGAATGGCAAAATAACTTTGTAGAAAATTTTAAGACCCAGGAAAAATTGTGGGTCTGTCACCACCCCAGTCATTTTAGATATTTTCAAATGGTCCCATCCATGGTCTAACAGTTGCAGTTAGTCTTGGGATTTAAAACCCTAAGGTCCATGAGTCAGCTGCACGACACAGGACAAGAACTGTCTTACTCCTTCCCCACCTGGACTTCACATGGTTGCCTCATCAAAGGATAAGGCAGGTATCAGGGATGCAGGGATGGGGTGGAGTCTAGGGGAGGATACTCACCGCTCGGTACTTGACCAGATAGTGTCTGATGGGGGAGCCGCCGTCATCTTGCTTGATCAAGTTCACCTTAATAGAGTTCCCGTCCTCTCCCATCTGCCCTTCGAGCTTAGGTGCACTGGGCTCCCCTGAAACAGCCAGTGAACTCAGGTGAAATTTTGGTCCACACAATGATAATCAGATCCATCACAATGGGATATAGGGATGGGAGGGGAAGGCTGGGCACTTTTCTTGCGTTTCCACAAATTCAAATGGTTAAAATGCAATAAATATAAAACCTCTGAGTTCTACTTAGTTGCCTCACTCAGTCCTAGCTCAAATGGAAGGTGTCTTTGGATACTTTCTGGGCAACACTCTGTTTTACTAACAGGGTTTTTCTGTCTCTCTCACTGCTACTTGCATTTCCTTTCAGCTGCTCTCACACTGCCGATACAATTTTTATAAGCCTGGCACATCTTGACGGATAGCCTGAAATATGGGAAAATGTAAATGTTTAAGTAAAAAAGTTACACTCATAAAATTATTTTTCAAAACAGCCCAGTTTTTCCCTTGGGTACATCACTCACCCAAATGCCCAAGGGCCTGATCCAACGGGACTCAATGATGTTACGTTCTTGTGACCAGCTTTTCATGAATTAAAATTTTGTTGCTTAGAATCATTTAGAAAAATAAATTTCCAGTTAAATAAAATACAAACTGTCATAGGCAAGTTTCCTGTACCTATACTACATTTATGGCTCAACTGAGTGAGTGATAATCCTCAGCACTTCAATGTATTAAAGCAAGCCATTAAAGTCTTTCTCTTTTGAGAGGAGAGAGAAAGAAAGGGCTTTAGCACTGCTCAACAGAAAAAGAAAAAAGTCAATGTTTTTCTTTATGTGCAGTATATGCTCGCTCAGACTGAGGCATTGTGAATCCAAGTTTAAGAAGGAAGATGAACTTGAATGTGAAAAACTACCAGGGCTGGGATGGCTCTTCCATGAGACATGGATTTACTTTGAGAGAAACTATTTTGTTAGTATATGCTGAAAGCAACAAGCTGAGAGAATATCTGATATAAAGAGTAACAATTACGATTCAACACACTTGGGAATCCTGCACTTACTGGGAGGAGTCACCTCCATTATTATCTCTTGAGCTCAGACAGGAAGCTTGGGGATGCTATGCAATGGTTACCTTACAGGCAACCCCCCCTGGCTGGCCAGGAAAACAACCACAAACACATGATAGAAGAACCAGGAAAAGGGTGTCACTAGGCTGTGGACCTCATCACCCAACTCTGTACCACTGGCCTTGTGTGAGCAGGTTGCTGGCAGAGGTGGTGTTCAGCTTGGTCTCCTTTCCTGGCTACTTTGTGAGCCTCCTCCCTTTGATATAAGGAGGAACTGGAGAGAACTAACACAAGCCCTGCTATTTTAGCCCAGCAGCATGCACATCACCTGGAACCTGTTAGAAATGCAGACTCTCACTGTAACAAGATCCTCGGTGACCTGTGTGCACGGTTAGGTTTGAGCAATGGTAGTGACAGAGACAAATAAACCCTGTAAAGCAGGAAGGATACACGGTCTTGATGTGTAAGGGATATTTAGGAAAAGTTGTGCTTCTTATTTGTTTTCTACAACCAGCAATTAAAGAGAAATAAATACAGGATTACCAAAATAAATGGGCTTCACACAAAAATTGTCCTGATTTTGAGCTACTATCTAGCCACTCACCCAAACTACTCAGGGAAATATGTAGACATCTGGTTTAGGTATGTCAAGGAATGTGGGCTTTTCTAAGTCTTAGACACAAATTTAGTATGTCTGCATCATTCTAAGTGTCTAGTGTCAAAAGCAGCTCAAAGTAGAGTCTGTTTTAGAGTAGGCAGGAGCTCTGTGTAGATTCTGTAATGTTGAACCAATAAAAGGATGAGACACAGTAGCACTTGGTAGGTTCTCTTTTCCGACTGAATTAGGATAACCAACTGGTCTCAATTAGGCTGGAACATTCCAAGTTTTACCACGGCAAAATTTGTCGTCCCAGGCAAGCTGGGATGGCTGGTGGCCCTGACTGAAGGGCTATGTACATTAATTGCAACATTCTGGATGTTGGATGGTCTATCTGCCTTATGAAGAAGGCAATTTTTATCAGGCAGTATCAGTGGCCCTTCCAACACACCGAACAGGTGAGGACCACATGCTCCCCCGGGACTCCTTGGGAGCATTCAGAGATGAGTTCCTGGGGGCTGCTTTGCCCCACCCTTCTCACTCTTTCCTCGTGGAATGGAGCAGTGTGGGTTTTCAAGGCTGAGTCAATAGCATGAAACACCTTGTCTGAACTCTGCTTTGAGGGAGGTGTGATGACAACCACATCACCACCTCTGTCCATGTCTGCAGCATGTGGGCACTGGATCGAACACTAGGGTTCCTTCCAGCTCTGCCTTGGGATGACATTGTGACAGGGTCATTGCTCTAGACTGATCTCCCAACTACGCCTCTGCTGTTTCTTACAACACCACGGGAGAATGAACATTTGATACATGCCTTCAGCCAATTTTAGGGAGATACACCCTAAGATCAACAATTTCATATCTCTAAGGCACAAAGTTGTCAACTTTTGCTTTACAATTTTGAAAACTTTTCTTAAAAAGCGTCCATCTTTGAAAAGAGAATCCCGAGTCCCTTTAGAGACACATGAACAAAAATCGCTCTAAGGAATCCTTGCATAACCCAATGGCCCAGACAAACAACTTTCTTATGTTTGGATTTTTTTCCAAAAAAAATATAATTGGAATCACAAAAAAGTCCTGAAAAACTGTGCCATAGTTATAGTTCTAACATTTACCATAGTTAGAACACTATAATTTGCTACCATGTTATTTGAGTGACTACCATGTTAGTCAGATATGTACTATTTTCTCATAGAATTTAGAGCATTTTCTATCATGTAATTATTTGGTGTATTACTTAGGGTGCTTTGTCCCTACAATTTATTTATTTATTTATCCACCGAATTTATTTATTCAACGAATGTGTGTACTGCGTGTCTGCTAGGTACCAGGGAGATTATCAGGGAACGGAGTCTTAAAGGTAAGATATGCTTTTGCTAGCTAAATCAAAGAACGTAGCTATGATCTTAATAAAAATAGTGGGATCCTTAAATCAGAACATAAACCTTCCTCTGACAGTATTCCTATAGGAAGATCATTTTCAACTAACATCAATGAGATTTTGATAAACTTCGTGGCTCTATGACTTGCTGTAAGTACAGTAAGATTTGGAGAAAGCAATCATTTACTCAGTTGTCTAATTCATCTTCAAATGTTTACCACCATTCATGTTTCTTAAAGGTTAGAAATGGGGTTAAAGAGCCTTTCCTAAGCTCTCTGAACAAAGCCATACTTGACAGGGAAGAAGTCACTGCATAAGCAGTGAGAACCCAGCATTCAGGAGACTCATTGCTTAATTGAATACATTAGCAGAAGAAATGATTTAAAGGGTCCTAAGGTTCTAGGGTGGCTGCTGTGATTGAAATCATTATGGGCAATTTCAGCAAAACCAATATTGCAATTATTTGTAAATGTTGGTTTGCAATTCAGCAGCAATAGGCAGGTTGCTCTGACAAGACCCCTGGGGTTAATTATACCCCTTGAGTTTAGCTTCAGCTATGACTCAAAATTTTCCCCCAAATATTTTATGCAAAGACGAAAGTAGCAGTACCCTAAAAATAAACCTTGACAATAATGAATATGAAATGCTGTTGTTCTAGTATTTTCTAGCAGAAGGTGAATAATCATCTCAAGAAAAAAAGAATGTGCCACAGAGGCACACACTGTCAGATATATCATAGGCAGTTCTATGAAATTCTCCCTAGAAACCATAATTGAAATGTATATTTCTGGCCATGGAGATTGTAGGTTCCTCCTTTGTAATTACTGGGCTTCTGTGCTCTTAAATCTGAATCTGCTTCAGGCCCTTCTTCCTATCAGCAGGAGCCATGGGGTTAGGAACTACTGCTAGATTTATGTACCAAGTACAGGGCATTGGGAAGCATTTGTGAATTTTAGAATGAACACTATTCTGCTTCTGACTCAAAGAAGTCGAAGCACCGAGAGCTATACATTCTGCATTAAATGCTGAGGTGCCAAACAGCTATCTTCCAGACGGCTTGATCTGTTCTCTACTCATCCTCTTTGTTTCCTCTCCCCTAGGGACCCACACAAAGTTTCCGGGTCTGAGTGTTAAACCAGTGATGGATGTAGGGCTTGCATTAAAATCTTTTGTTACTATCAATCAACATTGTCACGCATTAAAAATACTGTTCATTTTGTTTATCCTGACTCCTGTCTCCTTTGGTTGGTTTTTTCTTATAAGCAAATTGAAACTTATGTATACTGTTTTGATTGATTGCTTTTAAAAAGCGAATGTATGATTTGGCTATTCAGATATGAAGCCTATGCCTATTTCATTTTTCCAACTCAGAAACACTACAATTTTATCAAGAAATTATTGACAGGTTCTTGGGAGGTGAGCAAATTACCTTAGAGAATTGGGATTTAGAGTTATTGGACCACCAACTCTCCTTGAAAACAGCTTAGTTGTAGATTATCACACAAAAAATGTGTGATCCATGTTGTACACATTCTTGGATCCTCATGACTCTCTCTGATGCCTTTTTTGGTAACTTACCCAGCCTTCTGACAGTCCCCAAGAACAGCCTGCCCAGGCTAAGGATGGGTGTCAATATGCTTTCAGCATTATTCCCCCCAAATCAGGCCTCTGGGGTCAAGTATTCTATCTCCTCTCCAGGGTTAAGGAGGTGTTTGTGCTAAGTAACCTGACTCTGTCATCCTAGCCCTTGGCTCCAGGGAAAGTCAGGATACAGAATGAGTGGATACAGTCGTGGATAGTTCACCAGGTTCTATGGAAAAAAGATTCTTAGTTCTCTGGGACTGAGCTCACTGAGACACCTGGCCCATAAATCCTTTTCAGCACTGGTTTTCTTAGGAATGGTGAATGTGTGTGCTGAAGGTGGGGTGGCAAATGGCACAAACTGAGCACTGACAAATGAGCTCTGACAGACGGAACCACAAAAATACCAATTCCCTTTTCGTGGGTGTCATGAAAACACCAACAGATTAATTGATCAATTATCTTTGTTTCATTGTCCTAAAAAGAAAATATGACCATGAAGGTATGGCTTGTGGTTATGAGGCTGATCCAGGCTGAGGAAGTTACGACAGAAATAGCTATCACCAACAATTAACTCGGCTCCTGCCTCCACAGCCACAGGGTTGGGGCGGGGTAGGGTGGGGGCACGTCTTCAACAGCATTTCATGGACATTAGATGGGTTACTAAGAAGAATGAGGCTTCTGGGCGTGTTCCCACCCTCATACTGGTAACCCTAAGGGAACTGGCTGCCAAAGCCAGCCCTGGCCCTAAGTCTCTACTCACAGGATTTAGGCTGATACACATCACTGCCTCCTCCTTCAGACTATTCCCACTAACTCTCTACCCTGAGAGCCACCAGTGTGGGAAATCCTTAGAAATAAAGGCAATTAAAGCAAAAACTCTGGTGAAAAGTCTATGTTGATCTGCCAGAGACCGTGGCCATCCAGACACACAGCTGTAAAAAAAAAAAATAAAGGAGGTGTGGAAGGAGTGGTTAGTGATGTTTTCAATCTAAGAAGGAAGAGTAGGTGTTAAAGAGTTTAGTTCATCAGAATCAGCATTTCCAAGTCAGTGTCAGTAGCTAAAGAAAAAAAAAGATCATTATGAATGGATGGGGAGGGAGCCATGCTCAAACATGCAGCACGTGACAGAGGGGTGCAGGGAGCTTCGCAACACACACATGCTGGTCGGGGAAGGCGGGGGAGTCCCAGTTACACACAGTCCTCAGCAGCTGATGGACAGAACATAGCTCTGTGGAGTCACTGGAAGTCCTGAAGTTACATGAGGCCATGATGGCAGAAATAAACTTCTCTGTGGAACATTGAAAACTGACTCTTGTCATCCTATGACAGCTGCCTAAGCTTATCTGTCATGAGCTTCCACACTCAAGTCCTGTAGGCTCAGGAGCTGACTAACTACAGAGACTGGTGGGCAGTTCCTGTTTTACCTACCTTACTCATTTAGAGCTTCTGGACTCCATAAACACTGTCCAACCGAACTTAGAGGTGGATGGAGCATGCAGCATATGTTAAGTGCATCTCAGGCAATATTTTTGTTTTATGTGGGTGTGGAGAGAGGGTGGATAGAGAATACCAGATTTCATCAACTGTTGGGTATACAACTCCTTGACATGAGAAAGACATCCAGCTCATTTGAAAATTTTGAATTCAGGTCCAATTCACCTGCAGTGCTTACTAAAGACCAGGGAAAGGAAGTGATCACTGTGCTCAAGGTTTATTTCTCTCCTCTGTAAATTTTAATTGTCCTGATCTCTCTATTTCCTTAAGCTTTATTATTAAAGGCCACTCCCTGCTACTGCTTGTGGCTCTCCTGAGGAAGTCCTATTCCTGACCCTTGCAGATGGCAGGACAGGATCTGTCATGGAAGGAACATAGTTTGACGAGGGGTAATGATAGCTTTGGAATTCCATAAGGCTTTCAGTGATTTTTTTTTTAGGACTGATCACAGTTTTTACTGACAGCCAAGATCACTGCTAAGGCATGCTTCTAGGGCAATTATAGAAAACATCTAATATTTCTTGTTTTTGTTTAAATGTTTGGAAGAGTTCTTTCTTTAGAGGAGTAAGTTTCTACTTTAATGTTGTGCTTTGCTTCATTCTGAATTACAGCATCGCACAGAAATGACCAAACCTGTTTTAAAGAATAAACAAATGAGTTCCAAAGCCAATATCCAGCATCTGCTCACATTTAGTGTCTCGGGGGAAGGGCTAGATCTTTTTCCAGAACATCAGTATTATGGTTTGGATATGAGGTGTCCCCAAAAAACTCCCACACTAATGAAGGAATGTTTGGAGGTGAAATGACTAGATTATGAGAGCTATAACCTAATCAGTCCATCCTCATTTGAATGGACTGACCGGATGGTAATTGTAGGCAGGCAGGGAGCAGCTGGAGGAGGTGGGTCATTGGGGTACACCTCGAACGGGTTCTTCTTCCTTATGATCTCTGCTTCCTGGCAACCATGAGATGGAGAGCTCATGGAGAGCTTTTGCCACGATGTTCTGCCTTATCTTGGGTCAAGAGCAAGACATTTGGCTGACCATGGACCAAACTTCTGAAACCATGAGCCAAAATAATCTTTTCTTCTGCTAAGTGGTTCAAGTATTCTGGTCACAGCAATCAAAAGCTGACTAATACAACCAGTCACCGAAGAGTCACCACAAGTCTGAAAGAAGTGTGCTTCTGCTGGTTGCCAACCTTAGGGAGGTACTAAAACCATAGTATTTTGGATGGATCTTGAGTTTAGAAAATCTTAAGTTCCCAATATTCTCTGCCCTATGACTGACAGATCAAGATAATATTTGAAGGTAGGTCAACTCTTACTGTGCGCAGCATCAGGTGTCCTTCTGGGAATGTTCCCACTATATTTCCTATGATGTAAATATCAAACAGCTCTTTTTGGAAATGAGGGTTGCTCCTGTGCAAGTTTAGGAGTCTGGTTGTAAATGGGACTAGAACGGGCTACGCTGCCAGACCTACAAAGTGGGTAGATGCAGGATGAAGGAGAGGGTACATACATAGGGCTAACACATGTGGGGAGCATGAAACAGAAGAGACAGGGAACAAAAAACATGCAAGACGAGCTGTTGATGGTTTTGACTGTGTGGATGTCGCCCAATCAGTTCTCAGAGAAGTGAGGTCCAATGGGAAACCCTTGCATGCATGGGCACACTGGGTGGTTATTGGTGTTAGTTTTGCTTTTGTGATCAATACAGCCTGTATGTATCTCAGGGTGTGATGTGAAGTAAAAACTTTCAGTTAGGAGAGAGGGGGATGCATTTGACTCCCAGGGCAGGTTCTAAACAGGCATTCAATTTTAGTGGGGGAAGTTGTGAGCAGAGGCTTCCTTCTCTCTTTATGGTAAATGAGAAATGTTTTTAACAAGGTTGTGACAGGCACAATATTAACTAATTATTTTGTCACCGCTATGTGCTTAATTAGGCTATAATTTTATTTCCTTTGCTACAAGGGTCAATCATGTGCTTCTTGATTACACGGAGATCTCCAGTCATGGTAATTGCCAAGTGACTTTTGCTTGATTTGTCCCCCCTGCCTGGGGGAGGGCCACTCTTGAAAAGTGACACCTCAGTAATCACAGCCAAACTGCTTTAATGCAAATTCCTATTTCAGAAAGTCTTCAATTTGCATGAATTGTATGAAGCACTCTCACTGGTTCTGAACAAATATAACCTTTGCAATGGAGTATTTCTCTCTACAGCACTTCAAGATTGCAAACATTTCCATGGGATTGTGACTTATTTTAGAATAATAGTGCGGCACAGAACTTCTGGATATAAAGTTAAATAACAATGCTATAGGGCTAATGACAAACATGTTTCTGGGAAATATTTTTTATGAACTCTTCAGAAAAAAATTCAAGTTTGCCGACTGTGCTGTGGCTAACGTGGCTTTACTGTGGAGAGCAGCTGATGTGACCAAATGTCTTGAAGCAAAATATTAAACCAAAGACAGTCACCTTATCTGATTGCCACGTTGGACAGGTTATAAGGAATGACAAATTTTAGGTGTGAATTGAGAACAAGAGGAAATCTCTCAAGTGGTTTCCCTTAGGAAATTTGAAGTGGGAAGGAATAAGTGGGCCCTCGGTGCCAGGCTGTGGTCCCAGATTTATTTCACTAATCAGAACAAAGAGTTTTACCTTCTGTTCACCAGCGTGGACGACATCATCAGCACCATGCAAGCCACATGACAAAGTCACATGATACGCACGCACATGATTGGTTGAAAGGAAAGTGGAGGAGGTCACATGGAAAATACAAAAAAATTAAAAACTGATGTAAACAATGGGCAGGGAGAAAAATCAACAACAAAATCACAGACTAAATAAAAGGAGAAATCAAATTAAATTAGCAGCATATTTAAGAAACATTGGGAGGACAGTGAAACTGCCCAGAAATAGGAGAATAATAAATCATAAAGAGCATTTGGTTAAGAACACCAATAAGCATTAGATAGAGCTGCAACACTGCATATTAATACACACTAAGGAACATGAACACTTGTTCTGGAATGGGGAGGTGTTTCTGTCAGGACCCAGATGTCAGAGTCAATCCAGGAGACTGTTAAAGGAAAAGAACAAAATCAAGTCATTATTCACAGACTCCAGAAATGTCTCAGCATCCTTGGAAAACAAAGGCAACGAAACAAGTTGAGGATCATCAAGGAAAAGTCCTGAGATTGTTAAGATGAAGACTCTAAGCCCTGAAAGAACAAAAGATTGCATTAAATTGAGAGGTCATTTCATGTTTCCACTGGTGAACAAGGTGGGGGAACATGAGCTGAATGGGGCTGCACCAGCACCAGAGATGCTGGCTTGGAAGGTCTTGTCTGGCTTCCCTACCTGAATACTCACAATATTCCTGACCCCTGCGGTCAATATTCTTGACCCCAAGGTCAAGACATATAAAGAAAAAGGCCAGAGCACATCAGGGAATGGGTTTCCTTCTGGCAGTTGAGGCAATGGCTCTTCAACACTAACCTGCAGAAACTGAAGCCCTGGCCCAATGCGCTGAGAACCTGACGTTAAACAAATGCTTGACAGCATGTGGATGAAGTTTTATCTCCAGACATGAGGCTACACTGAGAGAAGATGAATGTGAGATTTGCAATGTAAAAAATACTTTCCCATATTCATATATGAATACATGACCAATATAATTCCACATCATGTACAACTGGAAGAATGGGAAGTTGTACTCCATGTATGTATAATATGTCAAAATATATTCTACTGTCATGTATAAAACAAAGAACAAATAAAACAAAATAGTATTCTCATTTGGATTCTTCTCCATTCCTTTCAGTCCTGTGTTGTATCCTACATTCCAATTTGGAACTGCAGGATCTTGACCTCTGAGAAGGCATTTTGGGTTTCCTATCTCAACTTTCACAGGCCTGGGGAAGTTCTGGTTATTGTAAGTTGAAGCTAAGGGGGAAGAGGGAGATATATAACTTTTGGCAACAGGCACACTGCTGATTAAAAATAATTAGAGAGGGGCTGGGGTTGTGGCTCAGTGGTAGAGCACTTGCCTTGCATGTGTGAGGCACTGGGTTCGATTCTCAGCACCATATATAAATAAATAAAATAAAGATCCATTGGCAACTAAAAAAATATTTAGAAAAAATAATTAGTTCTATATGACCTGCCACTGTAAGCTACCAGTGTGCACTTCTTATTGTCCAATAGCATGCCTTGCCGGGAGTATATGCCACTGAGCAGCTTCTCTTTTAATTTTATTTAAGATACATTTATTCACTCATAATTATAAATGAATCAACACACACATACAAAACTAGGAGATATTATTTATTTTCACCCTTTGATGATGGATGGAGTTTTGCATGCTTATAGCTACTTTGGTATTAGTTCCACTGCAAGTCACATGTGCTACATTTTGTCTTGCTGAGGAGGAGCCCACTCATGATAACTATAGGTTACTGCCCACTTGTGGCTGCCTCTCCTTTATCTCAGGATGAACTGGAACCTACAATGTGGGTCAGTGGACAAGTGGTCCAAAATAAAACAGATCCAAACTTTCTTCCTTTCAATGTCACAACTAAGCATTTTGTCTGTGGGTGGAAATGGTTGCTTAAGAATTAAACATGACAGGGGACAAACACTTCATTTTTCCTTTAGGAAAAATCTCGAATGAAGGTTACGTTTTACTGATAGAGAAGACCAAGCTAGGGAGATGCATTAAATATGACACAGGTGTACAAATACATCACACACACAGCTTTCTCGTACTGTGTGTGTGCACGTGTGGAGGGCACATACTGCACCAGACTAAAAAAGGATGGGAGGGACACTGTAGAAGAAAGGGTGCTGTTAGCTGCATTCCTTTACCAAACGCAAAAGGAAAACAAACCAACAACAAAGAAACCTCATTATCTGAATTAAACTCACAGCTCATTGTCACCCACTCTGCCTTGCTGACAAAATGAAACCTCAAAAGCAACAGGAATTAAAATTCATCGCAGCATACACACGAAGGGAACACCAAGAAAGCAGACCCTTAGCTGTGTTCTGCAGGAGAAAAAAGAACCATTTCATGCAACACACAGAACCAGGAAACTCTTTTCTTCTCTGTTAAATGTCTCAGAAGGCTTGGCCCAGGGAGCAGGAGCTATACTCTGCATACCTGCTTTCTGCCTTCTTGCTCTGACTACTGCTGGGTGGGATAGGTGTCTTTTTTTTTTTCTTGTGCACCCAGAAATATTGTAAAACCTGAAACCTTCATCCAGCTTTGGTGCTCAAACACTACAAACATGCACATACACCCCTATAGCCTAGCCAGAGGACGTAGGTCCTCAACACATCTGACTTCATTTTAGAGCACCTCAAGGTCAGCTTGGAAGCTATATACAGTGGTGATCAGTGTTGTGTTTTCCACGTTGGGAAAAGACAATCTGGTCAGGCTCTGAACTCTACTGTCAAGGGTTGAATTCTAGCACTTTCATCTGGATTTTCAACCCAGAGGGAGCCTGGGTTAGGTTTCTTCCGTCCATCATTTCTCTAGCACTGCAGAGGAAGCCTGAAAAGAGACAGAAGGAAGCTCAGGCTCACCTCCTCCGAGTGTACTCTGTGCAGTGAGACAAAGGCAGCTATACTGTCAGGAGGCAACTCCTTCCTTCTCTGCATCACCCTCCACCTTTCCCTAAGCAGCTACTTCTTCCTATTTCTTTCCTTTCTCTCAGTCGTTTGCGTTTTCTACTTTAGTGCGCGCGCATGTGTGCTTGCGCATGCGTGTGTATTTCAGAGGGAGGGGCAACAAAAGCCAGGAAGGAGTTGGTGTTCTTTGTCTGCTTAGAGTTTCCCTAATCTTTTTATATTTTTAATGTGAAAGTCAATTTGGAAAGGCCTCCTCATGCACAGAGCCTTCTACAAATAATCACCCTGTTCTTTTGGGGATGCTTGGTTTGCTCCCTAGGCCAAGCAGATAGCATGCTTTGGAAATCATTCTAGGCGAGGGGTCTCCATGCATTCCCAACTATTGCTTTTAATAAAAGGGGAAACAACAGGCAGTATGGCAACTCAGAAGTCAGCCCGCCAACAAGCAGCAATCAGAGGTGCAGCTGAGTCCAGCTCAGCTCCATACTCACTAGACAGTGCTGAGGACGTAAGGGTAGGAAGAGACCAGGTTGCTATGAAATGTGAAGGACAGAGAGGGTGACAGAAAGGTGAAAGGAGAACGGAGGTAAAATCGTAAGTCTATATGTATGTACGTGTTTGTACATATATTTTATTTATTTAAAATTGTTTTTAGTTGTTGATGGATCTTTATTCATTTTATTTATTTACATGTGGTGCTGAGAATTGAACCCAGTGCCTCATGCATGCTAGGCAAGCACTCTACCACTGAGCCACAACCCCAGCCCTATTTTATTTATTTTTTAATTAATTATTTTTTGGTACCAGAGATTGAACCCAGGGGCATTTAACCACTGAGCCACATCCACAGCCCTTTTTACTTTTTTTATTTTGAGACACAGTTTCACCAAGTTGCTTAGGGCCTCACTAAATTGCTGAGGCTGGCTTTGAAACCACGATCCTCCTGCCTCAGCCTCCCAAGGGCTGGGATAACTGTGTGCACCACTGCACCTGGCTACATATATTTTATATATGGATATCATAAAGAAAAGACAGATGATGAGGGAATATTTTCACTCTCTTCTTCCCTAATTTATCAATATTAATATATAATATTTTAAAAAGATTATCCAAAATTTTGCTGACAAAGGACTCACATACAGCAAGAAAAAATACACCCCTATTTATCCTTTAAAAAAATTTTTTTTTTGGTATCAGGGATTGAACCCAAGGACATTCAACCACTGAGCTATTTCCCCAGCCCTTTTTATTTTTTATTTTGAGACAAAGTCTCATTAGATTGCTTACAGCCTTGCTAAATTGCTGAGCCTGGCTTTGAACCTGTGATCCTTCTGCCTCATCCTCCCAAACTGCTGGGATTACAGGAGTGCACTACTGTGCCCAGCCCCCTTTTATTCTTACTATCAATTTCAGCTGCTACAAGTTGGACACTCTGGTTTGTTTGTTTTTTTTACATTTTTCTTCAATTTCCACAAACACCTGAAAGGTAAGTGGAATCCACCCTTCGTTTTAGAGATGACAATCCTGAGATTTCGGGAGGCTGAGTGACTCATCAGAAGTCATGGAGCTGCAGGCAGAAAGAACAGATTGGGATTTGTGTTTCCAAGGCCTGCACTGCTTCTGCTATAGCACATTGCCGGGGATGGCACTGTGTGGCATAGTGGGCATGTTTCTGAGTCAAAAAGAGAACAGAGGGCATCTGAGCTTGGGGCCTGAGTCACCTTTTGAGGCTGAGCCCACACATCAGTGGCTTCTGCTGTACCAGGGAGAAGAAAGCCAGCCGGGCAGGGCCACCTCGCCTGTGTATCCGCTTCTGTGTGCTGCTCTGAGTCCATGCTGGCATCACACCCTACCCTTGTTCAGCTGGTGTCTCACTTTGCTCTGCCCCCTCCCACACCTCCTCAGACAACTAGGCTTAAAACTCCAAAGATTAGGAGGCCCAGAGTGCTCTCTACTCATGGGGATCCAAAGGAACAAAAGGACAGAGCAGCAAAAAATGACATGACTAGAAATGAGTCAGGCTCAGCCAGGATGCCACAGCCTGAGGCTGAGCTGAGCCAGTGGTACTGATCAGGTGGGCAAAGCAGAGCTAAATGAATGCTGTGATGTTTGTTGTTTCTTTAGGCTGGTGGGTGGAGGCTAACCACATAATATTTTAGAGAAGGAGAAAAGCAAGACTCGCTTGCAAAGGGTTAAATAATTTGCCTCTTCACCTACTGCCAGTCATATCTGCATGCAGACACTGTTTATTTTCCAACAAATATTTATGAGAAATGTATGCATTTATGGATAAAGCAAAAGTTCTGGGCCTCACTCTCTAATTTCAATGTTTGAATCCAACTGTGCCAGTTAAAATAAAGGGTAAAACAGCACCTCAAAGCATTTTGTATGATCCTGCAGAGCAGATACTTTTCTTGGTAAATTCCTTTGGCTTCTCCAAATACCAGCTTTGGTCTGGCCAACTGGGAATCTGGAGGATAGGGCCAGCCATGGCAGCCTTAGAGAGTCTCTCTGCAAAGTTTCCTGTCCAGAGCAATGTTCTCCCCTTTGGGAGTTAAGAGAGGCCCGGGGCCTGTTTCTCTTTCTATTTGCTTCCCTAAAACCTGATGAGGCTTCTTGTCAACAGAGTTGAATTATCACCTGGTAAAGAACATAACAGTAGGCAGAGGATGGAGGCTGGTAGAAAGCAACATGCAGAGAGATGGAGGAAGAAAACAATACTCACTAGCTGGTGAAGACAATGGAATAAGGGTAGAAGAGCTAGCAGGAGCCGCTAAAGAAAGAAAAATAAAGGTGAATAATAATAATAATAATAAAAAACCCAAACAAAGGGAAAACAGATCATGGAGGTACACGGACAATGAGTGACAACTGGAAATGGCAGTCCTGGGGTGTCAGTATGAGGAGATGAAGCAAATTAAAGTTGGGAAGGGAAACACCATGCATGGAGCAGGTGCCCAGCAGACCAGCAGAGTGGGGTTCCCTAACTTCAAACCATGAAACTGAGCACCTGCCAAACCTGCTGTTCAGGTAAGGAATTAAGCCAGAAGAAGCAGCAAACTTCAAACCCAGGCTGAAAATGAATAGCCAATTTGGTAGGACCAGTGGTCTCCACAGGATCAGAGGGACAGCAGGAAAGTGAACCTGGACCTCAGCTTAAGGTAAACTGTTAGAGGAGACAAAGACTCTGTTTTTTTCAAGTCACTTTCTATATGTGTATTTATATATTGGAACATATTTATATATGTGGCACACACTTATAGGAAAACCTACAAGCCTCACTTTCTAATTTTAATAACTAAATGAAATGGAAATACTTGTTCTACTTAATGACTGGGTGAGGTTCATGATCATTGGTCATACAGATGATACTACAAATACCTCTCTCCTCCAGAAAACTCCCTACAGAATATGACCATTTTGATATTGCTATGAGAGTGATGTCAATAATGTTCAGTGTTCTTCTTACACTCTGGAGAAAGGGAAGGTTGAGACTGGGCTAAACAAGTTACACTAACCAACTTTTTGCATGAAGGATGGTTAGAAATTGTGCATCTAAGACACTGGGACACTGAATGGGTCTTTAGTTTTTCACTGGCAAATAGTCAGAAGTTGTCCCTTCAAAAATCACGAAACAAAGTTCCCTTTGAGAGTTAGATGGAATTTTGGAAAAGCATCAACACATCAGCAACATTGCCTGAATGCCTATGGTTTACCTTCCAACAAGGACACCAGATTAAACCATGACAGTACCATGTCACTGGGATCAGAGCAAGACAGGCTACTAACATGTCATAACTGGATGATCTGGTTCATTCAGGCAAAAGTATATCTCTAATTCTTATATATACATATATATATATATATATATTTGATACTACAAATACATATATGTAAGTATATATGTATATGTGTGTACATATATATGTATATATGATCATTGTATTATTCTGGTAAAGGGATGGCATTTTACCTGCTTCAGTTGCATATAGCACAATGCATTTCACGTATATTTGCATGTGTCACCTAGGGGACAACACATGAAAACAAAAATCTTAAGATGCCTCTTTCAAAAAGCAGAGACTCCTATGCAGTCTCTGTACCCTGAAAAAAACAGTCTATCTTGCTTCATGGTACAGGGGCCAATTAAGAGGTAACATTCAGGCAATGAAGTTCTCCAAGTGTGTTGTTCAATTCCGGAGAAAATGATTCATAATAATCTCTAGGTAGTTTTGACAGGAAAGCAGCTTCTCCCAAGGCAAACAGAGGTTGTAAGCTTTCCACCTGAGTCTCTTGACACCATACAGACATTTGGCTTAAAATTATGTGAAATGGGAGTATTTTCCCAGGTTAGTGTTTTATGTGTTTGGAGTCACAGCTTACTCACTACCTTCATACATGTTTGTGAACTGCATACAAAGGAACCTCCAAATTGGTAAGTCATGCTTTCTATCAGGCAGCTCAGAAGCAGGAGGCCTTCATGTGTTTTTGACTTTTGCTAGCTTGACCTGCTCATCCCTGGCTTTGATATATCCATGGCCCTGAATGTGGACAAATCTACTAAGGAGCCAAGAAGGCAACTCCATTACTGAGACATCTCAATAAATTTCAAGTGATGAGTTAAGGCTGAACACTGACCTCAACTACACCTCTCAACCCAGGGGTCTGGCAGCCAACATTTCTGTCCAGCATGCCAGCCCGTGCTGGCCCTGTGCTTTCTCTTCCTCGGGGCTGAGAGTGCACTCAGGGCCCAACTCCTAAGTCACGGGGTGCATCTGCACCTGGACAGTCTTACAGGATAGGGGTGCACTGTCAGCAGTTGAGATGAGCTAGTGTCCGGAATCAAAGCCAATGGTTCTTAGGCTTGGTGCAAGCACAGAGCTAAAATGATGGGTGATTCTGTTTGGGTGTGTTCAGGCAACCTTTGTGCCTTCCATGGAAGAGCAGTGAGAACTCATAGTAGGTCTTGCCTAAGACTTGGCCTTACTTCCTAGTTCCCAAAAAGGGAGTTTGTCACAGCAGTAGTATCATTCTTTCAATGGTATCCTTTTACAGGACAGGACTGGGGGCAGCCCGACCTACCTGGGACTAAGCCCTCACAACAATAGCTCTGGGAATCAGCATGGAAAGAGGGTGCAAGAAAAGATCCTAATAAAGTCTCACTAGTGAGAGTGGGATGTTCCCATGTGTTCACCACCTAACCCTGCTAAAGGTCTTGAAGAAAGGCAACCTCAACTTGTAAGACTATGCCTTGCTTCTCTTTATCCAAAGAAGTTTGCTTTTAAATTCTTTAAACCATAATTTCATCTGATTGAGAACGACTTCTGTGCCAATGCTGTGGTATTGTCCATGATCTATTTGGAATGGAGAGATGATGCCACCAATCTCCAAAGGGCTTCTTGGGCCTTGGTTAATTATCTGTTTTCATATTACCAGACAACAAATGATAAAGTTGAGAGAGCTCCTTTAAAAAAAAATTAAGAAAGAAAACTAAAAATTTTAGTTAAACCTTTACTTTTTCATACTGACTTTAGAAACAGATTTTGCTACTTAAAAATTCATTTTTAGAAGGTCTGAGGTGATAATGAATGAAAACCACTGTGGCCTTTCAAGTCCAAAACACAGTTGCTCTTAATTCAGTACTTAGACTCCAGTTACTGGTGAGAAGTTCATCAGCAGGCTTCATCTCTGCCTTCCTCCCTTCAACGTAACCCAGCTAGCACTCATTTATGGATCACATGCAGAAGAGAAGCAATGCAAAGACTCATTTGAAAGACCAGTGGAGGGCCAATTTAAGGATCGAGGGGGAAGGAGCTCTCCCAGCCAGAGCTGCGCCTTCTGAACTCACTTCGGGCACAGCTGCCAGCCCAGGGCAGAGAGCTGCCAGTCCTACCTGATAATTCAATTTCCCGCTGATGCACCCCACTCCCCACCTCTGAGCTGGTGCATTCAGACATCAACTT
This sequence comes from Xerus rutilus, assembly GCA_028644305.1. Taxonomy (NCBI): domain Eukaryota; kingdom Metazoa; phylum Chordata; class Mammalia; order Rodentia; family Sciuridae; genus Xerus; species Xerus rutilus. The sequence goes on along the minus strand of CM053399.1, from coordinate 86,314,159 downwards.
GGCTGAGATAGGAGATTTAGCACTTGCTTAAAATCTAACACCCACACTTAGCTACTTGGTTTTTGCTGTTGCTGCAATATTTCTGAATACATTTAAAAAGATGTGTTTCTCTGAGTGCCTTTCAGGAGCCAATAGCTTTTCATGAAAAGAGTATGCCACTTCCTGAATACCTTTCTTTCTGGGTCATTCTGGGTACAACCTTCCACCATTGCTCTGCAAGCTTAGTCTAGGAAAAAAGAGCCAAGCCTTGATGAAGTGACGTGTGTGGGTGTCTATGCAGGCTGTGTCAGAGCAGTTCCACTCTCTGCTGCAGCAGACCAGCTCTCTGTTACCCTGTTCCCTGTGTCCTGCGTTCATGGCTTCCATGCTTAGGATGTGAAAATTCTTTCCAGGTCCTTCTCCCTTGAAGGGATTTTGAGTAGTGGGATTTGCATAGCAGGGATTTGGCTCCTGCTCACATATCCTACATGATAAGCTGTGGTCACTTTTCTGGAATGCTGGCTACAGGTGAGGTGGTACTACTATGTGTTGTTCAGGGACCATTTGCAAACTTTTGCCATGCTTGGCTCAGCAAACATTATCTTTGCCACAGGGTGATCATCACACACAAAAATAAATAAATATACACAATTTCAAAAGACAGAAGTTGCATGCTCTAAAAGAGGAAGAATGTTAGCCTCTTGGAGTCACCTACAGACGTTAACAAAGGTACAACTACACTAAGGTCAGTGTGGTTAGGGCCCAGACAGTATCATCTACTTCAGCCTCTAGGGGACAAAAAAGGGACCAGAACTAAATTAAGAACTAAGACTAGCAGATGTTAACACTATGGAAACAGGTAATGAGGTATGAAGAGGCACTTACGTGGAGGAGGGCTATCTGCATTTCCCATGGATGGAACACAGACGAAAAGAAAAGCCAAGAGACAGACCCAAGGAAAAAAAAATAAGATGTAAAAGAAATGAACAGAATCCGCAGAGCACATGGAACTGGAAACTCAAATTATCAAATTACTTCAAAATGCAGAAAGAAGCAATCCCTGCAGAAGGAATGAGACAGCCTTTTCTACTTATGGGAAGAGGCAAAGGGGTCCCTTTGCAGGCCCATGGCTTCAAAGGCAGAAGCAAAGGATTCTGCCATGTGCATTTTGAATCCAGGGGCCAGGGAGAGCCCAGAGAACTCTGGCCACTCAGGAACCGGGTTCTATAGCATCTTCTTCAGCTGGATGGACTCAGGAGCCTTGCAGGGCAGCAGCTCTGTCTGTAGCAGAGTGCACCAGAGCAGGGCTTGCCTAGAGTCTGGCTGCCATGGGAAGCTAGGGCAAAGCTGGCAGGCATGAGATAAGGAAAGAGAGAATGACGGCAGGATATAGGATTGCCCTGAACAGAACCAGAGAGAAGCAACTCTCTGGAAAGGGCTTGTGAGGAGGGAGACCATAAGGAATGCTCTAGGTGAGGGAGGGCAAAGGGCAGAACTGTCCAAGGCCATGGCCATCCTCTCCCCTTCTGCATAGCAGGGATTTGGCTCTTGCTCACATATCCTACATGTGATTTAATATCTCTGCTGCATCAAAAATCCTACCAAAAATTATATGAACTGTCACTGTATCTTGTTCTTTAAAATCACAGGGTGCTTAGGGCCTCTGTGGCCCTTTGTCAAAAAGCAGATCTCCCAAATTCCTTCACACACACTGCTGGTTTTATCCCCACTCTTTGCAATACCACGTTGGTGGTACCCCCCTCCCACCCTCACCCTGCCTGGCTGCTATTCTAACAAGTTGGACCAGCTACTAGGGAAGTGTCCCCAGCCTCTTTGAGAAAGAGGATGAAAGGAGCCTGTCAGCTATCACTGAGAGCTAGAGAACTACGAGTTGGGGCCTCCATGAGCAGAGGGATCTGAAAGACAAAGGCTGTCTTCTGAACCAAGACGCAGGCCAGCTCAGGGTCCCCAAGAAGGTATGGGGAAGAGGCAGGGCAGCTGGCTTTACTTACGGACTGGCTGTGTCTTGAACCCGGAGGCTGCACTGATCTCGCCCAGTCCCTTGCCATTGAGGGCTGCCAGCCGCACTTCATATGTTGTCTCAGGCTTCAAGCCCACGATGGTGACGATGCCCTCCAAGTTGGCTGTTGTGAGAAGATGGGATGGATCACAAAAGAGTGGAAGCCTCCTGGTAACATGGAGCTATGGAGAACAGTCTGGCAGGTCCTCACAGAAGTAAACAGAACTGTCATTTGATCCAGCAGTTCTACTTCTGGGCAGATACATTTCTGAAAGCAGGGACTCAAGCAGATACCTGCACACCCATGTTCACAGCAGCCGCCTTCACAACAGCCAAAGCATAGAAACAACCCCAACAACCTGTCATAGATGGATGATTGGATAAATGAAATGTGGTAAGATGAACAATGGGATATTATTCAGCCTAAAAAAAGGGACAAAATTCGGACACATGGTATAACATGGGGGAATTGCACATCATGTTAAATGTGATATGCAGACACAAAAAGGGAACAAATATTGTATGCTTCCACTTCTGCAAGGTAATGAGGATAATCAGCTACACAGAGACAGAAAGTAGAAGGGTGGCCATCAGGGACTGGAGGGAGGACAGGCAAAAGGGAGGCAGTGTTTACTGGGTGAAGAGTTTCAGTTTGGGATGACAGAAAGGTCTGGAGCTGGATAGTGGTGATGGTTGTGACTTCATGCTTCTGAATTATACCCTTAAAAATGGCCAAATGTAAATTTACGTTATGTATATTCCACCTTAATAAGACAAAAAACTAGAACTGATGTTTAAAACAAAGAAATACGGAAAAGCCTGGCATACATTGTAACATGGGACCAAACTGCCACAAAGTCAGTATAAGATTTCAGAGTGAAGTTAGGAAGCTAAAAGGAATATTTTCTTCTCCAATCCTGGTTATGCAGCAATTCCTTTCAGTCCGTCGCCCCCCTCCCGCCCTCACCACATCACCCATTCCCAGAGGCCGATGCTGTGATGGAGCTTCATGGCAGAATTAATCTCAGTAAAAGTACAGTGGGCCTCATCTCTGAAAGGCTGTGATACTGGTATGCCAGTCCGTTCCCATTTCCACACCAGTCACCACACATCAGACTAGGACTACACACTCCTACAGAAACACAAGGGATTTCATTGTGTTATCTCAATTCAACCCCAAAGGGGGACTGAGGAGTAAATATATATACCCCATCCTCAAATGGAAGGGCTCAGACTTTTAAACTGCAGTAGCATAGGGGTCATTTTCTTAATCTTCAGCTTGGAAAGCTACCATAGAGCTGATTTCAGAGCACACTTGTCTTCCTGGCTCTGCTTATTTGGTTATTATCATAATTACACGACAGTCCCTAGGTACAGACACCCAAATAGGACTGGCCAGTGTCAGGGCAGAGACCTCAAAGCCGCATATGTAGAGCAGGGGTGCAGTGCAGTTGTGTGTTTGTGTTTAGCACCCAAGCAGGGTTTCTGCCTGGAATACCACCAAGATGACCTCATTCGTCCTGGCAGGGTCACGAGGACTAAGCTCTGAGGGCCAACAATTCTCTATTGAGACATGACCATGACCTCATTCTGGGTGGGACAGTTCCGAATTCTGCAGGAACCCAGATGGGATGGCAGGTGGTGACATCTGGCATGCTCCAGTTGGTAAGAGTGGTGTGCCACCGACTCAAACGGGCAGGCAAAGCAGGACTTGGAGAACGCTAAAGGCAAGTGTGCACCCCTCATATGGAGTACCAGGGGACGGACAGCTCTATAGGAGAAGCCAAGGCTCTGACTCACCTTCTTTGGCATCATACCACTTGACGTGCCACGCTTCTTCTCCCAGTGCTCTCCATTCAGCCTTGTATTTGAGGATGGGCACTCCACCTGTGGCCTCTGGCTCATCAAACTGTACCTGTGCTGTGCTGGAGTATGGCTCCACCTGGTCGATGGATGGTGAAGATGGGGTGTCTGTGGGGAAGACACACATGGAGACCCAGATGAGCCTGGTTTGGCCCAGGACCACAGCTTCCAATTCCAAAGCTTGTCTCTCTTATTTCTGCTCACTCTTAGGGATCCTGTCACCTGTTTTCTGTCCTCTGGACCCCCTTCATCTATGATTCTCCTCCTGCATGTCCCATGTTTAGATCCTCACACCTCCAATTGCTTCCTGACTACCTGGCCTTGTTGGCCCTGGCTTTCTTTCCCCCACTACACTGGTATCCTTGAAGTGTCCTGGTTACCCTGAGAAGGGGAAGGGCAGTGCAGAAGCCACCATGACAGGCACTCACCTGCTTGAACAAGGATGAATTCCAAGGACTCCTGTCCAATGCGGTTCACTGCAGTACAGTTGTAGTTTCCAAAATCATTTTCAGAGTCTGGAGTCACCTTTAGAAGGAAGGAGCCCTTGGGGTTACAAGGGTACCATGAAATGGCCACAGATGCAGATCCTTATTTACTGAATTAAATTAGACAAGAATAGAACTAGTAAAGCACAAATCGTTAGTACCATCCCAGCCTTGAACAAGAGAGGAGAACAGCCCAGGGATCATGGGAGAGGCTTTTTCCAGCTCCCAGTTCCAGTCTAGCTATATGGAACACACAGGTGTAGCTGAGAAAGGTGACCAGGGGTGAGGCTGTTTCTTCTCCAGCCAATGGATCCCCAGTTCAGGATGTGCCAGGGAAAAGCAAGAAAGAAAATGTGAGCTGCATTCCAAAGCCCACCCATCATCAAACAGCGTTCTCTATCCAACCCCTTCCCCCTACCCGACTCACCTCCAGATAGCTGGCAGAGGGAGTGTTGTAGATCTTGATATTGCTGAAGTTGGAGCTTGGCAGCAACTGACCATCTCGGAACCAGGAAATCGTAGCACTGGGGTAGGCAAAAACCTCACAGGTGATATTCACCTGGTTCCCCTCCCAAGTGTACACAGCCACAGGGCCTTGTAGCTTGGGGGCATCTGCAATAAATGACAATGACTATCAGGGTGACCACCACTATCTTGGAGCCCCCACATCCTGTCTCCTGGCACTGGGAAGGCAGGTATGCTCTGAAGCATACCTAGCACCTGGTAGAGGAGAAGTAAGGATCCTGTCAGTATTCTTGTGCACATGCACTGTGTGGGAAGCCTCAGAGCATGTGGAAGGCTTGTAAGAAGCCTAAGGATGGTGTATGCCAAGTGACTTTGGGACAGAGCTCTGAAAGGGCCCAGGGAACATAGCAGAGCTCACGGGGTAAGCTTAGGTCCTGGGTGCTATTTGTTTCTCATCCTGACCCTGAAGGGCTCTTCCCTCCCCCTCAGTCTTTCCCCAGTTATTCCTCACATTGCACTTCAAGGTACATGGACTGGGAGTCCTGGCCGATGGTGTTGCTGGCAGTGCAGATGTACTCTCCAGCGTCTGTGTACTGGATGCTCTTCAGGGTCAGGGACGACACGCGGGCATGGCTGCGCACTACCATGTGCCCATCCAGAGTCTGCCGGGAGGGAAAGGAGAGCATCAGAGTCCGAGGCAGGGCAGAGGGCCATGCAGCTATAGCAGGGTAGGGGTTGGTTAGGAGACTAGTTCATGACCTATCTATGATGAGTCTCATATCCTCTCTCCTCTCTGGGCCAACATCTAAGTCTGACTTTACGTATCACCTAGTGGGGGAAGTTCCATGAGCACTATGGGAACTTGGGTTATCCAAAACAGGAAATAGGACTTGGTTATGTCAAATGACTTAAACTGTGTGCCAAACTGGTTTTGGACAAGGACAGACTAGGTCCCACAGGACTATTTTGGGATGAGTAAAATGGAAGCAAAGGCCCTGGCCAGCAGAGGTCTCAGCAGTAATGGCCTTGCCTTGGGAGATCCTGGAAACCTGCATCTCTGTCCTTTCCTTCTAGTCTGCCCACCTCCAGCCCCATGTGCATGTTCATGAGATGGGAACTCCAAATGTGCTCAATGAAAGAAAGTATGTAAGAAAGCCATTCTCTGAAGATGCTTCTCTTTCCTGGATACTTTAAAACTAAAATTATTCCATCCAAAAAACAAACAAACAAACTAAAAACCCAAAAAACGAAAGTCAAACAATTCAAAGCTCAGGATCTGCTGAGATGGAATCAAGGGTGACAGGATCTCCTCTCTAAGATAAAGAGAGCCCCAGGCAGACCTGGGATCCTTGACACTATACACTCCATTTTCTAGTTCTTAATTCTGCTGTTGGCTTCCTGAGTCTCTGGAATGACAGTGATCAGTCAAGAAGAGAATAAACAAATGCTCTTTAGGTAATGAGTACTGGAATAATTCCAAGGGTTTTTTCCTATTGACATTCTAAGCAAAATGATTGCTGGCTCTGGACGGGTGTAAGGTACATGGCCTATGTTTAGATCCTCCAGAAAGCTGGTAATCTGAAGAAGGGGTTGTACTCCTTGAAGGCTGGGCCACCCTCATCTCCAGTGTATGATATTCTGTAGAAATGGACAGTACTCTGCATCTGGCATTTGATGGGCTTGTCTTTAGAGAATGAAAGGACACTTGGCTTCAGATTCTTTTAATATGCTGGTTTGCAAGCCTGAAGTCCAGAGTCGTAATGTCCTATGACAGCCTTGGAATCCAAAAGAAAGGCACCACTGGCCTTGCTCAGCAGATCTAGCACAATAAGTCCCTTACACCAGCATTAACAGACCTAGTCCATTTCAGTCATCTAAGCCCCACCGCATGTCATATCTGGAAGCCACAGCATGTTGCCAGTAAGAGGAAGAAGGGACAAACAAAATTATCACTGCCTCCTGCTGTGAGCATGTCTCCTCCCTGAGACCAATGCCCTGGTGTTCCTATTTGGCCAGCAAATGTGGGAGGATGCTTGATTGAGAAGCTACATCCCAAGAAATGGCACACACTAATAAGCGATGCCAGCCGATAGTTGTGGGGCACTTCCTAGACAACCAGTTTTTTGGAGACACTGGATTCTAGGACTCCTTTCCTTGTGGGCTGTCAGTGTTTACTGATCCATCCCAGTGGCTATTTTCAAATGCCAAATAAAAATCTTGACCTGTCAGTCTGCATTAGGGCCATGGAGAGCATGAAGCCATTCCTGCAGGGACCTCTAAAGGCTGACCTGATCTGCTTGTCACTTCTATTTTCCCCAAACCCAGTAGGACAAAGGTAGAGGGGACTTGAAGTCCATCCCTGGCTTTTCTGGTCATCTCAATGATCTCAACCATGAGATGAACTATGATTCTTTGGACTCAGACTGGACTTGTCCTGGGTCTGCCCTATGCCATAACCCTCAAGAAGCCAAGAGAACAATTCCATGTAGAAGACAGGCAAAGAAAGTCATGTAGGTAAGAATGGGACATTAACAGCAACAAAGCCGGGGATGAGCAGTCATTACTCAGAATAATCTAGAAAATGGTTGAAGAGAAGCTCAGGAAATGGTTATAGGGATAGCTGTACTTTTTCCTCTCCCTTTTCAATATGGTCTCTTTTCCCAGGTTTCTCTCTGGGAATTTTTTTCTAATTTCTCTTATTTAATGATGTCAACAGACCAGAAGGCAGTCCTCTATAGAGAATTCTTATTTTGCAGGGGCTCACTGCAGGTGTGATGGTGAATTATTTGCCAGATGCCCAGTTGTCCCTTTGAGGATATGCAGATAAAACTCCAGTGTGATTGGACTATTTCCCTCTGAAATGTTTTATTCTGGCATCAGGACAAAGCCCCAGAGTACCACCTATAAGCCATCCACACCAAAAGCCAGGCTGACTGTCTTGGCTCCCCAAGAGGGAGCTGATGAGCTCTGGACAAGAGTTAAAAGATCATTATGGAAAAAGATTCTCTTAAAAAAAACCATGAAGGGTGATTATAATTATTCTTCTCATCAAGGCATTTTTGTCTCCCTTCTTACAGGTAAAAGTGCTAAGGCTTTTCAGAGCTTATAGAATGAAAGTGGCCATAACCCAAACCTTCTTTTGCACTCATCTGGGCTTATGGTCTTCATCTCTGAATGACATAAATAGGAGAGAATGAAACTTCTGAGCCCCACGGGCGGCATTCACTTAGAAGTCAATTATGTCCAAAGTGTGACATTTGTGATAAAGACACTTCAGGAAAACAGAGTCCGGTGTCTGCTTTCTTGAGAGTAAACCTATTATTTTCACTTACAATAAGAATTCTCTTCCCAGTACCATAAAAAGAAAAAAGAAATCTCTTAACAGCTCCTTAGTGCTCTCTGATGAATCTCACCGCCTCCTCTCACCAGGTCTAGGTCAGAATGACAGGGGGAAGATGTACAAGGCAAAGCAGAATGAGATCTGCAGCTGCTTAAGACTGGCTAATAATTAACCCTTCTTCTCTCCCTTCCCCAATCCCATTGGGTCCATGACTTCTGGGCAATAAAACACCCAGCCTGTGACAACACTAAGTGATTCTGGTGCCTCAGGAGTGAAGCATTTCAGCGAGGAGACGTACTGAACCACAGTCCCTACGACATCAGGGAAGGCAGGACACAAAGAGAGTTTATAATGAACTGGATTTGACAATGGAGCATGTTCATGTGCAGAAACTAGTATCAGTGCCTGGGGACAGGCAGTCAACTTTTAAATATTAAACAGCATTAAATATTGATAACCATGACCTGAACACATGAGCCATGTGCTCTGAATAATTATCATTCCTGAAAGACTAAGGGAATAGATTTACCAAATTAAAACACAAAACCTATAGGATCATCTGTGTTTATATTCTTAAAAAATTGAAGACTCATTTAGAGAAAGAAGGCAAAAGCTATTTTAATAAAAAGTATTTATAGATTAGATCCTTGAATGTCATCTTAAGCAGACAAGTTTTTTATTTTACTATTTAGGTCACTTAATCACCAATCAGGTTCAAAAAATGACAGAAGTGATCATACGTATAGCCTGGAAGTGTAGCAATTAAAACCTAAAGGTTACTGTTTAACTTCAGTTTTCAAACTAAGTCCCAGATTATCTGAACTGAAGAAAATAAGCAAAGAAATTTCAAAGGCTAAATGCTACTGACTTTACAAAACATAAACCCATTTGTACCAAATCATTCCAATCTCATAAATTTAATGCTCTATAAAAGTAACAGACATGTTTAGCAATTTGGGAAAACTAATGAGAGATGTCATTCATGTAGCTTTTGAAATGAAATGTGATGTGATAATTTACCAAGACCAATCATTATAAAATAAGTGAGCAACAAGATGAGTTGAGCTGGAAAGGAAAAGGGCTGAGTAGGTTTTAGATCACTAACTTTGTGACTTTATGGTCCAAAGCCACATCTACTATGTGAGAATTAAAAAAATTTCATTGTTTCAAAATGCCTGGCCTGGGCATTGGGGCAATTTATTTCTATCAGTATAATTACCTGGATGTGATTTTACCAGTACCAGCAAGAGAATAAGATCCAGTTTTAGGAAATAATAAGGATTTGTTCATCCACTCCCAACACAGCTTGCTTGCTCATCCTAAAATGACACTATTGCTAAGTAATGTCTACCACTATTGACCTATTCTTTAATCTAACTAAAGTACTAATTAGTTTAGCGTGCCTGGTTATTAAACTGTAATGGTAAGTTAAACTGCAATGCTTTCAAAACTAAAGACTGGCTAGTTGGTCAGGTAAGCTATACCTCTTGCTTCTCTGGTCGAGTCCACGAAGCCTGGAGAGAACAAGATATAAAACACAACAAGAAAGCAGTAAAATTTTACAACATGTTGCTTCAGAGAATTGATGTACCACACTGCATTCCGTGCACATGCAGCTTCCTCTTAATTCAGAACTTTTTCCAAGGCCCACTTTCAATGGTGTGTTTATTACCCAATTTAATTTAGGATTTAGCTTATGTTCAGCTTTTTCCCCCTTATGTACATTAAAATGTATAATTCAATCGTAAAGGCATTCCTAATCTTTGGTAGATATATATACATATACCAGCAGACATATTAGACTGCTTATGTTGCTAAACATCTTAAATATTCTTCATAGTATCAGATGACACTACTGGTTCTAACCACATAATCTAGAAATACTTAGAGAGCAAGGATCCCTCCTCTGAGTTTTATTAGACAGCATATCACAGATATACTAATGCCATTTTATGCTCATGCACTTTATAACTCTTTGCATGCATTCTATTAAAAATGAAAATTTTATTTAAAACAAGGGAACAAATCAAGGAGAGGAGAGGTACATTAGGAATGAGAATTATGAAGTCTTTTGGGACTATGGGTGAGGAAGCTTTGAAGATGCTGGGATGCTGTGGTAGGGCACCAGTCCTTTAAGGCAGAGAATGCCCAGATGGCACATGGGCTCAAGTATGGGCCATCTTCATCCAACACGGCATTCACAAAGGAGTAACTCAACTCATGGGCTCAGAGGTTTGGGAAATTTTCCACTCACATCTAGCTATTTTTATTTATCTAGCACTTGCGCATCTACTCTGTTTTTGTTTTGTTTTGTTTTGTTTTCATGCTAGGAGTCAAAGACATCATAGCTGCATTGTTCTTTTTATTAGGTAGGGTGGTTTCCTGGTTATCCCTGATGTTTAGATGAAAAAAGATAAAGAAGATACTAGAAACACAGCAATGCAATCAGGGAATGCAAATGAGTTAGCAAACAGTAAGAGTCTATTACATACAAGGAGATTTGTGAGAAATGAGGATGGAAATACTGGGTCATGTCACATGATGCTGGAATGAAGAAGAAAGTGAGAACAGAGGAACATGCATAGACCAAAGTAACAGTGGGCCAGCACGTCAGATATAGTTGCCAATTCCACATCACTGAAAAGCTTGTCACATGCCAGGGTTATATCATATGGAGTTGTTCATGTTCAAATATGATTACTCTGTGTCTCTCCCAAGTCACTATGGTTCTGTGGCTTTTAGAATAAGAAGTTGCTAGTGACAAAATGCTGTAGTAGCCCAACTCCTACCTGTGTGACAGGGGAATGACAGCAAATGTCTCAGTCCTAATAATTTGGTGAAAGTGTGGCCCATATCAAGACACTTTGATATGCAAATATATACACTTAGAAACTAAGTTAGGGTATGATTAGTAATGCTCCAGAAATTGTTAGTCCTAGGTTGTTTTAATATTTACATTTTCTTGTCTTATGCACAACAAGCCTGCAGGGATATGTATAGAAACTAAAGTGAAGCATCTCTCTAATTATCCTAAGTATTCCTTATTGTACATTTGCCCACACCCTACATAAACCAGACTCCAACTTCTCTATGTTATCACTGTTTTCAGTGTTTAAAAGCAGGCACTGGGCTTGTACTAAATGAGGAATCCTTCTGGAGAAAAGAAAGCTCCAGCTTCCAAAGAATCCAGAATTTCAAAAGGTCTCATTTGTGGCATACTCTATCAGCCTAAGATTCAAGGTTCACAAAATGCTCATTTTTTTCTCTCTATCTCTTTTCCTCTCCACACTTCACCCCTCCCTTCACTTAATCACAAAGGCTTTATATATCTTTCTTTGAAGTCATTTCAAAGGCATAGAGGTGTTCACATAAGCAAATGATGGATTTTTTTTCCTGTCAGGGATAGAGTTTCATACAATATATAAATAGTGCCTAGAATTTAGCAACACTCATTCAAATACATGGAAGGCAATGTTTAAGATAAATCTGTGTAGGATGAGTAATGAAATGATGCAGATGCACAAACTTTCTGAAATATCAATCACAAGGACCTTCATACATCATCCAAATGACCCAGTATGAAGTTTACTTTTTATGTCAAGATTATAGTGACCACTAAGCAATGGGTCAACTTTCAGACAATTGATCTAGCCTAATGACCTCAATAATTCCAACAATTAGACATAGTCTAGCTGTTATTGTTGAACTAAACCAACTCAACTAACGTAAGCTTAACTAATCATCATTCTTAAGTCAGTGATTAGACTCAATTCAGAGATATGATCAAAGATAGGGTGTGACATTCACTGCACTCGGTTTTGCTTGTCCCATTCCTTCCTTTTTTATGAAGAACACTGATATTCAATTAGTAAGTCACGAAGTGTGTACGGGTGACACATAATGACTTCTCTCACCTCTTCCCATAGGAAGGAAAATATCAGACTGAAGCAGTGATGCAAAAATACAGAACTGCTTTAATTTGCTTATGTTGTAACTAACTGTATTAAAGGAACCATTGAGGCTTCCATGAAAATCATCAGAAGAGAGCCCTGTGACATCGTGGCATCAGGTGCTTTACCCTCTGAGCCACTGATGGGGAGGGTAGCCATGGAGGCACTCTAAGGGCTCTGAACTTGGCCTTGTCCCAGTCAACCTTTTTATCACTCACTTGGAAAAAATATTTCAACTAAGTTTTCACACTAACTGGAAATCAACAGCTAATACCAATGTTAGATGACAGCTGCACTGGGCAGGCTACTGAATTGGCCTTGGATTTATGCTTAGGGCTGAGGTCATCACTGACTGCTCTGCCTCATTACTTTTAATATACATATATAAAATAGTGGGGCCCACATGCACTCAGATGTTCTGACTCATAGACTTCTAAGGACAGTTCTGATGAAAGTCAGTTCTGTCTGGTTGGAAAGACTCTTAGGAACAGTCATTTTCAATCCAGGGGATGTTTGTACATGTGACAATTTAGTAATGATTAGAGGTGGCTCCTGACATTTAAGAGAGTGAATGCCAGTGATGCTAACCATTTTGAATTGCATAGGACAGTCCCAGTGAAGGAAGGGTCTCCCAAATTGCCATAATGACCCTATTGAGAAACACTGGGCTACAACAAATAAAACACAACTTTTTAACAGAAATAAATACAAAATCCTGCATCACTGGTTAAGCAGTCAGTTGCACGAGAACAGGACAGGGAATATGTGGCTCAAATATAGTTCATGTAAAAAAAGACGAGCATGTTAGTTGACCACAATCTCAACATGAAGCAACAGAATGAGGATACTGCTCAAGGGCCAAGACAACTTTAACTTTGTAATGGTGTCCAGATCTAGAAGGCAACAGCCCTACTGAAGTCTGCACAGGTCACAATGGGCACGGGACTAGTGAATTGAAGCCATCTAGTACAGGACAACTAGATGGGTGAACAATGTGGAAGCCATCACAGGAGAAACAGTGAAAATGGCTGGATGTGTTAAGGGAAGAAGGGCAGACTGACTAGAGGAAAATCCGAGTGCTACTGCAGTGACTCAGATGAAGGACTGAGTGGCAGAGGTGGGAAACACTGGGTACAAGAAGAGACTAGGAAGAAGTCCTTCCTGGTAATCAGCATTGACCAACTGCCCCATGGAGGACGGACACCATCACCATTTTAGACCGGGGCCAAAGTGACTTTTCTAGCAGGGATGCTAGATAAAGGAACTGAGTGCGATTTCAGGACCTGAAAAGGTGACTTCTGAACATCTCTGGTTCTGGCATTCCATCCGATCTGAATCTCAGGCTTTTACTCTACCATTAGATATGACTGACTATTCTGACCTGTCTTGGGTATCATCCT
>CM053399.1:86277955-86300157 GCA_028644305.1 Xerus rutilus | reverse complement strand
CACCATCACCATTTTAGACCGGGGCCAAAGTGACTTTTCTAGCAGGGATGCTAGATAAAGGAACTGAGTGCGATTTCAGGACCTGAAAAGGTGACTTCTGAACATCTCTGGTTCTGGCATTCCATCCGATCTGAATCTCAGGCTTTTACTCTACCATTAGATATGACTGACTATTCTGACCTGTCTTGGGTATCATCCTGATTTTAAAAAGAAAATCACTTTCTCCCACTCCTACAAGTCAAGAAGTCTAGTCATCTCAATACTTAATTATATATAATGCAACTTTAGCTGGAGAACATGAGGAGGACTACCAAAGTAAAAGTAAAGTTTATTTTCTGGAATCTGGCCTGCTCATGGATGACCCATATTTGTTTTCTTAATCAGCAGCTAAGTATGCTGTAAGGTGGATATCATGCCTCTTTATGTCACTATTTATAAACAGAAATGGCAAATTTTATTATAGAAGATTTCACTTAGCACAATTCCTATTAATCTGGTGTTACATCACGGGCTGATTTGGAGGACTTGTTCTAAACACTGACTGACTTGAGCTCCAGTATCGTCACTTCAAGTAAACTTTCAGGTAGTCACCAGCAAAGGAAACTACAACACAGCCCATGTGGCTGGATGTGAGTGATTCTCTCAGACTAAGACAGTTGATCTATACTTAAAGCTGAATTGTGCAAGCCTAGTGTCTACTAGGCTTGAGAGGACATTTGCTGGATACTTTCAGTCTCAATATTTAGTAAGTGTGAGTGTGTATTAGTTCCTGGCTATCTTTTCTCATTCCATAAAAGTGAAATCATAGGTATAAGCCAGATCTGCCAGCCTATTAAAGAACCCAAGGTAGGCACAAATCTTAATAATCCTTCTGGTCTAATTTGGCTGTTGAGCTATTCCTAGAAAAGATAGAGAATTTAAAAGCATACATCTGAGAGAGATACTTCTGTCCTTCACTGTAGGGCAAAGACATACACTGGCTCCTTCTGAACAAGACCTGCCAAGCAGCTGTCCTGTGGATCAAGCCCCAAAATGTACATTCAATTCACATAACACACAATGGGAGCTGAAATCTTAGCTAAGGGTTCCATTCCATTGTTGATAAAGTATCCAACTAAACACCACGTTTCTTCATCTAGCTGGTTTTTGCATATCAAACAGCATATGTGAGTTTCAAAAATATTTAGCAGTTCTTCAGTTGAGTTTGTGTTAAGTTGAATTCAATTCTGGATGAAAAATTACAAAAAGGAATGGGCTATTTGGTGCAGCCATCCCTGATCCTTTTGATTTAGGTTTGTTTTCTATTAGCGAGACAGAAATCAGTTCCTCAAATACAGATTTCAAATTTAGCTCTGGTATTTCACACTACTCTTTTTGGGCTTTAGGTGAGTTTATCCTGTCTAGGGATCTCCTTTAAGCAGGCAGAAGAGTGAAGAGATCTATCATTTTTGACATTCTGGTCAATAAGCAATCCATTCTAAATGTTCTTTAAGGCTAAGGCCATTACTCCTGAACAGGTAACAAAGCTTTGGTCAACTAAAACGAAGCCCATTACTACAGGATATATGAGAGGAAGGTTGGATAAGTGCCATAAGAGGGTTGAAGTTGCTTTAAAACCAGCCCTTTTCCTTCTTCTGGTTTTAGTCTACTCAATAGCAAAGGGCTGCATAATGGGGAGGAGGTCATCTTAATTTTTATGTGGTGTCAATAATAAAGATAGATTTCCAGTGGCTTATAAATCCACGTGCTTTAAAGCTCCATCTTTAGTCATTTAAATTTCCTATGAAGTTTACTATAATGTTCTCAAACTCTGGGTGAATAAATTGTAAAAGCCAGGTACCAACGTCAGCATTTAGAAACTGCTAATTATTTTTGCCTTTAGAACAAAATGAAATCCAAATGTGACCAAGAATACAGGCAGACACAAAGGCAGCCAAGCTTTTGTGCATATAGTGCATATACAGCATGAGTGTACGAGACACAAGGAAAAGAACAGGCTCATTTTGGTCCCTGTTACTTCCGGGTGACATTTCCTTGGGTGTTCCTGAGATGATAATATCACCTGGTACACCGGGACCTTGCTTCTCCTTATTCCTCAAAGATCCATAATCCTGAGTTTGAACATCACTATCACATGCTCCCCAGAACACCTAACTTAACCATGCCCACAACCATCGCACCTCTGCCCATCTATATAAGGAATTGTGCCCGTTCCACTGCGAGGGACATTGAGCAGGTCATGTCCAGGCAGGCTGGGAAAGGGAGGTGGCAGGACCTGACTGTGACCTCTGGTAACCACATCCCCCGTTCTGGCTCACCAAAGAGAACTGGGCAGGGCAGACTCAATGTGGATCAAGTCTGTGTTCCATGCCCTGAAACTCTTGGGCAACAGTATACCTTTTCTTCGCTGCTGATGTTTCGGGTGGAAGTTCTCCAGGTGATGGAAGGAATGGGGTCTCCTGAGGCTTCACAGGTAAGAGTGACCTGCTCCTCTAGTTCCATGGCAGTCTGATTCTCTACATACGTGATTTTGGGTTTTGCTGAAAAGACAAAACATTTCTATGAGTTTATCTGATTATTTCGCTTTCTGGGTTTAAATGATGGTGTGTGTCCCTTCAACAAAGGTTATCTATTTACTAAGTATGAGGCCCCATTCTGGGCATTGTAGGAAACACAGAATTGACTCCTGAAGGGTTCAACAAAGAAGGCCTATGACAAGACACAAATCATGGCAATGAAAACATATCCTTTGGAGTAAGGTAGGGTAACAGAAGCAGGGGGCATGGAGCAGAAGATGGTGGCCCTCGTCTGAGCTTTTGTGAAGAGTCAGCTTTGGGACTGGGCCACGAGGGTTTCAGCTAGTGCAGATGGGGTGAAGATGGAGTCATTCCAAGTGTAGGGAACTTCTTGACTTAACATGAGTCAAGACATGGAGAGAGGGCTGGGAAGAGAGGAGTGCAGCCTGCAGCAGAGGGAGGCAAGGCTAGATCACTGGAATTTCCTGTGGCAGGTGGAGGTCCACTGACAGTGTGTGATCAGGCCAGTGCCAAAATCATTTGTATTTTAACAAGGTTAATCCAGGAAAAATTCAAGGTGATTTAGAATGGAGAACACCTTGAGGTAGGGAAAACAATTTGAAAACTCTAGCAATGACACAGATGTGAGGTACCACTAAGTCCCAAACCAGGTAGATGCAGAGGGAATGGAGACCAAAGGGCAGCTTTGAGAGATGGGAAAGAAAGTTTCAGAGGAAGTGGAAATTAACAGAGGGCAAGCAGGAACGGAAAGAATTACAGGAAGGAATGAAAAGGAGCCTAAGCGGCTCAATTCTTAATGACTAGGAGGTGTTAGCATTAACCCAATTGAGGATGCCAGGCCAGTAAGTGTGGAGGGCTGAGGATGGGAAGGAGAGGAGTTGAGATGAGTTAATTTTCCAAATGTTTTGGGTAATGCAAGAAACACGAGCATTCCAAAAACTGTGTTAAACATTAAAACATTAGAGAAAATTGAATTTTCCCAATTTAAAACAATTATACTCTGAAATTGCTGAACCTTCCATAGAAGAGAAAAGATATAACACTGCACAAATGTAACTTATTTCACTAATAGAGACAAAGGCTGGGCTAGAGAGATGAATGGCAACAGCAGCAAAATCAGAATTATAGATCATTTTTGAAATAACTACATTTTCTTTACATTTAAGTTCATGCAGGAACTGCAAGTAGGCGAATTGACTACTACCTGTGCTTACCCTCCAAGCTGAGGTTCTTGATGTTTTGATAAACAGAAGACAATGACAGAGCTATACTTTTTTGTTTGTTTGTTTGTTTGGAGCAAATGCCTGCTTCCGTATAAAATCTATATAGCTCAAATATCCTCCTGAAGTTAATCTGTACCGACAGCTTGCTTAGCAAATCCTTTTTGGCTGGCTGGTACATAAGCACATCTTAATCCAATGTGGCCAAATGATCACAAATTTGAGTTGATGGAACCCAGGTGAATGAAGTTTTCCGGGAGGAAGATTTTGTGTCTATCTTGATAAATACGAATTTCCAGGAGGTTACAACTTGTATGGAGTAGGTGCTAAGTGCTGCCGAGTAGGAGGTTTTAGAGGGTGAGATAAAATAAAGCAAAAGAATGGTGAAAATAAACACAAAAGTAAAGAGTTAAGTAAAATAGAAGTTGACTCTCTTTACTGTCAAAAGCACCAAATGAAAAGTAAAGGAAATACAAAATAAAATGCGGCCAAACAACTGAATTCACTAAACTGAACAGTTGTTGGGGGTCTGGAGATAGTCCTGGGACAGCTAAATTCCTAGCTTCTTGAAACACAGATTTTGAGATCTAGACAGTGTTTGCTGACCTTCCCCTGACCCAGAGCACTTTGTCCTGGCAGCAGAAGGTCAACAGAAGTCAGACAAAGGTCAATTGACATCTATTAATATTTGGTCTTGGTGGCTCCATTTACCATATGGTTACAAAGGGTCCATTGTACAAGTTCTCAGAAAAAGACGAACTATATTCTTATTAAAAACATTGTTAACAAAGGCTAATTTTGTGCAGTCTACTGAAGGCTGTTGGAAGGACGCAGCACTGGTTGCTTAATCCCCTCTTAGTTCAGAAGCAGTGCCACTGTCAACACTAAGAGTTTAGAATACTGTTTGGGAGCAACTGGGATGCTCTCAATATTTGCACTGGGACAATGGGCATTACTGGGCAAACAGGGACAAATGTAGGGTCACCCTCCTTAGAATCCCTCCCCTTAGATTCCGGCACTGAGAGGAGTTCTCTCCAGGTTTTATCTTCCAATGGTCCTGGCTGCATCTTAATTAACTTCTGTAGTGGGCCCTTGGCTTTTGTATCCTCCTGTATTGTCCCACTGCTTCAGGGACTTGGTGTCTCTGACCGTTCCACTGCATCTCTCCTCATGGACCCTCCTAGGAATACTGCCATCCTTGGTTTTATAAGCACGTCCATGGCTCTGCAGTCCGCTGCTAAGAGTCAGCCTTGTCCACTCCAATCCCAATCCAGGCTCCGGCAACCCTAGCCCAAGGAGAACCCTGGGGAGACCTGAGGCTTCTGCTTTCTTGAACAGAGACCTGGATAGGCTTCTGGCAGGTGTGACCAGGTACATCATCCTTCAGGCCATTGCTGGTCCTTTACTTTCACCCACAAGTGCTGCTTTAGTCGTGGGGGGATTAGCTAGGCAAGGCTGCTCCCCACCTGTGAATTTGGCTCCGCCCATGGCAGTATGAGAATTCAAGAGCATTAGCATAAGCATAATAGTCTGCAGAGACAAAAATATTTCTTCATAAGGGCCCATGGGAGAGGAGCAATGGAAACCCACTGCCAAATTTAAGGGAAGGAAAAATTAATGGAAGGTAAAAGCAGCTTCTAGCTGATAACTAGGGCAATGCATGCTAGAATAGACCCTTTTCATAGGAAAAAAAAATGATGTCACTTGGACATGACTGCAGCAGTGTCTAATTTAGTTAGGTCCCCTACTTCCTGATTGCCATGCCCTCCTGAAGCTACAGGAGTACTGACTTCCTCCTTATTCTCTAAGCTACAGGTTTTCTTTCCTCTTCCTCCTCATTAGACTCTGCTACTGATGGGGAACCAACCTACTTCTCCCCCATGGTGGCCCATGATGGCAACCCAGAAGGAGAAGGAAAGAGAAAGAAAGAGTGAAAAAAGATGGTGCCCTAATCAGCTGGCCCCTCCCCTCCTGGTTCCCTGGCCCCATATCAATGGGGGAGGAGGAAGTAAGTTAAGAAGGTGAAAGGAGATGCAAAGGGGTGGGGGGAGTATATGAGGCACCAGTTACTTCAAGGAGGCTGTATGAATTCTCCTTGGGATATTATAGAGGATTCTCATTCTGGATGCGATACAAGCCTATGATCTCCTTTCCTGCCTCTTCAGGAGCCATGTGACCTTTCCTCTGGTTGCTCTTGTCTGCGTAATCTCCATTCTCCCAGCTTCAGTCTTTGGAAACCAATTGTGTGTGTGTGTGTGTGTGTGTGTGTGTGTGTGTTGCAGAGGGGTATAGGCATTGAGGGTGCAGAATGGGAAGAAAGACAAATCTTATGTGGCCTCCTTGCCCATCCTATTTTCCTTGCTCTGATACCTCCACATCTGGATCTTACCCACCTCTCTTCATTTTACCATAGCCCCTTACTCACCTCCTGCCCTTCCTACCTGGGGCAGCTGCTGCCACCAGAAGACCTGGGAGAGGAGCCAAGAGCTGTTCTCAACCAGCCACATTAGAGCTCAGTGTCTAGAGAGTTTGTGAGGAGCATGGTGGTGAACAAAGAGCACCTCATTCTCATGTTACTCACCAAACCCTAGGTGATTCAGATAGTGCGATTTCCACTGGCTTATGCTACCGGGCACAGTGGTAACCGCTGTTGTTTAGTTCAAGGAATGGATTCATAAGCCAACTGCCCTGATTTGAATCCTGGATCCTTGGAAGGGGCACCTAATTTCTCTGTGCTCATTTGTAAAATGGGGATAATAATAAAATCTACCTCACAGGGTTGTGATAAAGATTAAAAGAGCTAATTTATGGATAGTGCTTCATGGTGCTTGGCACAGTATAAATGCTTATTTGTGTTGGGAATTATTATTATTACTTTATGAGAGTAATGCCCCAAAGAATTTCCTAAAGACAAGTGATGATAACATGATTTCAGGCTCATCTCCTTGACACATAAATTATGCTTCGTTCCCATGGAATAATGACTGGTACTTCACTTATTCAAATGCTAGTGCCTTCTGTATGCCAGCTACTGTCCTAGGTGCTGGGGACATATCTGTGAGACAGACACAGCCCCTGTCTACAGCAGCTGTCACGCAACACCTTTCTGCTTTTCCTACCCCTGCGTCTGCACATGGGTCCTAAAATGCTTGCCCTGCTCTCCTTCAGCTGTAATTCCCACCTATGAAACAGCACATCATTTTGATGACTTCTTTCATTTCTATCACATGAGATGAGACATCTTTTTTTTCCCTATAAAACACTGGGAATATTGCTACTATGAAATCATCATGAGGGTTTGTCATTTAAAATTTCTGCATTGGTCATCTATACTAGCCTGTGAACTCACTGATAAGAAGAGTCCCTGTCATTCATCTTTATAAACTTTGTCTAGGCCCACAACAGTCACTTGACTGACACTACCTCTTATCATTTAGAAGCTTGTATATACGTTTTTCTCCTTAGTGCTTCTCAGAGTCAAATTCCACTCATCTCTGTAGCCCCCCTGTCTAGCAGCATTGGTGTTCAATAAATATTTGTTAAATGAAGGGAAAACAAATGCATCTGTTTTCTCTACAATAGGGAAAAACTTAATAAGATCAGAGTAAGTGGGAAAAATTAGTCTGAATTAGAGAAAAGATTGCCCAGAATGTTTTTCATGAAGTTTAACGTTCATTCTCAAGTACATACAGGTACTTTGAACAAAGTGATAACCTATTTCTAAACCCAAGCATCAGGGATCAATAAATAAAATTCATCTGTGATTATGCAGGACCATTTGCATATAAACACTTGATTCTCAACTGCATGTTTATACACAGTTCTCTGAATCAGGTTAAACAGGCAGTCCCAAGGCTGGTTCCCAGGTGCACATTTTAACTACTTGGGAAGGACAGGTCCTAGAGCTGCCCCCTCAGGCACCTGTACTCCAGCAGCACCATCTACAGTGGACCAGCTTATCTGTATTTTTTTTAAACAGATAAGCAGACAGAATTGAGACCTATCAGGGTAAACATCTCATTGTGACAAATTCATTTTTCAAGGTCAGGTCAAAATGTATTTTAGTTCTGACATGCATGGAAGTTCGCTGAGTTTATAAAGACAATGTCAGGGCTCTTTTTTCTGACTATAACAGTTTCACACAAAACAGTGAAGGCAGCAAAAATGGTGAGGCCGACAGCTAGTCACTCACTGACATTTACCAAGGGTCTGTAATGAGTATGGCACTGCTTAGGACACCAGGGACGAAGTGCTGTGTCAAACAGCACTTGAAGGAAAAATACTAGGGGTGTTGGGATAGTAACAAATCCCAAGACAGATACACGAACAACACAAGTCCAGGTATTGATAAATGCCTGAAGAAGTCACAATTAAGTAATGAAAGAGATTTGGGGTAGGTCAGGGTGGTAGTGGGAACAAGCGAGCTATAGTAGCCAAGGCAGTGAAGGAAGGGTTTGTGGAGAAGGAGCATTTGCACTAATATATGAATAATGATGAAGAGAAGGCAGCTCTGAACAGCTCCCAGGGAATGATATTCTCAGAAGAACATCAAGTACAATGTCCCAGAGATGGAGAACAAGCATGGTGTATTTGAGGGACAGAAAGAAGGCCAGAGCTTTCCGTGGGGAGCAAAGGAAAGGAAAGATGAGGGTGGAGAGGAAGGCAGATGCTTGGTAGGTGGGGTAGTCTGGATTTTATTCTGGGTAGAGTAAGAAACCACTGGAGGATTTTGAAAAGTGCAGTGGCACTTAGGCCATGCTGACTGCCACAAGGAGAAGACACCGAAGGGGACCAAGGTGGAGAGGTAGGGAGACTGCCAGGAGGCTGTTGAGCTGGTAAGATGAGCTTGATGATGGCTTGGACTAGGGCATGGGTGATGGGGCTGGCGAGAAAAGGTTGCCTTTGGGATGTATCCAACTACAGTGGATAGGGCCTTCCTGATAGGCTGAGTGTGCAGGGTAAGAGGAACTGCAGCAGAGCAGTGACCTTGACCCCCACTGCACTTACCAAAGACTTTGAGGTGTATAGATGCATCCTGCTCTCCGGCTTTATTCTCAGCAATGCAGACGTACTCAGCCTCATCGTTCTTATCCACTTTCCTGATGGTCAGCTCAGAACTGTCATCACTGAAGATGTACTTCTCATCGTCTTCCTCATTCTCTATCTGTTCCCCATCCCTATAGGAACAGAAATGCAAAGGACTATGATTCTGACCACAGAGAAAGTTAAGATGCTTATTTTTAATTAGTTTCCACAAAATGCAGATTGAGCCAACAAGAGAGGGTCAGTTTTCACAAAAAGGGTGGACACCAAGGTCTACTTTCACATCTACCTTTGATTTCTCCACCGATCCTCTGACTCTGCCCAAGGGCTGAAAATGATACTCACAAAGGCTTCAAAGAGGCCTCCTTCTGGACCTGCCT
This sequence comes from Xerus rutilus, assembly GCA_028644305.1. NCBI lineage: Eukaryota > Metazoa > Chordata > Mammalia > Rodentia > Sciuridae > Xerus > Xerus rutilus. Next base: position 86,290,977 of record CM053399.1, on the reverse strand, counting down.
CCACAAGATTGAAAATGAAGCAATAATCCAATACTCAAGGCAAAAGAACCTTACAGAAAAGAATCCATTCTTTACCTGGAGATGATATTTCCAAGAAGTTCGTACCCAGGTCACTGAAATGCCAACATGGAATGGGCCCTATGATACCCCTTCTCTTCTAGCCCATGACCCAACACAAAACTTTTCAGTAAGAAACTTTTCAATAAGAAACACAGCCAGTTTCTTACTTTGTCCAGCTCATGGTGGGCTCTGGGAAGCCTTCAGCATCACACACCAGGGTGACAGACTGGCCCAGGTTGGCGGTGGCATTTACAATGGTCTGCCTGGCCTGGACGGTGGGCGGCACTAAAGGAAAGAAAGATGTTAGGCGTGGTTGTGTAAACTTGAGAGAAACCAATGGCTGGAGAAGAGACACCTCAGGGGTCCCTAGGTCCACAGTTTCTGCCTGTGGGTCAAAAGTGAGTCCTGGGTGGCTGCAGAATTAATGTAAGGGATCAAAAGTTAATGCACTAAAGAGTTAATGTAAATGGAATAGACACTCTGTCCACAAATAGGCATTATTGTTTTTCAAGAGTTCATAAGCTATAATATCACATTTTACTCATGTGAACATGGTATTTGATTTACAGGGACTATTTGTAATTATATATGTTCTCAGTCAATGCACACTAAGTAACTACCAGGATCAGTAGAACTTGATGTGAAAAAGAACTCTCAATACTAGAAAAAACTGGAAACTACTGTTCCTGGTGATTATAAGGTTACTACCATTTTGAAATTCACCAGCTCAGCACCAAAGAGTGACATTTCTTTAAAACTGTCATAAACAACCTTGTGCACAAATTGTTTTTACCAAAGGAATGAGAGAGCGAGAATTTGGCAAAAAATACATATCAATAGCCAGAACAATTCAACATGATTTACTTATTTTCTTAGTACTAACATTATAATTTCCTGTAAACATCTTGTAAATGTCAGATCGATTCCACGGGTGTGTTTATTTGACACTGCAAATTAAGATTAATAAGCCCACGGACCATGATTCTGACTATTCTGAGACCTGGATTGATTGTAATATTTTTTCTTCACATTGAACCAAGGGGATTAACTTCACAATTATGGTAACATGAAGGACATAGAGGATGAATATGAACCTATTAGTAAGCATGAGGAAAGTTTCTAGTGCTGCAAGGCAATGAAGGGCATTCAATAACTGCACTGAGCGCCCCCATAACTGAGGGGAGACCCAAAAGGCAAATGTATTAAAAATGAAAAAACAAAAATGACCCCAGAAGTTATGGCAGGGAAGGGATTCAGCTGAGAAGGATGGTTAGGTCAGGACAGGATTTATTTTATAGACCAAAGAGGAAGTTAGAATGATTTGGGGAACCAAGGTTGTAGCCATGGAGAGAGCAGGAAGAATGGATCTCCTCACCATTCACAATGACCTGAATGTCCTTGAAGTTGATCTCCCCCCGCGCCAGGATTCTGCCCTCACAGCGATAAGTGCCCTCATCTGTTTTCTTGATGCCCCGGATCTGCAGGTAGTTGTTGGACAGGACTATGAATCGGACTAGAAGAGACAAGAGGCAGGTTCATCCAAGGATCAGTCAGAGAATTCTGGAATCTGCAGGCAGGGAGCTGAGCCTCTTTCCTATTTCTTAACTTCAATATTACAAGGTAGGACTTTAGGCTCAAATTTTAAAAAATGTGTTTGTAGGTCTGAAATATATCAGAGAGCAAAAGTGTATTGGAAATTTATATATTGCTTTGGGGAGAAAATCAGATGCCCGAGTGTACCAGCTATCGATACATATCCATTTAGAACCCAGAAGCTGTGTGTGGGTTCTGGGACACCGAATCTGAGTTTGAATGAGAACCCTTCAGGAGCTGGTAGAGGTGGAAACCTAGGTAACTTGGTGGCCAAGGGAAAGGCAACTTCCAGGGAATTGAAGTCTCACCATCTTTTTTCAGGATGACATCTCGGCCTTTGTGTTTCCAGATGATAGTTGGGGGTAGGGAGCTGACCACGTCACACACAATCACAGCATCTTCCCCTTCCTTGAACTCCTGTGGGGTTGGTGCATTCTTGAACATGAGCTTCTCTGGAAAACGAGCAGGAGAGTGAGGAAGACAATGGGTTCTCCCATAAGATCCCTTCCCACTAAAGCTGTGCTGCCTAGACTTGAATCCCAGGCAAGCTTCTGCCCATATATACTATTGTACAAGAGGGGGTCTCACTCAGTACATGGTCATAGATGTGAAGTAGAGCAGCTGGCCCAATGGCAGCGGTAGAGGGGGGATGTCACCAATGTTTAGCAACCAATATCTACTGAGTGCTGAATTTTTTACTTTGTTTAGAAAAGGTTCTATAAAAGCAGTGCCTTCACCAAGGATTCCTTGCCACCTGGGATGATGTGAATGAATGGTAACGCAGAGGTGCAATGAATTAAGAGCACACCTATTCTACAATGAGAGGTGACACCAGTCTTGTCTTTGTCTCCCACTCTGGGGCCTACCTCCAGCCCCACTCCATCTTCCCTACAGCAGAGAGAATTCTGAAGAACAGAAGGAGAGCATGCTTAATGGCAATGAATACTGTGGCAATCAATATTGTTCCATTAGCTGTCACCCCACAGTGACTTTGGCCTATGGGACAGAAGTATGATAACAAGGTAATGAGATGCCACCTCCTGACAGGGTTTTAGTGACGGTGGAAATTGTGTACACTGAATGGCATCCAGTGTTTCAATAATGATCCCATACCCACTTGGGCCTTTGGGCTCCATTATCAGCAGGGGAAAGTGAAATAAGAAAGGAAAACCTGAACTGTAAACCCTTTGGTCAACACTGGGGAAGGCACAGAGGAGTCCATAATAGCTCTCTGGGAACTGTGTAATTTGAATTCAGAGAACAGAGGTCAGTAGGGGGTAGCCGTGACTAGCGGTAATCAGGGTTGTAGGTTGGCCAAGGACCATCTGAGAATGTACTAGAACTCTGAGCAAGGTCAAAAGAGACTCAGGAAGAGCAAAACAATGGTGCCAGGCCCTCCCTGGTCCCATTGTGGCTATCTCATGCTTTCTACTACCCATTGATGTATCTTGCCGAACAAAGAAAGGACAGAGAACACAAAAGAGGAAGGCCCTTACGGAAGATCTTCACGTTGACGGTGGCCTCAGACTCACTGCCATCCTCACCAGTGACCACACACTTGTAAATGCCGGCGTCATCGATGTTGGCATTGTAGATGGTGAGGGTAGAGGAAGAATCGTCATTCCACACCACCGAGATCCGCTGCTGGTTTGGGCTGAGCTTTTCTCCGTTGGGGGAGAACCAGGAGATGTCCTTATCTTTGGCATCTCCTGCCACTGAGGAGGAAGAGAGTATTTTCAAACCACTGAAATAAGAAAGACTAAATTTCCTCCAGAGTGACGGTGGCATCTCAGTAATAGCCACTGAGCAACCAACCAACCAATCAAGGTTGGATGGCCAGGCAGCAATGACCATTTATGTCAGAACATGGTGCAGACCTCCTCTGGCTTCTGTGCTTAATTATTATATACATAAAACCTCTTAAGAGTATTTGGAAAGCTCTGACTAGAGTTGGTCTTATCCTCCTTATACTGGTCTTATCCTCCTATCCTCTGTGAAGGAAGAAAAAGTTGCTGAGAACCTACTATATGCTGGTCACTAAGCTAGGAACTTCCATACCTCAAAGAATGGTAAGTAAATTAGTTGGTACATCTAAGATCTGAGTTGGACTGAACAAAGTGATCAGCTTGCCCCTCTCCACCTTTTTTTGGTACTAGGGAATGAAGCCAGGGGTGTTTAATCACTGAGACACATCCCTTGCCCGTTTTTTAATTTTTTGAATTTTGAGACAGAGTCTCGCTAAGTTATCCAGGGCCTTGCTAAGTTGCTGTGGCTGGCTCCGAACTCATGACTCTCCTGCCTCAGCCTCCTAAGCCGCTGAGATCACAGGTGTGCACCTTGGTACCTGGTAATCAACTAATTCTTGATGGATTAGATTATGGTTTCTGAATCCAAGATGTGACATACTGTGTGCTGCAGGAGTGCAGATTCCAACTACTTGGACTCTAGCATCTGCCTGCACCAACTAGCATGGCGGTCCTTTCAGTACCTCCTGCCTCAGACAGACAAATTCATCTTAAATGCTGCAAAGAAGCTAGTCAGAATCTTCCTTTCCCTAAGGTGGGGAGACAGATGCTGGGCTGGAACAGGGTGAAGGGCTCTGGGCTCTGCTGGTGGCAGCTTTGCCCTGTCTGTGCACAGCTGGCTTCCCAGCCCTTACCACCCAGCCCCGTGCAGATGCTTAGTATGGAAATGAACTCTTCCTTTCAGGGCCCATCATGTTTTCAATAAATATCGCTATTTGCAAGATGTGCTCTGGGCTCTGCGGCTGCATCTCCAGATCATTGAAATTGTTGTAATGAAGGCAGAGCTAGAGGGAACGCATCCGGCAGCCACAGCCACCTCATCCAATACAGATCATGCTAGCAGTTAAAGGTCCCTCCTTGCTGAAAGCTGCTAGCTAAATGTCACAGTTTACACCTAGCTCAACTCCTTCTGGTTTTGTCATGTTGTGGATCCCAGTAATATCTGAGACCTAATTTGACATTCTTCCCTCCACAGGATGATTCCTGATAATCACTGGGAATGGGAATAATGGAATTGTTGGAAATGGGATATATTTCCTAAACAAACAACAAGGATACCACTTCTGACATATTCCAGTGCTCTGGTGGGGGCTATGGGATAGAATATTGGCATTCACAATAGACCTGGAAAACTCAAGATAGATATCCTCAAACCCAGAGAGATACCAGTGTTCAATCTACTTTCAGGTAAATTGTGACCTTGGATTTTCAAGGTCTTAGAGATACTAAGAAATGAGACTTAAACTGATCCACTGAAGCATTATTTCTAAGCCAGTACTGTTACCCAGTGTCATTTACTGGGTGATGACAGTACAGGACATCTGAGATGATTTGCTGTCTGAGAGTTGTGCTGATTGTCTCCCCATAAAACACCGTGGGTTTCCTCCATCATCAAGCAGAACTCCAGGTGACATATGGCACCACATTGGGGCAAGCTCTGAGAGGAAGAAAGGGGGTCTGAGATTCCTCCTGGCTCTTGAAGGGTTGCACTACTGACCCTGGAGCAGAGCAACATCCAGAATTCTAGGTGTGGTGGCATTGGTTTGGCACTCATGGGCTTCTGCTCTTCCTCATAGGTTTTTTTTGGGGGGGAGAGGGTACCGGGAATTGAATTCAGGGGCACTCCACCACTGAGCCACATCCCTAACCCTATTTTTTGTATTTTATTTAGAGACAGGGTCTCACTGATTTCCTTAGTGCCTCGCTTTTGCTGAGGCTGGCTTTGAACTGGTGATCCTCTTGCCTCAGCCTCCCAAAGTGCTGGGATGTCTCATGGGCTTTTGAGGCAAGCTCTGAAATGCAGCAGGACACAGGGCACTTGCCTTGGCATAAGAAGAATTTGGACTCTCCAACGCTGATTTCCCCTTGGCTGGGAACAATATCCACCTGCAGAGAAACTGAAAAAGACAAAGTCCAGTTCAGACATACATTTGAAATGTTGAGAATGAAACCCAGAGCTTTCATTCAAAACCAGGGTTTAGGGAAGAGTGAAAGGTAGAGGTTGTGTGGATAATGAGAACTTGTCACCACCAAAGTACCCTCATACTGTAGCCAGGAGTGGACACAGCCCAGACCATTCATATCTGGAACTGTTATGTCCTATGAGATGATGCAAGTTCCCCTGGGAGACTTGGGATGACCTCTGCCTAAATATTTTTGACCCTTCAGAAGGCTTATGATCCTGTTCCAAATAGCAACGCTCTGGACTCACAGAAATAGCAGCCCAACCAGTCCCTTTTGGATGTCAGTCTGAAGTGTCCCCACAGCTGTACCAAGAACAGTAAGCCCATCACACTAAAAGTATGCCCAGGGGTCTCTTGCAAATTCCTCAGGCCACCATCTTTAATCACTGTGAAGACCAGATCCATGTGAAGATTTAAACTGGTTCTGAAGCAGGGGATGCAAACAAATGCCACCTTACCTCAGGATAATAGGACCAACAACACCTATTTCCATAACAGGAAACGACATCAAACATCATCACCCCAATTAGCCAAACACAATTCTGAAAATCCTGCAGTCAATGCCCTGCAGAATTCCCTGCATCCCTTAACTGCTTTCCCTGAATTTTTATTTGAATATCTGTATGTTCTGTCATCCCCCTGCACTGATAAGAAAATACACTGCACGAGATCTCACTGATTCCTGTATTCAGTTTGCTCCTCATTTATCTGCTCAGAGCAGATAAATGTTCCTCATGAAAATATAGTTATAGGATAGGAGAAATGCTTTCTTCCCCCCATTTGAATTCAACTTCCCTCTGCCTCTCCTCCTCTTAAGTAAATCTGAAAGCCAAAAGCTAACAGACTTGGTTCAACGCATGGAGCTCCTCAAAGCCATTTTGAGAGAGGGGCCTGAGCCAAACAGGCTGGGTCATAGAGACTCAGTGAGCCCTTCCTTCCAACAGCCATTTTCTGTTCACAGTAGAATGGAGGCAAAGCTCGTTGCCATGGCGACTGACTTGCAGGCAGGGCTGCTGCAGCTCTGGGTCTGCACTCATTTCAAGAGACTACAGTTGTGCTCAGCAGAATACAGAGATCAAAGGGCCTGCTTGGGGCTGGGAAGGGAGTGTGTAGGGGCAGCAGATGATTTGTAGACTTCCTAACCACCCTGCTAACAAACAAAGCAGGACACACACACACACACACACACACACACACACACACACACACACACACACCAGAAGCTGCAGAAAGAAAAGGATGATATGGCAGGGTCAGGAACTGAAGAGGGGGAAGGAGCCAGGGTAAGGATAGGGAATGGGGCACTGCAAGAGGCAGGGAGAGGATGCTGAGGTTAAAAGGTGGAGGTGGGGGAATCAGGCACTTCCAAGTGCTGGACTGGGAAGAAATACTACAACAATCTGAGGGTGACTAGTCTCACCCTCATTCATTCTGTTGCTGATGACCCAGCTGGGGGCAGGACTAAATGCATTACCCCACAGCAATGAAAGGTCTTACCCTTCCTTTCCTGACTGTAGTGATGGTACCCAGGGCTGCCCTGGAACATAATGCCACCCAGGGCTGCAATGTCCACAGGTGCAAGCGAGACTGTCCCTGGAGCACGGTGTCACTCAGTTCTACAGTGGGAGGTCCAGAAAGAGTCTCAGATACCCTGTCCTGCCTCCTCACTTCCCAGATGGGAAAGAGTGGTGAAGTGACTTCCCTACAATCGTTTCTCATCTGACATGCCCTGAAGCCCAGGCCTCTTGGCTCCCAGGTAAGGCTCCTGAGTATGCAGTGCCACCTCTGAGCAAAGAGTGAGAGGTTTCCATTTAGTGTAATGAACAATTTGGGATCCTGAGTAACAACCCTCAGCTTCACTATTCCTTAAGAAGCAGAGCAAGACCAGCAGTGATAAGCCCCAATGTATGTGGGGGAGCCTGAGTCCTTAAGGAGAGGCCTGCAGGACAGTACCACTCATCCTAAGGCCAGCCAGGACCTCTTCTATTGCTTTCCGTGGCTCACATTCCACTGGAACCATAGAACTTAGGAAGCCCAGAAACTGTGAGTACACCATCCCTCGCCTGAGTAATGGTCCTTTCTGGAGTTTAAGGGGGCATTCTTGAGAGAATTAGAGGCATATTTCTGCCTGGAAAGTTCCCTGGCCCATATGCGGAGTATTAACAGCCAGCTTCAACACATGGATCCTGTTACTGCAGTGGAGCCTCCCTGCTTTGAGAAGGATATTCTTATCCTGAGTGAAAAAGCAGACTTCAGTTTTTTAAAGCTCTTTTCAAAAAGAACATGACTCTCAAGGGGGCAGCCAGGCTGAAGAGTTTTCATACCCAAATGTGGTCAGGATCTATCTCTGGGCCACAGAGAGAAATGAGAATGAAGCATTTCAAAGGAATTCCCAGCTTAACGGGATCCCACTTACTCATTTATCACCACAGGAGTTTTAAAAAAGAAGAGGTCTTCCACTGACACTCCTGGGCTTTTGCACACATGGAAAAGATAGTGATTCCTCCCTCAAAGCACCAGACAAGGCTGGACCAGAGGAGCCCCAGACACTCTGCAAATCAATGCCTGGATGTTTTTTATTGTGGCACAATGGCTGATTATTCTTCTGCAAAGGCTAAATCTTGAAATATTAGGTTTAATAATGAGAAGTGGAAATCCTAACCTAAACTCAAAAGTCTTTCTCTCCACTTCTTGCTTCTTCCTTCCACTTCTCTATGACTACCTTCAATGGTTTTCAATTAAAAAAAATGCCTACCTTAAGTTTCAATTTTCTTTGTTGTGCATATAAGTCAAATTTCCTAACTAGGCATAATACATATCTTTAAAGAAGCTACAAAAATATTTCTCCCAAACAAACTGTCTCATCTCCTGCTTTCCATTAACATTGTCTGTGTAAACTGTCATCTTAGCTGTATACAAAGATCCTTGCTCACAGACCCAGGTATTTGGACCTGAGCCATCCCAGGTCAGGGCTGGCATTACTCAGTGTTATGGTTTGGAATGTGAGGTGTCCCCCAAAAGCTCATGTGTGACACAATGCAAAAAGGTTTAGAGGAGAAGTGACCTGGTTATGAGAGCCTTAATCTAATCAATGAATGGCTCCCCTGATGGGATTAACAGAGTGAAAGGTGGGAGGTGGGTAGGGTGTGGCTTGAGGAGGTGGATGATTGGGGACTTGCCTTTGGGTTATATATTTTGTATCTGGCAAGTGGAGACCTCTCTCTCTCTGCTTTCTGATCATCATGTGAACTGCTTCCCTCTGCCACAGTCTTCTGCCATGATGTTCTGCCTCATCTCAAGCCCCAAGGACTGGAGCCAGCCTTCTATGGACTGAAACCTCTGAAACTGAAACCTCTGAATCCAAATAAACTTTTCCTCTTCTACAATTGTTCTGGTTGGGACTTTTAGTCACAGCACTGGAAAAAGCTGACTAAAACACCGAGCTATGACCATGTCATCCAGTCAGTGCTCAGCCCCCAAGCTCACCTGCAGCAGTACCCACTCTCTGGTTTACAAGACACTCTTTTTATTGAATATGATCTAACAACAGTTCTGAGAGATAAAAAGATTGGACTGATAGTACAGTCTTCCTTTTATAAAAGAGGAAGTCAAGGCTCAGAGAAATGAACATAACTCGCAGAAGGTTCCTCAGCTAATGTACAGGATGGACAAGAGTGGAAATCATCTATTCTAAAGCTCCAGCCCACCCCCCTATGCTCCCCAACTACTACCAGCCTTGGATTTTTGCAGCCTCTGAATGGGTTTATTATAACCTGTTAGTTGCCATTTGCTCTCTGTCCAAATCATAGGCTAGGAAGAGCAGAGTCTTTGTATGAAAATATTATACCTAAGTTCCTGCCATCATTTCTCTTCTGGTTAATTCTAACTTCCTCTTTACTCAAAGATAATGAGAGCACTATAACTCCATTTTACAGATGGGAAAGTGGAGGCTCAATTCTTATGTAATGGTCAAATTCAAACTCAGAGTGAACAAAGTCCAAAACCTCAGGCACTTCTCCCACACTATTCTAAATCCTCATAAACACACAGAACAACAACAACAACAAAAAGTCTGTCTTTGGAGAACTTAATGATTTCCCTTTCCCATCTCACTTAAAAAAATAACCCTGTGGGAGACTTATAGCTTTTAAAATGTGTTTTCAGTTTAAATGTCTTTTTTTAAATTGATGAATGTTCTGAAAGAAATGCCGACTCTTTCAGCAAACAGCTTCAGGTGTAAGCAGAAGTTTTATAACTCCCAACTAACTCCCTACCAGAAGTAGGCTATAAAAATCTTAGATGCTAAAGAAAAGTGAATTAAAATTTGAGTTCATAAAAGATGCCAAGGTGCTTATCAGGAGAGGTGGAATCTTGTTAAGGCAACAGAGAATTATTATTCTGATTTCAAACAATAATTCAAAGATTTCACTTTAACCTGCAACTTCTTGTAGCAGTTTAATTTTACTGGTTTTCTTTTCAGATTCTAATGTGCTTGAGGAGGTAGGAGCTGAGAGAAGAAAGTACACTGAAGTCTTTCCCAGGCTGACTGGAAACACTTCGGTGTTGAGGTCATGAAGACACTGGCTACTGAGGAAGACAGACTGTAGGTGCCCCAGGGGCCCAGGGCCCAGGTTGGCACATCTGAGGAAGGTGCCCTGGTCACCAGTTTCAGAGATGGGTAAACCACAGAGGATGGATCTGCTCAGTGATGATGCATGAGATGAGAGAATTTTCTAGAACCAGGGCTTTTGAAAAAGGGATCAAATTATATATCACCATACATAATCAGGTTAATGGAGATGTGTGTTTTTATTTTTCAAAGTATAACTGAGTGCTGGAATTGCTTTAATTTGACTATACTATAAGAAATCCAGATGTGTAGACTGAGGGCACAAAGAACTGGGTACCCCTACTTGCTTGTAACACTTTCCTTTTAAGATTAGCAAAGTATTTGGGGAAAAATAAAAGGCCTCTTCACTGCTAAGCCTACTCAGCTCTATGAATGTAAAACAGGATCTAACGTGGCAGTTCTGCAGGGTGGTCAAGGCCTAGGACTCTGGGTCTGACGGTTTGAGTTTGAATCTCAGCTTGTTGCCATGGATTAGCTGTGTGATCTTAGCCAAGATATTTAACCTCTCAGTGTCTCTTTTGCAAAACAGGGAAAACAGAACCATCCTCATAGGGTTTTGGAAAGATTAAATGAATTAATATATGTAAAGCACATAAGAAGTATTTACTACCTGTTGTGTATTTTTATCCTTACCCTACAGTAACAACTTTTCCTAAAGAAATTATTTCAGTTGTTATTTCTGAGGGAGGGAACATTTTCCTTTATGGTCTAAAATAAAGTAACCTTCCTAAGTGATCCAATTTATAGTCAGGTGGCTAATTCTACTCTCTACATTAATTCAAGACATTTTATCTGCTGGTCAGAACTTTACAAATATAAGGTATTGAATGAAATCTGAACCAAAAAACTAACCAATGCTATTGCTCTAGACATGTCATTTCACCTGGGCCTCAGTGTTCTGGTCTATAAAATGAGGATGATGATAAAACTGAACTCATGCTGTTGGACCATGACAAGAATTAAATAGTCAAGAAAGAATGTAGTTAAAAACTCAGAATTGGGAGTCAGGTAAACTTGGTAACCGAGATATCAGATGAATCTTGAAGCCTTCATTTTGCATCTGTCAGTAAACATAATGACCCAAGGATCTCACAGGGATGTTGACATGACTTAGAAAGGTGTGCCAAACACAAGGTCAAGTTGGCTTTTTGTTTTCTTGTTTTGTTTTTCAATGACAGTACCAGTAGTACTTTGAACTTACACATCTATGCACATCTCAAACAAATTCCCCAGGAATGCTTATAACCATAGGAATGAGATAACAGGAACTTCCTGTATACTACTGGAGTCAACCTGTGCAAAATCTCTTAAGGTGTGTGAATGGATTCATATCTATGGATAAATAAGTATATCTATATACACATACACTGAGAGATACGCAAATGTGAGCATAGGTATTAATAGAACAACGCAACTTTCAAATTGATACTGTTGCATGAAGTAGCTGAACACAAGTAAACATCTCATTTGGAGGAAGAAAGATGAATAAATTATTAGGAATGACAGAAAGTCTCACCCATACTTGACATGTGAGTCCTACAATTCTGGTTTGAGCTACTACTGACAGCAGCTAGGTAGAAGAAAATGAGATAAACTTTTAACTTTCAAGCATTAACCCAGAAGTTAGATGCCACTGTAAAAGGACTATAAAATACATGTTCTTACAGACTGTGGCTTCAAGTTCTGTAAAATGTCATCAACATGGCAGACCATATTCTAATTGCCACCAGGAGTATCCTCATTGCTTAATGCTGGCTCCGCAGCAAATGGAATCACTAGAAGCTGCACTTAGTGCTTCCATTTCATTAGCCAGCCTAATTGTGGTACCATCTAGCTAAATCCTGAGAATTCTATCTAATCCCCATTTCAACTTGAATACTCAGAAATAATCTAGTCAGGTATCAGAGTCAATGGAGATAAGTTTATAATCAAACCACTGGAAAGTCCTCTGTGTGAAATCGTCATAGTACTGTGGACCCCAGTACTTCCTATAAGATGTAAGACAAGTTAGAGAATGAAGGAAAACCCCCGTGAAAGCTGGAATCTTTCTTGGTTGTGAACAACAGCATGTAGCTAATGTGCAAGAGCAGAATTTGAGGCTGAAGGAGGAGGGATGGATGACTCTTGGTGGTGGTATTGGAATCATTTTTTAAGTCATTTGAATGAAGAACCTGGAGCTTCCTAGGCTAAAGACAAGCCTTACGGACAAGTTGCAGATAGAACACAGATATCCCTAAATTAAATTCACTTGAAAGAGTCACTGGGTTCTTTGCATTCACATACTAAGCAGATTTTCAAAATATATCATTTTAATAAAGCCATCATGGTCTTGTTCCATGTACAAAGTCAGGCAATGATAAGTCCTGGTACAAGTCCCCTTTAACCTCCCCAAATCCCATGATTCTTCCAGAGTGATGGTGCAGAATATCAAGAAGGTGGATATGGCTTCAGAGCTCTTCATCATTCTAGGCACTATGCTACTGTGTGTGTTGAGGTGGGGTAGGAGGATGGAACTCAGGGGTCTGTGCATGTTAAGCAAGAGCTCTTCACTGAGCTACATCCTTAGCCCTTTGTGCACATTATTATTATTTTTAAATATATTTAAATACAAATATATATGTATGTGTATGTATATATATATACATATATATATATATATACACATACATATATATGTATATATATATTTAAAATCAGCCTATGGCCAGGATAGGATACACACACACACACACACACACACACACACACACA
>CM053399.1:86233057-86277855 GCA_028644305.1 Xerus rutilus | reverse complement strand
AGGATCTCATTAAGTTGCTTAGGCTGACCCTCAAACTTGTGATCCTCTACCTCAGCCCCACCAAGTAACTGGGATTGCAGGTGTGTGGTACCACATCTGGCTGCTACTATAATTTACACAATATTATGATAAAAAAGAAAAAAGATATTATCACTGCAAATTGAGGCTTAGATGATTAGTCTGATAGCCTATCATTCCAAATACTCTACCCTGAACTCTGGTAGCCAAACAACAGAAGCCAATTTGCCAGAGGCAGGGGCTATAGTTTTTAGCATAATAACTTGCATGAGCTGCTGGGAATCAGGCATTATTGGGTGCTGGCTCTGTTCCATGGGTCTGGCTTCCAATCAGAATACAGAGTCAAGCCAGATAACAGGGTCAGCTTTCTTGGCCTCCCAAGTGTGTGGGGTCAAACTACCATTTTATTGGGTCTGATTCTAAAAATCAGGTGCTTGAGTATTATAGAAAAACATCAACATCTGCAAACTATGGTTGCTACCCCACAAAGTACCTAGCAGCTAGAAAATGTGTCTAATTCTATGTGACATAGTGTCCTGGGATTCAGGTTATAGGGCAAGAAAATCTACACATTGGTTCATCTGCTCAGAAATAACAGAATCATGCTGTTCCCAAGCTCTACTCCCATCACCAACACCCATCTTCCGCAAAGTACAAGGCTTCTCCTGGGAGCACTTTGGAGCATCTTTGATGGAAAGTCAGAAGAAATGAAGAGACATCAAGCAGAGGCATGAGCCACACAAGATCCAACACCTGAAGAATCAGCCCATGGTCAGGATAGGATCCAGTCTTCCTGATGACAAGGAGTATTTATTTGCTTATTTTTAAAAAATGCCTCACAAAGGAAGGATACATTAAGATTTTACTGTTTTCTTTTTCCAAAGTAGCATAAGTCAGAAATAGCTCCACAGAACCTCTAAAGGACCAGCTTCCAGGCCAGGACCTTTCTGAATGGGCACTAGTCCAGTCACCTATGGTCCACAGGAAGGCAGGGATGTTCTGCAGGCCCTCACCCTAAGGAGCACACAACTGAGCGTGTGAGTGTGCACCAAGAGTGTGTAACCTGGTCTACCACACAGCTTCTCAATCTTCTGCTACATCAGTTCACGGCCAGGATTAGAGAGCCAGTTAGTTATAAAGATTGGAGCTGGAAAGGATAGGATGTGCCACCTCCAACCCCTTCATTTTACCCCTGGGAAAACCAGGAACATACCTACAGCAAGGTTTGGAAGCCCTGGGGTTGGCCTCACAGGCTGACCTTGACCTAGTGCTGCTTCTTGCTTCTGTGTCTCATTTTCTTCTTGTATCCTCAGTAGCTATTTCTCTTTGCTTGGTGTACCCTAATCTTACCCTCATCCCCACAGAGAAAGAGACATCAGGTAGAGAGAATCCCTTTACCAAGCTCAGCTAAGTGAGCTGGGCAAATGGTGTGTTCTCAGGTCCTATGGCAAGCTGATTCACTTAGCCCAACCGGTCCAGCACTGGGAGCACTTTTTAACATGTTCAGGCTCCTCACTCCCTTTCCAGGCCTCCTTTCTAGTTCTTTCTCTTTTCCAGTTAGACCCTGATGATGGGCCAGCACTTTGCATGAAGCTGAATTACTAAAATGTAGGGCAAGCATGTAAATAGATGTTTGAGATTCAGCTAAGGTTCTCCAGATAAACAAAGCACAATCCATCAATCTGCCCTGATAAGCTAGGGCTTCTTGGTAAATTGCCGCAGGCTATCTGATTGCATCTAGGATGTCCCTGACAATGCAGTCTTAGGTCACTCTCCCAAAACCTTGCCTTGACAAAATGACTCATCCAAAATTCTTTTCTTCCAGCCATAAAAAGGTACTGATGCCAGGCGAATCATCTTCCTCTCTCCCAACAACTTCTGCTAACATGGCAAGAAGCTGGAATTATATCTTTCAATATTTGTCCAGCTGTTGTTTGCAGATGTTGTATTCTTTACACTCAGAAAATAGAAATTTAGAGAATTCTAGCATGCAACTTCATCCTGAGAATTTGATATTGCCTGTGTCTTTCAAAAATGTCCTTATGTGTTGATAGCTTTAAGCACATCTGGGCTATTGAAGACACAAAGCATACAATCTCTCAAACAACCAGGTTAAATTTGGTTTCCATCAAGTGAAAAATTCTACATTCTCAAAGATATACATGCAATTATTATGTGTCAGTCCTGTATTAAGCATTTAATTCATTTAATCCTGCAATCCCAGCAGATAGTTATTGTTATTATCCTATTTGATGAATGAAGAAACTGAGGAACCTAATGTAACTGGGCCAAGATCACAATGCTAGTAAGTGGTAGAGCTGATATTTGAACCCAGGCAGATCCAAGCAGGTCCATGGTCTTTGCTCTTTATTTTATTTTATTTTGGTACTGTGGATTGAACTCAGGGGTACTTGACCACTGAGCCACATCCCCAGCCCTATATTGTTTTATTTAGAGACAGGGTCTCACTGAGTTGCTTAGCGCCTCACTGTTGCTGAGGCTGGCTTTGAACTCGTGATTCTCCTGTCTCAGCCTCCCAAAGTGCTGGGATTACAGGCATGCACCACCGTGCCCGGCTCATAGTCCTTGCTCTTAAGTATGTAATTACATAGAGTCAATCTCAAAAGTTAACTTTGATGAAAAAGGGGTTGCTTTTCTGCTGAATGAACTGGCAGACAGGCACAGAGGTAGAGAAAAACACCACAGACCAGGAAGCACACTGACTCAGACCCTGGAACTTACTGGTTCTAAGCAGGAGTTGGAAACTGAGGCTCCTGGAGTCCCCAAGCCCAGCTGTAGACATTCACACCCACCAACCCACCACCCAGAGGCCTGGCCTCATGCCTTTTAGCTCAGTGCTCAGCAATGGAGGTGGCTACATACAGGGATGGGACCAGAGGAGTTGGATTATCCCATCTTTGGGAGACTCCTGATCCTCTAATCCAGACTCTGGATAAGCTACTTCTTCCCTTACTAGAATGAAGATATTAAAATTATTGTTTGATGACACATAAATTGTGACTGCTTCATCCCACCACAGCAGGGGGCATGCGTGAAAAGGATCATTCATTTGGCTGCTCCATTTGTGCTGTCAAAGTAGCCATCCATCCGTACAGAGCCCATGGTCAAGGAATTCCTGCTGGAGGCCATGTTCTCTCTTACTGGGTGGAGAAGAGTCCATTCCCCAGCCCTACAGGCACCATCACCCCAATCAGATGGATATAAAAGGAAGGACCGAAGAAAACCTAATCATTTAAATAGTAATCCTCCGAATAGCATACCTGCAGCTTTCCTGAGTTAGGGAACCTGTGAGAAAGCTGTCCCTGCTACCCCTAGCTCTCCATCAGAAATCAGGGTAAGAATTAAAGGTCCACGGACTTACCACCATGGCTTCTCAGGAACTGAGAACCCAATGTGGCCCAGGGAGAGTAGAGGGCAGAGGAGAAGGGGCCATAGCAGACAGTGGCAGTGGGATGGTGCTGGCACATCTGAAATGCATCCTCAGTCTATGTTATATCATCTGCCAACATTAGGGGCCATCCGTCCACAGAATTACCATAATATTATTTCTCATTCTGAGTTTAAAGTCCTTTGGTTGCACTTAGGGTCTCCTCCTATCTCTACACAGTATGATTTCACAGATCCAGAGAACCCCACAGGCTGGATCTTGATGCTGTCTTCACTCTGAGTACTTCTACCTTATGATTTGTATGACTCATAACAGCAAGGCCTGTGGCTGCACTTGAGGTTGTTATTGGTCTTTTCTGACTTACAGTGAATCAAAGGTTTGGGTTAAATTTGTTGGGTGAGCCAGGGAAATTGTCCACAGGGGAATAGGAGGTGAGCAGGTGTTACAATTTAGATATTAGGTGTCCCCCAAAAGCTCATGTGTGAGACAATGCAAGAAGGTCTAGGGGTGAAATGTTTGGGTTATGAGAGCCTTAACCAATAAGTGCATTAATCCCTGATAGGGATTAACTGAGCAGTGACTGTTGGCAGGTAGGGTGTGGCTGGAGGAGGTGGGCTAGTGCAGGTGTGCCCTTGGGGTTTATATTTTGTTGGTGAGGGCCTCCCTCTCTCTTTCTGCTTCCTGATCCTCATGTCTGAGCTGCCTTCCTTCAATACACACTTCTGTCGTGATGTTCTGCCTCATCTCAGGCCCTGAGGAATGAAGCTGGCTGTCTATGGACTGAGACCTCTGAAACTGTGAGCCAAAATAAACTTTTCCTCCTTAAAATTGTTCTTGTCAGGTCTTTTTGTCACAACAGCGAAAAAGCTTGCCAAAATAGAAGCACATAACCAAACAATCCTGTCAGCTGGGACCTCCCCATGTGCTAATTACACTCCTTCCTTTCTTTCTGCCCTAAAGAACTGGTAGTAAGTCATAAAAGGAGGTCCTTATATCTATTATAGGATTTTTTCCTTAGGTTTTGTTTCTCAGGAGAGTGTTTATTCAAGTAATCATTATTAAGTTTTTCTATTATTCACTTAAGACACCTTCCCTCCCCCAACCCATACCAAACTGTCCTTGACAAACTCACTGTGCTTCATGGAAAAGGCAGGAGAGCCTTTGAATCAAAGGCAGGAACATTAAAGACAGGCCTCCGTGGCACCATGTCATAATGTGCTTTGATGATCAAGGACTAAAATCTGAGGGGATCCCAAGCAGCCAATTCAAAGGTCAGGGACAAATAACGAGGCTCACCCATGAGAAACAGGTATAAACCAAACTTATTGGATGGCAGCTGAAACTCCTTTTAGGAGGAATTTCACAGAGAAGATGCTTCTTAACTTACTCCTCAAGGTGACAGACTCTAGTATGAGCAACTTTAAAACCAAGTAACTAGCTTGTTCCCGAATCCTCAGTATTGCTATCTAAATGAAGAGAAAAACCTACCAAGAGACAAACTCTTTAGTAGAGGTTTGTGGAACTTCCTTTCACGTTCAGGAAAACCCCTTTTCTGGCAAAAGGAGTTTGCAGTGACTACTGTGACCCTGGCCTGGTGGTTCCTGCACCATGCCTGAAAGGAACATGTGTGGGATGCAGGGAAGAAACCAGAAAGACACATGCAGACACAGACACACAGAGATACCCCCACGGACATACCCAGATGTACAAACACATACAAACCTAGACAGACAGGTGCATGTGCGCACGCGCACACACACACAACCTTCTTCACACCATCTCCTTGAGCAGCGAATTCTCCTATAGAAATGAATTCACTTAACTTAACGTTCAAAATGCTGTCCAGTCAGTCACCAGGCAAAACTGGGTTCCTTAAAAAGAACCCAGGTCTCCAGCCACTGAATTTTCCTTCTTAAAAAACAGAATCAGCCTCAACAAGTAGCTGAACTTGGGGGTGAGAGAACTAGTTTTATTCCAAAATGGACTGAGCAACAAAACCAAGAAGTCCCAAGGCTTTCATCAATCCAAATCTAGTTAAATCGATGGAGCTCACACAGGATACTGCTTTGTGCTGAGAAGCCTAAATTTTAGTTTTCTTCTATCCCCATGAGAGGCTCTCCAAACCAAATCCATGCCAAACATCCCTAATGATTCAGCCAGCCCCTGTGGTCACTTCTGCTGTCTTGCAAGCAGTAATGCTTCCATCTGCTCCCAGGATGGCTACGTAGTACTGCTGGGGGTGATTAGCTCCCTCTGAAGTTTGGTTTTCAGTCTCTGATCTTAATAGGTAGGGACAGCATGGGAGCCAGTTCCTGGGGACTAGAGTCTCCCCACAGGCCTGTCTTTTGTCTAGTGGCATCCATACCTTCACTCCCTTTCTGCCACCTGTCCTTATACTTCCTGATTCCCAGGGTTAGCATTCTTATCATGCCACATAACAACATTTTGTGATGTGTTATGATGGACTGCGTGTATATGATAGTGGTCCTCTGAGATTACAATGGAACTGAAAAGTTCCTGTCACCTAGTGCTGCAGCACAACTCATCACTCACACGTGTGTGGTGGGGCCTGTGTAAGCACACTCATGTGCTGCCCGTCGGACAGATGCAATTATGTACCCTGCATAATGCTTGGTAATAAAAGCGAAGTGATGGGGGTATGTACTTAGTACGCTGTATATTTTATTGTTAGATAAAATATACCTTTCTACCTATAAAAAAATGGACGGTAAAACAATGTGCCATGTTATGCATGTAGCAAACTCATACATCTCATGCTTGCTGTGTCTCTTGATTGCATCAAGAAGCCACATCCCATGATTGACCTATATTAACTGAGTTTGTGTAAATATACTCTATAATACTTGCACAACAACAAAATCTGCTAATAATAAGTTTCCCATAATGTGTTGATGCCATTAAGTGATGCATGACTGTTCTATAAGACTGACAGAAGTGCTCCAGACCCCAAAACAACAACAACAAACTTTGGCAAAAAATAAAAAGCACAAATATATATGAATATTTACTCCATTCATGAAATATACCTTATTTTGTAACAAAGCTTGCTGTCTTTATTTCTTCAAACAAGTCATAGCTGTCAGCATCGCTATTTGGCCTTTAACAATGCCAGTATCTTATAGAAAGCTATTAAACGGTAACAACCTGACAACCAAGCCTACTAAAGGGCTAGTTTTGCCAGAATAAATGGTGAGAGAAAATAAAGCAGACAATCCCAGCAGCAGTCCTGAACCTCCCTCTGGAACCACGAATCTACCTCTGTATCTCATCTGCTCTCTGGAGGTACAACGATCACTCACTCTCCACTCCTGATTTTCTCTATGGGGTTTACACATAGCTTTGTGCTTCATGAAGTGTTTCTACTGAGTCTACTCAGGCTGGTCGACACATTCTGAATAGCCTACACAGATTTTACGCCCCCCCCACACAAAGACCCTCAATCTGCACAGTGTCAGTTTCCACAGTCATGGGACTGTGAGTTCTGTGCCTGTTTCCTTGCCAAAGAACAATGAGAAAATCCAAGTTTCCTCCCAAAATTCCAGGTAAGTTATAAGGGTGAAAAATCAAACAGTCAAATCTCCTAAACAACACAACAACAACAACAACAACATCAAGTCAAAAGCTTCTTACCCTCTCTGTCCTGTACTTTTTTTCTGAAATCCTTGGGGCAAAGGTATCATATGACCAAAATGGGTTCAAATCTAGAGCTTGTTCTTGTCTTGGACAACATCCTTTTATAATGTCACAGGGCGAATGACCCAGAGACCAAAGCTTGAAGTCAGGAGGCTGGATTAGAGCAAAATCTGCTGGAATCACAGACATTTGACCTATTCTTGCCTCGTTGCTCAGCTCCGAGAAGAGACTTCTGAGATCTCACAGCCTGGAACGCTGTAAGTTACCAGCTGCAGCAGGCAAAGCTGCAAAGGTGGGAAAGGGTCAAGAGAGACCTAAGATCTGCAGTCTGGAGGAAAGTCTCATTAGACTAAAGAGAACAGGCAGAGCTTACAGATGACAAATTAGTGCAATGTGAGTAGTGGCCTCTAAGGAGCTTCAGTAAGAAGCCACCCACTAAACTAATTCTGCTACTTCTCACACTCTTTGGAAACCACCAACTGGGATACCAGCTTCACGCCCATGCTGTGTGTGAAGAGCCTCCTCCTGCCTGTTGTATGATCTGGACTCTGAGGCTAAAAGGATCCTGCAATAAGATCTCAACTCTGCCTGGGAGTTCTGGCATAGACTCAACACAAGGGAATACGGGGTGTTCCCTTGAGGTCTTCAAAAAGTCACACTTCTAGATTTCCTCCCACAGAAAATTAACTCAGACTACTGGAGGGCTAATCTGGGGGTATCTCCTGGTCTTTAACCATTAATCTGGCTAAGGATTCTAAGGCCATGCACCCGTATCAGGAAAGACGAAGTAGCATGAAGATCACACCCTTTGGTGTGCTCCCATAAAACAGGTTGTGCTTCTACCATAGCACTCACTTTCTGTGTTGTAATTTGAGGTATTGGCGTCTGTTTGAATGACAAGATTCTGTAAACACCGAGTCTTTGCATTTCCAAGGCCTAACATACTGCCTAGAACACAGTAGGACCCAAAAGATAGTTGCTGCATTAGTGTTGAGATCATTTTGTGACAACTGTTTTAAGACTCACACCCAGTGTAAAGGTTCCCAAACGCAATGGTGCAGGCCCCAGACCAGTAACAGAATTAACTGAAGAGCTTATTAAAAGTCAATTTCCTTCTGATGCCCCTGAAGATTCCAATTAGTATCTCTGCATCAGGGATCCTGTGGATCTTGTTTCAAAATGCTGGTTGTTTCAATATGCATCCAGGTTAGAGATCATTGGCTTAGTCAGTAACCTACTTGAGATAACTAATAAATTACAAACAACATCAGACATAGTTAAACTCTTCAAGCCCCTGCCTGAGATTATTTATCTTTACAATCATGCTTATGTTGCCCTAATTGTGCCATTTATCACATTAAGCTATGTGCTATAGCTTTGCAGAAACTCCAGTCTTGTGCATTTACTTTCAAGATTGTCACAGCAGCACTTCAGGAAGTACAACTCAATGTCAACTGTGATGATTCATTTTATGTATCAGCTTGCCTGGGTCACAGAGCACCCAGGTATTTGGTTACGCATTACTCCAACTGTGTGAGTAAGGGTATTTCTGGAGAAGATTAGTATTAAAAGTGCCCTTCCAAATGTGGTTGTCCTCATCCAATCAGTTGAAAGCCTGAATAGCATAAAAGGCCGAGTAAGAAAGAATTCTCTCTCTCTCTCTCTTTCTCTCTTTCTCTGCCTGTTTTTGAGCTCAAACATGAGTCTACTGCATTCAAACTAAGAGTTGGACACCATCAACTCTTCTGGCTCTTGGACTCAGACTGGAACTATACCATAAGATCTCCTAGGTCTCCAGTTTGCTGACTGCAGATCTTGAACTTCCCTGTGTGGACTAATTCCTTACAATAAATCCCTTTATTTGTAAATCTCTACATTTATGTGATACACACACACACACACACACACATACATAGATATATATACACATGTATAAATATATGTGAATGAATTTATACATACATACACATCTATGAATCTATATACATATATATACATACACGCACACATACACTTGTATATGTATTTGAGTATGTGTGTATCTCCTATTGGCTCACATACTAATACACACACACAAATACACCAATATATATGAACACATTATGTTTTTCTAAAAGTAGATATATTTTGCAATTAAACTGGACATAATAATACAAGACAGGAAGTTACAATTGGGAACCACTTCCTTAACACTCATTTGACATTTTTGGTTCACCTAGTCAAGGATGCCAACAATGTATGATACCAATGGAAGGTCTCAATAAGTGTCAGTTGATTGCTCTGCTAAGTGGGTAAGTCTGAGAGGTTCCTTGTATGAGCCATGTCCAAGCTCCCACAGATGAATCTGCTGGTCACTATTTGGATATAGTATGAAAAATACGTTCCATAAGCTCAGAGTAGATTCTTGCTAATCAGAAGAAAAAAGAAAGGTATGAGGATGCCTGAGGAAGCAGACACTCTCTTCCTAAAGTGACTTTGGGGTCTGAAATTAAAAGCCTTCAGAAAATTTGAATTAGCTATAAATCATAAACAAGATGAATTACTGCTGTAGTATCTTCAAAATGGCAGTTAAAAAGGCTATCCAGCACTTAATGGCAGACTTTTTGGTCTAGAAAGCTTTCTGTTCTATGGAATAAGGAACTACCTGCCTCTTACTTTTATTCTATTATATTGATGAATTTCAAACCTCTACAGGAGCATTAATAGGATTCTCAATCCCCTGGTGAACCTCGTAAAAGAATAAATTGTTTCAAACAATTCCTAGCTGAATTCATCTTGCCTTCAAAGCTTCAGAGTCCCAAGGACAAATGCTCCTCTTATATGTAAAAGAATATTATTTATTCTTAATTTCTCTATGCTTGTTCATTGATTTTTTTCTCCTCCCTACAACATATGCCTCAGTTTAAAAGAAAAAGGCATTTGGTAATTCATTATCTCTTCCTTGGATATGAGACTTCAAAACCATGGCACAAGGGCAGACATCTCTTCCCCCAGAGTTATAGACCTTTCTGATCATTCAGCATAGACCTCTCTGGATTATATGCCCACAACACATTGCCTATGTATAGAAAATAGAGAAGAAAATGTAGAAACACATTTTCCTATAAATTTCCTTTTTCCTATAAATTCCTCTTTTAAACTAAAGAGAAATTCAAATGATACAGCAGTGTCTATCACTACAGCTCACTCTCCTGAGGACACTGGTTCATGGGATCAAAAGTCCCCTGTGCACCAAGTGGGGACTTCATTTGTTTTCCAAGAAGTCAGTACACATGAACACAGGGAAACATTGGTTTGAATATGGGTGGTCTTCCAAAGGTCCATGTGTTAAAGTAGAGCTCCTCAGGAAGATACTACATGGAGGTGCTATGAACCTTTAGGAAGTGGAGCCTAGTAGGAGGTCTTTAGGTCACTGGGGTGAGTCCTCAAAAGGAATTGTGGGGCCCAAGTCTCTTTCTCCTTCATCCCCGCTGCTTTCTGGCTCATAATGTGAGCACTCACTCTAACAGGTACTCTTGCCATGATATGCTCTCCTCAGGAGAAGCCAAAATTCATGGATAATTGTGGGCTTGAACTCCAGAACTGTGAGCCAAAATAAACCTTTACCTCATAAGTATCCCATGTCAGGTATTTTGTTGTAGGGACAGAAAGCTGAGTAATACAGCTTCCAACAAAAATGAGGTGTTCTGTCTGGTCAAATAATTTGTAGCTGAAATTTCTTGGTTATTAAATTATAAATTGATAACAATATTAAGAGATGACTCAAGTAGTAAATTGGGGGAAAAGAGGAAATAAGAGAACCACACCAAGAAACCAGACTGTAAGCTACCTAGAGCGAGGTCAGGTTGTTTCTGTAATTTCAAAGGGTCTTATACTTGATTTTATGCCCAGCAGGTTCCAATAGATGCTCTCCACTGCCTGACAGCAATCCTCCTTTCATTTATGTCTCATCTCCTGAGGTGAATATTGTTTCTTAAATTACTCAGTAAAAAATTAATGTATTTCAATGAAAATGCCTAGAATAATCCTGAAGAGAAAACGGTGAGGTTCCACAGAAAGAGGATCACTGTGCTTACACGGCAGGAAGCCCTGATCCTGTTTTCTAATGTCTTCTTGGAAAACTAGGATAAAAGTGGAGGCAAAGGGTGGCAAACTAGGAAAAGAGGTTGAAAAGAAACCAGAAAACCAGAGTTTTCACTCTAGCCTTGTCTCTAAAACACCCACAGGGTTTGAGGCAGGTTATTTTATCTTGCCAGATCTTAGTTTACTCATTTAGAAAAGAAGAGGCTGGACTCACTGATTGTTAAAGTCCATTCTGCTTCTACAGTCATGTGGCTGGGGCCAAATTGGTCATTTATCAAGGGCCTCCTAGTTTCCCATCTTTCTTTCAGGGCTGGCTTGTCCTAGCCCTGCCAGGTGGGGCTTCCACAAGCATACAGGCTCATTTAGCATGGAAGCAGAGGCCCCATCCTTCCTAGGCGAAGCCATGGGTCCTGGAGCACCTAGGGCGTGCTCCTCTTGCCAGGCCCCTCCTGAGGTGGGGCTGTGCTTCCTGGACCCTGCTACTGGCTGAAGTTCTGGTCTAAACTAGACAGAATGCCCAGAATACCATGTTGCCACCCACTGCGACAGCCAGGGAATCCTGCTCCTACTCTCAGCTCTTGCTGCTATGGCTCCAGCCCCAGTGGCTGCTGGTTCCTCTTCTTTGGAGAAGCAGAAAGGGCAACACCATCTGCATCCTAGAGTGGTGGTTGAAGAACAATGACACATGAAAGGCCTTGGACATAGTAGGCATGCTACAAATGGTAATCATCATTATTGCTAATAACCATAATACAAGGCAGGGAAAAAAAGCAAGTGCCAGACAGCTGTTCATAACATGGGAGTGCTCAGAAAAGCAGCATCAGGGACAGGCTGATGGAAGACAAATGAAGCGAATTAGCAGACTTACTTTCCACGCCCCCTGCTTGACTTGCACTTAGATTCTACAAGGTGGCTGTCCCCGCCTCCCTTTTTGTAGTAAGGATTTAACCCAAGGGTGCTTTACCACTGAACTACATTCCCCAGTTCTCTTTATTTTTAGTTTTTAATTTTGAGACAGGATCTCACTACATTGCTGAGGCTGGCCTCAAACTCGCCATGGTCCTGCGCCAGTTTCCTGAATCACTGGGATTCCAGGTGTGTGCCACTGTGCCTGGCCTGTGTGCTTGTCTCATGCTCTCCCTGTTGTCCCTGGACATATCACCATCTGGTAGGAAAGTGGCTTTGGAGAAATAGAGAACAAGACAGATGATTCTTCTACCAAGGCTTTTCCTCCCCTTGGGGTACAGTCAAAAAGCTTGATGTTTCTTCAAGTGTTAAGGAATCCCTATGGACTTCAGGGAAGAAATATGAATAACTCTGAGGACAGTAAGTTGTGTTTTACCAAATAACGTCATTACGACAAAAGCTATAAGAAAACCAAGGAGCTAGAAAGAAATTGCTGTCTCGATTTGTCTTTTTTTCCCCTTTGGGTTTATGCAGTAGTAAGCGACTTAGATGTGTATTTTGGATGTGCCCCTGGGGCCTATTTTGAGGAATACTTTTTGAGGCTAAAGTGGCTACGTGGTTTCATCCAAAGAATTTTTAAACTATGGAGGCTAGTATATAAAAAATGGAATATAGACCCGTAGTCTAATTCGAAGTAGTTATCTATCAATGCAATTAAATCATCAGTGTAGAATCAAAAAGGTTGGACCAACCAGGCATTGCAAGACCCCCAGGTGCTTCTGAGATCCAGATGCAAACACAGCAGGCCCTAAGCCATTTTATATAACCTTCCTAATTCTGGCAAGGAGAGGAAAGACCACCTGGGTTAAAATCACATGCTAAACTCCTTTCCTAAGAAAAATGGGCCATACCTTTGTCAGCCCACTCCCACTCAAAGCAGGTACTCAGGCTCTGAGAACCTGCCCCTGCAAATGCCAAGTGGATTCCTTCCCACCAAATAAAGCTCAGGAAGTCAAACTGGCTTGAGTAGCGCCAAGTGGGCAGCTTGGAACCAGAGGCTGATGGTGCCTAAGAGTCTCCCAGGACTCTGTCATATCATACACTCTCAGATCAGATCTCAGAGCCCTCTCTTTTAGTCAGTAGCCAATTTCTCCAAATGTATTCTCCCAACATCAGCTGGAGGAGCTCATCTTTAAGGCATTAATGAAACTGAGAAAATGACAAGGAAACCCCAGAAGTAGAATCAGCACTGCTATTCCAGATCAGGGATATTTTTATTCTTGTGTGACACTGTACCGAGAAGTAGAGAGAATCTGCAAATACAAATGAGGCCCCATCCTAGATATAAAACTCCTATCAACAAGCAAGCACTTAACTCCAGCTGAGATGCTTCACAAATGTCATCTCTGGGACCCAGCATGGTCCGTGCACACTCACTGATTGAGTGGCTGTGCTTCACATCTACCTGTACACTATACAGATGAGAAGACTGAGGCTTGGAGAGCTTAACATCATACAGCTAGTTCATGGGGAGCTGGATTTGAGAACTCAGTTTGTTCCACTCTCAAAGTCCATTTTCTTTCTCTGTTCATGATGCTCCCAATATCTTCCTAGGCCTCAAAGGGGAGACTGATTTCTTCTACTTTTTCTACTATAAATATGAGTTCTTGCCATGTGTGCTTAGAGATAAGACTGAAAGAAAGCAAACTACACTACAGAAGTCTGCCCACTATAGAACACACCCACACTTCCCAGGGATCTGGTGTTCCTTGGGAAGTCCAACCTCAGGCTTAAAGAAGGATCATTTCAGAAAAAGCCTTATAATTCTTTTAGTATCAAGTCTCATGCTGAGAAAAGCTCCATCTTATACCCTTTCCTTTTACCTGTAGAAGTTTATTTTCATCCTAAGTCAATGCTTCCAAAGAAGGAATCTTGGGGACAGGGATAAACCCAATGAAACACACTGTCTCCTGCCTCTGAATGACCTACAGCACTTACCTTCTCTTTACTGGGGTACTCCTTATTGGATAAGGATGAGACTGTATGCTGCTTCCAGACAAAGGTTATATATTATTGTTCTACATCCTCCACATGCCCAGCTGTACCTGTACCTAGCAGATATTTGATGCTCATCGGATGAACTGAGAAACATCTCACGTATTTAGCACAGCATAGCACCTGCCTTCATCAATGGTCCTCAAACAGAGGAGCTAGAGGGGAAGAGCCAGCAGGGCAGTTGAGGGCAGCAGATGTTTCCACTGCCTCTATGTTGCTTAGGAACTTGGAGTCCTGTTCTGCATGCTGACCTAAGGAAAGTCACAAAACCTCTAGTTCCCCAGTTTCTCCTTTTATATGTTCACAGAGATTGGGTGTGGGCATTTTTTGACTCTAGAATATTAATAAGTTAAATCTTTCTCTATGCACTTTCTCCTATTAACCAACCAAAATGCCTCCTAAAGATGCATGGCTGCAAAAGCCACACAGTTCTACATATTAAGAGATGTCATTTAAAGGAAAAAGAAATCTCAGCATTTCATGAGAAAGAGGTTTCAGACATCCTCCTCTCTCCAGCACTTTCTATGTGGTTTGTTGGAAGATCTTTCTAAAACCTTTTGGTGATTGTCTATGTTTTATCATAGCCCCCCTCCCGAACTACCCCAGGCAATGGAGAAATGACCCAAGTGTTGATAGAAAAGGCACACAGAGACTGTCTGGCAGCATTCACTTATTAAGCAAAGCCAGCAGAGCAAGAGATGGCTAAATCATATACCTGCCTCTCCCTCACCACTGTGCTGTGGATTCCCACACAATAGGCCTTTGGAAGCAGCCAGCTTGTCAGCAGCATTGCCTCGCACAGTGGGTGAGCTGAGGCAAAGATAATTTTCCAGGCTGTTTGGCTATCAACAGACACCAAATTGCTTAGCTGAGCAGACATGATTTCCTTCAACTTGTTGCAAAATTCTTAAACAAACCCTGAAAATGGAAATGTGTTCTCATTTTACTTCTCAGCTAAAGGATAGGGAATACTTAGAAATCAACAAGTTGGGGTCGGGGTGGTACACACATAAATGTACGCTCTGATAGAAGACAAGACTAGGTTTTAAAAAAGTTAAAAAAAATGCAGTTAGCCTTCCATATCTAAGAGGTTCTGCATCTTCAGATCCACAGACCAAACATATTTGGGGAAAATTGCAACTGTAATGAACAGGTACAATCTATTTTTTTTTAGCCATTATTCCCTAAACAATATGGCATAACATAGTATTCACATTGTATTAGATATTTTAAGTAATCTAGAGACAACTTCAAGCATACAAGAATACTGTGTAGGTTATATGCAAAAATATGCCATTTTCCAGAAGTGATTTGAGCATCCTGAGCTTTTCATATCCTCAGGGGGTTCTGGAACCAATCCCCTGTGCATACTGAGGGATGTCTGTAATTTAAAAACATAGGATACAGTTTCCTCATGCTTTTCTCCTACCCAGTGGCATGCTGGAAAATGTTCATCTAAAAGCTCTTGGTGGTAAGGGAGCCCTAATTTGTACCATTTGCCAATTTATGTGGTATAAATATGTCCACCATGAAATTTCAAGCTACCAATATGATGTTACTAAAAGCAGAGCTGGGAAGAGAGACATATGAATGGTTTCACAAGTCAGTGGAGCAGCTCCAGCCTAGTCTGGCCCTGCCTGACAATCAAGCACTGGTCCTGGGCTGCAAAAACAAGAGCGGCCCACCAAGGGCCTACTTCTTCCAGCGTGGCATGGAGCAGCAGGTTCCTGCGCTGACACAATTAGCCTGAAGCACTTCAACTTCTCAAGGTCAACCTTCCAGCACTGAGACCTCATTGTACCTGCCTATGCAGTCATCCTTCTTCACACTCTAATCCCAGGTTTTTCACTTTTCAGAAATCCAGCAAACATTTTCTGTCCTGAGGTCAGAGTGACAGTGCCATTGACTCAGGAAGAAACAGATCTTCCTTTCTTCACTGAGCTGTTCCTCCTGACCCCCATAGGCAGACTTGCTTTGGTTATTCTGCATCTGCCAGAAGCCAGGCTGTTTGTGAGAAACTTGCAATACAGAAGAACATTAAAAGGTTTGCTAATTGGCCTACAGAATAAAGGAGCTGCATGAAAGTTCCATGGACACCCAGGACCAGCCTGGATGCATGAGCACATTCCCAGGCAGGCAGGGTTTCATCATCCTACTAGTGAAATACACATCGGAACTCCAGATCACTTCTGAGGGCAAAAACAAAGCGAGGCCCTGCACTGGAGATCAAGCCTGCAGTCCTATCCATGCCAACACGCTGATTCACTGGGGAGGTGGTACAACATCAAAGTGTCCCTGTCCTAAGTCCTTGCCTACATCTTTCTCTCCCACTTGGCCCCTTTTTTGTCCCCCGGGCTCTCCTCTGCTCTTGGGCTTACTTTCTAATTACTCCTCCTACATTTTTTCTTCTCCAAGACAGAGACACATGAGAAACTGGGGTAGAAGAAAGAATGCAATTTGTAATGGAAGGACCATATTTGCATTTATTTCTGTATGGTCTATCTCGTGTTCATTTCTTGGATTTTAAATCCCACACAGTCTTTAAGAACTTCTTTTTAGAGCTCAACCATCCATTTATATAGTTACTTTTCTAAAATAGCCTTCTTTCCACCCACTCCCCCTCTAGTGAATTTCTCTTTCAGTGTTGCTGTAGGCATGGTTTTTGAGAGTGAAGGCAGAGTGCATGGGAGAATAGGGAGGTAACAAGGGCGAGAGAGATGAAAGAGAAAAAAGCAGAAATAGAGCGATAACCTGGGGTCCTTTCAAACTCTGGGCCTCTGCACCGTGGCTCAGCATTCCCCCAGGTCAGCCTAATCTACCCACTGATAGATTCATCTACCAACGCAGGATCTGACCTGCACACGGCCTGCCTGCCTCAGGGGTGTTCAGCTGCAGACTCTAAGAAAAACATGCTGCTCCATCTCCTGGGTAACTTTCAACACTGGCTTTTTGAGGACCATGTATCTAGTCTTACTTCCTGGTGGACTGTCAGGCCATATAAGGGAGTACATCAGCAGCCTAGCAGGGGAAGACAGAGGCTTTGACAGTTGTCTTTAAATCCAACCTGCATGGACAGCAGATGACACCAGGGCCACCTCTGTGTGATCCTCATGAGCACCTTAAGCATTCTAACCAGAGATATGTTTAAATACTCAATCACAGGCAGCCAGGAAAACACACCCCAGGATGTGCTTGTGATAACATTTTGGGATCTTGCCATTGACCCCCTACCACATTGTTAGACAAGAAAGTCTATTGAGAAGTTTGGAGAAAATGAAGCAGGACTATAAATTTTAATCTCTCAAAGCCAAGTTTATCATTCTTGGTAAATTCAGCTCAGTATATCACTTTCATGCTCTTCCTCATGTTAATTTTTCATCGAGGACACAAGTCTCACAAGGCGAGCTTTTTTCAACAGGGTGGAAGATGAGTGGTGTATTTTTTTATGGTACAATGGAAACATTTGGAAAGAATTCATTGTATTTGCCGTTAGGAATTTGTTAAGCTAAATTTGGCCCCATCCCAGTGACCAAAGAAAAAACCACAAAAATTAAACATTTAAAAATAACCAAACAATGAGAGGTATTTACAGATGCCTCTTATTTTAAGATGTAACTAAGAAAGAAAATTAATCCTTGCAAAATCCATAACACCTCCCTTGAAAACCGTGGACTGTTCTGTGTTTATTCTTCCCAGTTAGTGGGTGTTCTCAGAGGTGGTTTGGGGATGTGACCTCAAAATAGACCAGACGGTTTTTCAAAATGTTTTGAGAACTGGATGGTGGTCAAACAGGGCTTCACCTAATCTCTTGTAAAATACAATTCAATCAATTGTGGTTGAAACACCTTGATGGGCTCTAGAACACCTAGCATCCTTCCTGACCTTGGGGCCATTTTCTTGTACTATTGCTTCACCACAATCCAAGCAGAACCTAATTTAGAGTAACATAAGGAATTTTCACCATACACCTTTACTTTTAAAAGGCTGCTGAGCACTCTCCCTAAAGCTATTAACCTCCCCAGGGCTGTGCTTGTTTTTGATCTGCGCAAACCCAGACGAGCCTCATTCTTAGTCCACATCTGACACTCCACACAGCTGATGGAGGGAATTGAATGAACACACTCCAATCTCTGGATTCCCAGTTCTGTGTTCTTGCCATTAGTCTCTGATGACGACACCTGGTTCTCCTAAGACATTTCTGGATTTTATCAAAAACACCAGCATCTGATGGTTGTTGGACCAGCCACCCATATGCTTATCATCCTCTTTTCTCCACTCACTCATCGTTCTCTTCTACCCACTCATCAACTTCTGCATTGCCTCCAATGACTTAAACAGCATTTCCATTTTCATTATTCTTGCCTTTTTCTTTTTTCCCTCTCTCCTTTATTTTTATATACGCATACTGAAATATATGCATAAATGTGCTGGGTTTATAAACATGGGGACATGAGCATTGTGCAGATACGTGAGCAGCATGACTCATGTTTTTACACAATGGCGAATCCTAAGAAAAACATGAAAACAAAGATGTCTTCTTATTTCTCCATATGAAGACCAAAAAGCTAAGCTCCCAGATTCATCCTATTGGGTGTCATGACAACTTCACCAGCAAAACCTGGGGGCTTATAGGTTAATTCTCTAGGAGCTTAGGCCCAGCCTAGGTCTAAAACTAAATCTACACCGTATATTGCAATATATTGCTTCTCTTATTGAGGAATGCAGCTGATGTGAAAAAATACGAAATGAATAAAAATACAAAGTGAATAAATCAATGACACACATGTGACCAGTAGGGCAAAGTTTCCCAACTAGGGTTGATGTACACAATTCAAGTGCTTTCCAAATTGTTGCAAAATGCACGACTCCCATTCTACTTCTTGCCACCTGCATTCAAATAGTACACACAGTCGCCATCTCTTGGGCCAAGGGTTATTGTGGGGCTGTCATTCACAAATCAGTGTGACTGGTAAACTCTATTAAGCTTCCATCAACTCTTCGTGTTGCATTAGAGACTTCAGTCAACCTTTTGACAACAACTGTAAAATGTCTCCAGAGGGTTAACATAGCACATCAAAGTTAGTATTCAAAGGCTTCAGTCAATTTAAAAATTACAGATCTCCCACATGATATCCCCCAGCAACCTCAGTTGCCAAGGCACCTCTGGAGACTTTTATTTTGTAGGAGCTACAAAAAGGAAGCCTTTTGGCCTTCCAGTGATGTATATAAATTCCACACATACACAACCTCCTCCAACAAACGCAAAGGTTCTATAGTTGCTGGTGGGCCTGGAGCAAGAGAAAATATGAGCATAATACTTGATGTATTCCCAGCTTTGGCAGGGTCTACAGAGAGGCAGTTTGACTGGGATTCCCCCCACCTTAATCAACTTTCCCTGATGCTTCCTTCTTTTCATGACCCCTTGTGATTTCTTTACCTTTGTGAAAATAATAATGGGGACTGGTTTCTCCCTGCCACATGCAAGTGAAAAAAATACTAAGTATACTCCATATGAAAAATTTTCACATTTCAAATATGCAATGGAGTAAAAATCTGTACTAGCCAGGGGTGGTTGAAAGAGTGAGGTGGAGACCGTTCCATGCCTCTGGCTCAGGAGGAGCTGGGGAACCAAGGTGCAGAGTGGCTGGCTTGTGTGCATATGAGACCTCAATTGCAGGAGTTTTGCCATTATTTGTTGACAGCATTTACCAGGACAAATCATTGTGGCAGGTTTGTTGTTGTTGTTGTTGTTGTTTTAAACTAAAGCCTTACATTTATTTTGCAACATGCAAAGAATCTTTCTGCACCATTGGTGCTCCTTTGCCTCAGCAGTATTAAATGAAGTTGAGGTTACTTAGAAATATCTGGTATTTAATAGGGAAATGGAGACATAGCTCTGAAAAAGAAATGTCAATAAATGCTAAACACCAGCCACCAGGCAGGTGGGAACTGCCAAGGGGCTGTGAGTCTGTAGTCATCATAGGGAAACTAAATCCCCTGCTAGGGTCTTCTCAGTGGCTCAGACTCTGTCAAAAAGGGTGGGATTGTCAGGCAATCTTCAGAAAGGCATTGTATGTTCACTTTATATATGTTTAAGATTTTCTATTTCTTATCTCCTAGATGAAAGGACACTAATAACAATGCCATTGTCTAACTAAAAGCATTATTTTGCTGCACAGGGCACACATATTTACACTGAATACATAATGGCAAAGGTAACATGCCATGAAGATTAAAAAAAATCAAGCATATTCATAGGGGATAAGGAATGATTTGGGAAAGTGGGAACGGACATTTATTAAACTAGACAAAAGCAACACAAATCCAAGTACAGGGACTGACCCTTCTGCCCTCACTAACTACCAACTCCACCATGAACCACAGCAAGACATCACTTTAGGCAGGTGCTGCAGGGTTGCCCACGTACTGATGGTGGGACCTGCATCCTAATTCCCCCTACTCTAGAAATAAAGGAACTGAGGCTGTGAAGGTTAAATCCAAGAACACAAGCCTCCAACTGGCCTGGATGAAGAATTTGCTGTCTTCCTCTGCTCCCATGATTTTTCCAACATTTCCCGTTGTCTCTAAAATCTGTGTGTTCCAAGTTACACGCTAATACTGGTCATACATTTTCCATCCCCGCAGCTAAGTGCTCACAAGCCTGAAAAATGTGTCTGGACAAACTGCTGCTATTAAAACAGCGGAGGCCATGCATGTAGCCTCTTCCCCATCCTGCTCTCCATTCCACTCCACCCTGTGTGGGTAATTTGTGCTACCCAACCGTCCCCTTCTTATTGTACTGTGAGGGCTGAGGTCTAAGGAAGCAATTCAGATTAGACCCCAGGTATACAGAGATTCTTAACATCTATAAATATTCAAATCAGGGCTGAATCTTGGCAGAATTTTTCTAATTAAAATTTCATTCAAATTAAATCAGCCACATTTTGACAGACATGGGAGACAAAAAGCATTGTGGTTTCGTGAGAGATTTTTTTTCCCTCCCAATTAATCAAAAACATGGCTCATGTAATAAAAGCAGAGAAGGGGCTCTGTCCACACTCCCACAGCAGTCGTGTGTGAGTAAGGGAGGGAGGTTACAACCAGAAGCCATGTTCCTGAGTTAACATCACCGTAAGACTGCTAAGACTCAAAAATTGAAAACTCAACAGACCCTGTGTGGAGACTGGAGGTGCCACGTGCAGTATTTTTAAAAAGTAAAACTTGAAAACATCATGGAAAACTACTCGACATCATTTGCATCTCAGTTCGATCCCAGATTAAGCCTTCAAAACACAGCTGCCATGCACAAATTTGCAAATACGGATACAAATTTCCTTTTTATAACAGTCAGACTTGTAAAAGGCAAACAAAACAGACAATGCAGCACTTAGAACATTTCCAGCTAAGAAGGGAAAAAAAAAAGCCATTTCAAGATCCAAGGCGAAATACCTACTTTTCATGGTAAAACAGCTTTATTCATTTCCACTTCCTTCACCGAACACAATTTAAACTCCACATAATTTTTGCTATCAACTCCTCTCCCACAGACTGTAACAGCTAAAATGCCAGTCTGTCTCCAACATAATTAAACAAAATGTGCAATCTTCTAAAATCTGTGAATAAACAATATAAGGCAAAATAAAAAACCCAGACAAAAGAACATACCGAGATCAATCCTCAAGTTATAATATCCTGACATTCAGCCAAGGAATAATCACAAAATCCATTGTGGTGCAGAAAACAATAATTCCAGAACACAATGAAGATAAGGTTGTTGGGGGATGGGTGAGGGTTCTGGGAGTACAGGTGAGGACATTTATTTGGAATGCAGAGGGATGAGCTTTGTGCATTACATAAGACAAGGTGGCTTTGAGACAAAGGGACAAGACTAAAGACCTCAAGGAAATGAGAGATGAGATATACTATACTGAAGACTGCTGAAACAAATTGATATACATGAGTGACTTCAACATGAGAACATCCTTGTCTACCTTCTGCAGTCTAGACGTACAAGACGGAGGTATGGGCAGGTGCTCCGCTAAAGGTGCCTGGGAAGGATATGCTCCTAGCCTCTCTCCTGATTTCTGGTAGTTCTTGGCTTGAGGTAGCATGACTCTAATCTTTATACTGTGTTCTTCATGTGTATGTGCCTGTCTCCAAATTTTTTAAAGGACAATAGTCATGATGGATAAGGGGCCACCTTATTCCGGTATAAATTCATCTTAACTAATTACATCTGCAATGACCTATTAGCAAATGAAGTCATATTTGGAAAAACTAGAGATTAGGACTTTGACGTACGGATTTTGGGAAGACACAATTCAAAGATGAACTACCCAGTTTAATAGTGAGTGATCAGTAAATCCGACTCACTGTTAACTATGGGGGAGCAATATTTGAGAGAGCAAATTATCCCTTTTCATTATGGATTTCAAGCTGCATGTCTTGCCAAACTCCCCTTTGGGTAGCAACATGAGGGGATGCAACAGGGTCATCTGGGTTCACATGGGCTCTGCAAATTAAGGGCTGTGTGCAACTATTTAACCTCTCTAAACATGTTTCCTCCTATGTAGACTGGAGACAATAATAGCTACTGACAGCTTTGTAGTGGGTATTGCATAAGGATCACATGAACAAAACACCTATATGGCCTATGGCACACAGGCAACAGCACTCATTAATTCACCCCTCTCTAGTATTCCCTCTTGAACCTTGCACTTCGTATAGAAAATAAGACATCTGAAAATCAAATCACTGTATTTTTCCTTTAATTATACTATGCAGGTTTTATAAACACAAACACATTGCAACATCAACATCAGCTTGGATTACCTGGATCTTATTTGCAACATTAATAATTATTTTAATGCAATTAGATTTCAGTCGTGTTGGAAGACTAACTTAATGATCCCCTTCCGCACCCTAAGGGGCTCTAATTCATGACTCCCAATATCAAGTCCATGTAGCATGAAATAAAAATGTCTTCTTTTTGCCCTTGACTTTTTTAGTTCCTCTGTTTTGTAAATAAGTTAGAGATAAATAAAAATAAGACCCAGAAGGGTGGCTCAAAGATGAAAAGGTAAAAACAAAGCAAAACAAACAATAAAAACCACCCTATTCTTTCTTCACTGTCCTCTCTTCCTTCCCTAAGAAAAATTCCCCAGAATGATTCTGCATGTTATTTTGACTCTTAGATATTTTTTCAAATAGCAAGAACACAGAGCTGCATTTCTGTGCTTTCTTAACATCTGGCCAATGTGTTCCTACCTTCCCTTGTGTTTTGGCCATTGCTGGGCTCTTGTCTCATTTGCATACTTCTGTTATAGAAAACCAGAGAGGATGGATGCACAGAGAGGATAACAATGGGCAGAATTTGAACAGTGAGGAAAAACTGACAAATCAGGAGCAAAATGCCATGAGTTCCACTGGGAAGAGGCTGGGGCTCGGGTCTGTGTGCACCCTCTCTCGTCAGCCAGGAAGCCCTGGACACATCTTTCTGACCTTTGCTTCCCTTGCCATCAAAGTGCAATGCAGGCATCTGCCCAGCCTCATCTCAGGCTGCCGTGAGCTCCCAGTAAGTTGGCAGTGCTCAAGTGCTCTGAAAACCACCACAGAAATATGAATATAATTTGTGAGGAAAAAAACAGCTTTTGATCTACAAGAGAGGTGATGGAATGGAGACACGTGAAAATGAAGACGTGGAAATCAGAGAAAGGTTCTAGACATGATATTTCATGCCTCTTGGAAAAACAATCAAATAAACCGAGTAATGAAACAAGGTTGTGAAAAATCTCTCCCATCCGACGCTGAAACAGCAACACATAATGACCAGGACAGACATCTTCAGAGCCTACAGTCACCTCACATTCCAGAGCCTGTACGAGAGGCAGGGAACCCATGACCAGTGGAAACGTGGACTGTCTGTTCCCCTACATGAGGTCAAATGAATTTTCAAGAGTGGCCACGAGGACGGGGAAGGCAAATCATAGTACATGCTGTAGTTTTTTTCCAAGCAAATAGCTTCCTCTCTGTATTATTAATGTGGAGCCAATCCGCACTTCTGATTTTACACTGGGGATAGTTCAATTCTAATTGTTCTACCAATAAAGGCAAGTTGAAATGATCTGCTAGCATCGTAACGTGAGTAAACAGGCCTATCTAGCTGCCTATTAAACCACACAAACAACAGTCCCCAGTTTCTGTTTTTAGTATACGGTTGGTATCAACTAGGTCAATCTTGTCCTGGGCTTCCCAGTCTTGCTGCTATTTCTGCAAAGCAATCTGAATATGGGCAAAATCCAAGAGAGAGTACGAGAAAGATTTTGTTTTCTCCTCTTTAATAGGCACACAAGCACATTTACATTCTGCCTCCAAGTTCATGCAATAAAGGCCTCTTTAGTATCCCATAATAACTCCATTAGAAAGCTTATGCTTAATCACACAGTTAACGTTTTCACGTGGAATTGGTTCCCTGGCCTCCCCCACAAGTCTGGATTCCCACCTCCCCCACTTCACACAAGCTAAACATTTCCCATTGATTAAAAAACGCTGTTAGTGCAACTTTACCATCATCTGTGGTTAAATATAATTAACTCAGCGTTTCAACAAAAGAAACTGGATCAAACTGCTCTGCAATTTTTGGTAAGAAACAGGATTTCTTCCCACTGCGTACAGACTAAAACCAGGAGCAGCAGGACAGATCTGAGAAGTTAATAACACATCTCAAACAGAAGTGGAAGAAAGTACACTAATTACTAAGCAATGGATATCAACACTGAGACTAACTGCAATTACACATGCTTAAGTGATGCAGGGTATAAATCGATCTTGGAGGGGGCACGCTGCCCCTGCTCTTTTCGTGAGGCATGTTCTGTGGGAATATGATGAACCTCAGGACTAAGCTCGTCACCACAGTCCACCAGCTAGCAAAGAGGTTGCCGCAACCAAGCAGCGACCATCCGGCATTGCCCTCAGAATAACCGTTGAGCTGGAATTCCAAACCTGTATTTACAAAAGCAATAAAAGTGAACTGAGCAAAAAGAACAAGAGACCCAAAACAAATAGGACCCAGATCACAGGAGTTTGGTCCAAGAATGCAGACTGGTGCACTGTGTATATAGCACCTTCCCACAAAGACAGCATTTTCCAAAAAAGACCTTCAAATGCATTTGAATTAACTTGATTACCCAGCCTAGGCTGGAAGAAACCTTGCGTGTTCTATTCAATTCTAAATACAATTTAGAATTCAATTTCATTTCCTTCTAGGTATGGAAAAATGTGTACTGTGAAATTCTGGCTTCAGAACCCAGTCAACACTTGACCTCTGTCTCCAGTTTTCAAAAGAGTTACATAACAGGTGCAAAAAGATCTGGCTCAAAATATAAGACAAAAAAAAAAATCAGGCTATTACACAACAACAACAACAACAACAACACACACACACACACCAAACTGGTGACATTGAACCTGTTCTAGAAAAGTCTGTCTGTACACCCATCAGAGTGCAAGAAATTGAGTTCTACTCACATTTTGAGCTTGATGGAGAATGCTCTAAGCACTGGCTCTCTCCTCAGGATGGGTCTGGTGATGGACCCTGCCTCTCCCCATAGGAAGCTTTCTTCAGACCTTTGCACACCACTAGCTCAGCTCTCAACAAGCTCAGGGGTCTGGGCTCTGCTGCAAAGTTCGGCACTGAAGCTCTTGAGTTAGTGCTGAATACTTAGCGAGGGTTTTGTGATTTTTTTAAAATGTTTTTGCCACTCTGAAACAGTGGGCAATTGCCCCCATGGTAAAGTGGCATCCAACCTCATGGGGAGGCCTGTGGTAAAGGGGCCTGAGCCACTGTGCCAACACCACATGGGGAGGCTTCAGAGGAGTGTTTGGAAGGTTGCTCCTCTCACTGTGTCCCAGACTATGGGGGCTCTACAATGCTGCTCATGGACCATTCAGGAGCAGGGCATTCCCGGCCCCCCAGAATGGAAGTGATGAAGCTTCAAAAGACATATACACAAAGGACATTTAAGCCTTTTTCAGAAGTGAGATAATCTGAAGCCAGTGATTAACAGAAGCTCCAGGGTTCTGTGTTCCTTGAAAGGTCCTCTGATTATGGAAGAGAGCACAAGCTTTTTGTATCACATGAGACAAGAAGGCTCTGAAGGAAGAATCAAGACTTTGAACTTCTCAGTCCCTGTAAGGAGGGCAGGCGGTATGCCCCACCTGTTCGTTAACAGATGTATCAATATTGCAGTCTCCTTAAAATACATGTCAAAATCTATTACATTAACTACCAAAGATCCAGAAATCAAACTTTCGTTGATTGAATAAAGGAGTGAAAGTGTGAGTGAATCCTCTAAGAAGCCATTTTAAAATCTGAAATCCAATCTAATCCAGTTGAATCCATGTACTTAAAGTAATTACATTTGTAATTCAGTTTTGGCCACGTGGAGATACGTATGGTGAAACTGGTGTATAGTAAGTAAAATAGAGTCAACATGTTTTGTCCCAAGGACTCCTGTGTTTGAGACAGAGCCCTAGATTCCCTTCTATGACAAGTTATTTGCCTTGAATCCGAGGATCTAAAAGGTTTCCTCATTATCTAACAAAATTATGTCATTTGGCAAGGTATAGGCACAATATTAACCTCCATAAATACTTGTATTATTCCTTGTGCTTTACCACACATTATCATATACACATCAAGTCGATCTTAAAAATATTCTTTGCTTTAAGTAAAATGCATCTATTTAACTGGCGAGGAAGCAGAGACTAAAAAAGGTTAAAATGACCTACCCAAGGTCACACAGTGAGTCCGCTAGATCTACACCTATACAGCCGTGCCCCTGGCTGGCTTACCCAGTTGAAGACATGCAGTACCCACCCATGAGTTCTTTGTTCTATGATTGTGTTTCCCTGCTATTAAGGTCTTTCACTTGCAAATTACTTTCACCGATCTTGCCCCTAGAAACCATGCCACAGGATCATGCAAAAAGGCCGTGATCCTGACCTGTGTCCTCTCCTTGTTTCCATTGCTGACCTTTTACTATTCATCTGACCATTATCATCTCTCCCAGGAACAGGGCGGAGAATATTAAAAGGCATGGAACTGATAGGGGTCCGTTTTGCTACTTAGGAGTAACAGAAGCAGGGGAGCAGGTAAGAAGCCAGGATAGCTGATGATGGTCTTCGTGCTGGGGCTGAACCACCACAGAGAATTTTAGACAGCGGGGGTATCTCCCAACCGGGAGCACCAGAGGCTCCTTTTCCTCACTCTGTAGTGGGTGACAGCCTCTTAAGGATGTGGGAAAACATGACACATCAATAATTGTCCAGTGGGGTGAGAGACAAAGGCTGCACAGATATCATCTGTGACCAGATGTCTCTGAGCTTTTAGCTTCATGGTTTGGAAGCTGTTTATTCTAATTAATGATAGACCATCACTTCATCCAAGAAGGGGAAATTCTTAGTACTTTCCAGTTTCCACTGCTTGTAAGACAGGTAGAGGCTGTGGCTGGATCAAATGGAGCAAATGAATCTACTAGAAGCCCAGAGACCACAAGATTTTTAGCAATGATTTTTCTGAACAGGTACTTCTGCAAGCTATTGGTCTTATCCAGTTCCATCTCGGTGGACAGAGGTGGTTTTGCTTAAATTCCCTTTCATTTCTAAGTTGCTACCTTATGGAAGTTCTCAGATAAAGAAAGGTGAAGCCAACAATAGTATGGATTATTTCGCAGTGGTCTTTGCCTGTCTTCTATTTTTCCATAAGACTCTGCTACTGTCAAGCTTGACCCCTTGGCAATGAGTAAGCAACAGGTCCCTGTGATAATGTGATACTGTGATATAAGAAATGCATATCTGGTCTTTGACCCTGGTTCCTGACACAGGGATCCCAATCCCTTGGAATTTCCTGGGTGACAGAAATGTCTTCTGTTATCATGAGGGAATTCTTGGTGGGCTCCTAGATAGGGGTAGGTCACGAAGAGGACCAAGTCATAATTAGAAGTTAGGAACTTTCAGCCTCACTTCCCATCCTCTGGGAAGGAGAAAGTGGCTATATGTTAAGAATCAATTGATGAAGCTTCTATGAAAATCCCTGAACTAGAGGATTCGCGAGCTTCTGGGTTGCTGAGCATGTGGGGAGGTCTCTGGAGGGTGATGAGGAAGTTCTATCTCCTTTCCCATTTATCATGCCCAGTGTATCTCTTCATCTGGCTGTTCATCTGTACCCTTTGTAATATCTCCTATAATAAATGGGTAAATGTACATAAAGTGTTTCCCTGAGTTCTGTGAATCATTCTAGTGACCTGAGTAGGGGGTAATGGGAACCTCAATTTATAGCTGCTGGGGCAGAAGTGAGAGTCACAACCTGGGACTTGTGACTGGCATCTGAAGTGGAGGAAGTTTTGTGGCACTGATCCTTGAACCACTGGGATCTGACTCTAACACCAGGAAAATAGTATAAGAACTGAACTAAATTAAATTATATATAGGACAACCTGTCAGCATTTTCTGGACAACAGCTTTGTGTGTAGGGAAAACCTCACATATCTGATGTTGGAAGTGACATATTAAGAGTGAGTCTATCATAGGAGAAAATGGTTTGTTGTTCTTATCATATAAGTTTTTTCTGTAGGGGACTGTACCCTGATTCATAATATAATACTAAGAACAGGTAGCAAAGCAGATGTGGCAGAGGCATCTGGTCTACCTGTAATGATAGCTCCAGGTGGGCCATATGTAGTGTTTGATTCAATGTTGCAAAATAAGCACACCCACTCTGCTTACCTCAGTACTGAGTCTACAGCATGCAATATCAGGTCCATGATGTCACCAGATACAGTGGGGTCCTTGGTGATTCCACTCAGGGGTCTTAAGGGAACATGCTAATGAGATGGTCTCTACGGTTATTTCTTCCCATTACATCCTGTACTTCCCTTTTGAAACTCCTCTCACAGTTGTTTTTTTTTTTTGCTTCCTATCTGTCTCCTGCACTTGCCTGTGCATATTAAGATATTAAGGCCAGCTCTCTTTTGCACAGCTTTTGCATCCCCAGCATTTGGCACAACTCCTGGAATATTAATGGAACTTAAGACATAAGGGTAACTGAACCCTGACACTTTCTTCCCTAAATCTTAGCCAGGTCCCAGTAAAACTTCCCTAACTCCATTCCAGATGCTCCTTTCTCTAGATGAGACTCACAACAAGCAGAAAGCTTGACACATGGTCTTCTCTCCCTGAAGAGAGCAAGGGGCACTCCCTACTGTTTCTTCAGGATAGGACTGAACACATCTCTTTCAGAGTGTCATTGCTCACCAGAGACATGCTTGTCTCTGACAAAGTTACTTTTCATTATTCTCTTGACAAACTTCCAAGAGTAGAACCTCAGACCCAGCTCTGAACTTTCTGGCTTTGCGGATCAGTTCAGCAGCAGAACCCATGGAGATTGATAATGATGACACCCTATTCTAGTGAGGAAAGAAAACGGTTCTAATCTTAACAAAAGCATAAAGTCTGCCTGGCTGCCTAGGCTGTAGAGCCAATACTGATACTTAACAGCAGCATGAGTGGTTTTTATCAGACTTTTTGGCATTTTTGTGGTATTTATCTTCCAGACAGAAAAAGATATGCCACAGACTCAGAAAATTACATCTCTGACTTCAATCCCCAAGGGTTTTCTCTACCTTTCTTCTGGGAGGCAAGAAGATGTCTTCCTTTGAGCAGGAGAAGGTGGGAGGAGATGCAAGGCTCCCACACCTGCTTTCTCCTAAAGCGATGGTTCTCCACCCTGGCAGTGAATCAGAACCACACAAGGAACTTAAAAAGCATGAACGCCTGAGCCCTACCCGACCACCAGAATGGGAGTGTGCAGGGACGGGGAGGGCATCAGTCAGTGTTAGGCTTCCCAGGTGATTTTCATAAGCAGCATCCAGAGCCAAAAGCCTCTTTCCCAGAAAGCCAAGGCAAATGAACTGAACGCCCATTTCCAATCTATGCAAGAACTGTGTGCTTGAGTGGCCACTAGGGTGGCGTGTTGAATCATTAATGAGATTGTGTCTCTGTTGCCTCCGCCTTGCTTGCTGCCTGCTGAGAATATGCCCCGTGACTGTAACAACAAAGAACACAGAG
This sequence comes from Xerus rutilus, assembly GCA_028644305.1. Lineage (NCBI taxonomy): Eukaryota > Metazoa > Chordata > Mammalia > Rodentia > Sciuridae > Xerus > Xerus rutilus. The sequence continues at coordinate 86,247,605 of CM053399.1, read as the reverse complement.
GGCAGAATCCAATAACATTTCTGGTGGAGACAAACATTTGGACAGTCCCATGTTCATTTTTCTCTTTCTCCATCACATCATGGCTATTCCTATACAGCACACTGTATTTATCTCAAAAAGCCATTAAAACAGTTTTTTTTTTTTTTTTTTTTTTTTTTTTTTACTGTGATTTGTTCAAGGAGAGTGACATCATGGGCTTGCTTTCCATGTAATTCAGAAAAAAAAAATGGATTCTTCCATTTCCCTCTCTAGTGGTAGTTATTAAGGCAGGAGCAGGCACTGCGAAAACAATCTCCAAGATAACAGCAGGTGCGTTGGTCTCTGCATTCTTATGTGAGCAGCCAGCAAGGACTGCAGTGGGACCTCAACCCTGAGGTACCACTTTCTTTTCTTTTTTTTTAACAAACAAATGACAAGGCAAGGGATATGCTCCGTATGATTGGAAACACATAGACAAAGGGGTTGCTATAATACCACGTTTTGATATTTTTAGCTCTGTTTGCAAAGGCTAAATTATAGTAGGATTCTGGACTCGTTCTTGTAGCAATTGCCTGGTAACACACCATAACCGTCCTAGGCTGCTCCTTCCCCTGAGGAACAACTCAAAATTACAGATTATACAGAAATAAAACCCCACAACTGTTTGTTTTACTTCAATGTTCCTGACTTCCTAGCATAACACCCTCAAATTCTGAAAATATCTCAAATAGCAGTTCACCTGGCACATACGCAAAGTTTCAGGTTGTTTGCAGGAAGCTATCCAACCCAAGGTCTCAGGGAAAAATCAGTACAGGGGTTGGACAAATTCAACCAGCTGCTCCCTGGTATAGAAGGTGCGACAGAAACTCAGCCTATGGGATGGAGCCCAACCACAGGCTTGTTTGTCCCCTCTCTGTTTTCCCTCAGTTCTGTGGCAAACCACAAAAATCAAAACACTCTCGTTTCTGCTGAATGATGGGCAAAGGAGGAGAGGAAAAAAGAAAAATAAGAATTTCTTCTACTACATCCTTTGCTTAACAGGAAATGTGGTGACCTTCCTTATAGAATAATGTAATGACCATGCTCAATAGGCAGAGGGATTTTATGTATGTTTGTTGATAATAAACGCATTAAGTGTGTTTTTTAAAGAGCTTTAATCTGACTACAATATCAGTTAGTCTCAGGAATAAGCTCTCCAAGGATGATAACAGAATCAAGATAAGGGAGCCCAAATATTTTTGGTCACTTACCAACTACACATTTGGCAATAAGAATACTCACTCCAGCAGCCTCTTATGAGTACCAGGACCTCTCTCAGGTTTAGCAATAACAAGGAAAAAAAAAGGATTCTAACTCTAAGGTATGAAGATATAACATCCATCATCTTTAAAATGCCATTTTTAAAATGCATGGAGTAGAAATGAAACTTTCTGAAACAAGAAATAAAATTCTGAAGTAATTTTTTTTAAATTGACCTAGAAATTCCCTGTAGTATATAATTTTCATTTTATAAAAGGAAAGTAATTGTCTCTTTGGGTGCTATTTTGATTCCCTGCCCTCTTTTCTCATTGGTAGCATAAATTCTAAGACAGACTGTCTGTGTAGACTAAAATCCAGTGTGACTGAGAGTTCTTATCCCTTCCCTATGAGGTGACAGGGCATGTCTGCTCCCCTGCCTGTAGCTTTCAGGGCTTACACAAATATATCCACAGGGAAGTGGGAGTTGCATATCTTAATACATAGAAAGATATAGTTTTACACAAACTCTCTCAAAAAAAAAAAAAAAAAGCTCCAGGGGAACTGTCAGGGAACAGACAAGGCCCAGAGAGAACTTATGGCTGATTTAACCTTGTAAAAATTCCCTGGATCAGCAGAGTCCAGTGTGCTTGTGCTTCATTGTACAATCTAAAGTGAATTCCTTCCAGAAACCATACTATATAAGCAGAACCCCCATGACCCTCTTTGTTTGGAGTTGGTATAGCCATCTGTAACTGCAAAAGCAATCATTTTAAGTGCTCACAATGAACACCTAGGGCAACCACTGGCACAGTAACACAAGCAGTTTCCAACAAAAAAGTGCTGGGTGCCAAGTGGGTTTGAGGCTTTGTACTGGCTGCTGTTGGTAGAAAGTAAAACCAGTTCAGAGAAAGAAATGCTCTGGAGTTTCTCTTTGTAGAAGATCAATAAACATTGGTGTGTCTGATTCTTTCATAATTCCTGCAAAACTCTACAGTTCCAAGTTTATTCCCACTGTGCAAGATTTGGGATTTTGTACCAGTGCCAGGAAAATTGGGCAATAGAAAAGGGGCCCTCAGACTCCATGTCCTGCAGTTGGAACAGTCCCATGGAAACTGGGGCAGTTGGTAACCTGGAATGAAGCAGAACTAAAGAGGAGGTACAACCTCATTCTCTGAAACACCATTTAGCTCCATGATTGCATTCATACTGTCAACTCCAATGTGGTGAGAGACTGTCCAAGGCTGCGTTCCTAAGCTTAGTGTTCAAAGACTGCCTTAGGAAGCTCAGCAGGGTCTGCCCCATGTGTGACCTTGGGGGCTGACAGGAATAACATCAGCTGCAAACCACAGCCTTCTTGCCGCCAACAATCTTCCCAGGCCTGGGGCGCTCCAGGCTCATGGTATTAGCAGGTACATGGGAGGCATAAGTTTCAAGCACAGTGGGAAGAAATGGGCTACACGCAGTAGTGAGTAACAGCCTGTGACTTCTGGGGGCATTTCAACAATATCTGAAAAATCAGATTATTAAAAGCTTGAACTGAATTTTCTCTTTTTACATGAATTTAATAGAAATAACCCTGTTTAATATGTATGTTTACATGTACAGGAAAAGTCTGAAAGGATACTGGAATTCTTCAGTGTAAAGGCTATACCACAGACCTTTACCTTCACAGCATCTAATGAATTTCTAGATGTGAAGTAGGTACAGAGAATGGTCCAAAGGCAATGGAACGGAGGAATATGGGTGAATTGGAAATGGAGTCTGACTTGCTATTGCACATATTTCTGCAGTTGTATATAATCAATTATTAAAATATCATTTTATTTCTAAGAGATGGCTACACAGTAAAGAAGTAAACTATTAAAACATGCAAACATTTAAGAAATATACCAAATTTAAATATGTGAAACACCCACTACTATCTCTAACTCTGAACCACAATATTCCTGACCATCAAATTTGAGAAATCATACTAATGTAAGTTTTTAGAAATGATCTTATCACGTGTTACAAATAAGCTTCAATAAGCCATTGATTATATTAGAGCCCTAATCTTACAGAGCTCCCACAGGCACCTATATATAATTTAGAAAGATTAAATAAATCACTCTACTCAATAGGGATGCATGCTCTAGCTAGAAAATCCCATCTTGCATCTAAGTAGATGCTGAATTTTAGTTTTCCATTGGTAGTGTTGGGCTCTAGAGATAACTATTATTGGAAATAATGTACTGTGATTTATTATTCAAGAAACATACCCAAATACAAATTTGTTGTTTTATTTTATATGTGTGTGTGTGTGTGTGTTTGTGTTAGTTACTGGGAAATGCACCCAGGGCTCCGTGAATACTAGGCAAGTGCTCTGCCACTGAGCTACATGTCCAGCCCCAAACTTGTTGTTTTAGAGAAACACAAGCCATTCTAACCATTAGGATGTTTACTGTTCTAGGCAATGCTGCTTGCCTTAATTCAACTTAGCAAAAACATACCCTAAATGACCATACTTTACTCAATGAATAGGAGAACCTCTCTATTCATTCCATCCATCCAATGTTCACTTGACAACTCTATATTGTATGTCTACTATACATTTAAGCAAAATATACTAAGTATTAAGAGGAACAATGAGTTTGAGATGTACCCTTGGAGGGCTCCATATTTTGGCTACTAAAACCACACTTTAAAGAGATAGGTTTAAAAACAAGATAATGTAGTATGTTCATAGCAGAGACTAAGATAGGAACGAGAGGAGAGAAGAGTAGAATTGTGGGACCATCTTAATATTCTGTGTAACAAAATGAGAAGGGTGGATGAAGCTCTTCTGCTGACTTGTGGGATCAGCTAGCCACATTTTTCATGGATCCACATTTTCATTTGAAATAATTAACTGACAGACAAGCTGAAGTTATCCAAAAGTGGATATCTGGAAGACATTTCTCAAAAGTGAACGAAGTGAGCATGTCATTTTACGGAAACAACTTGGAGGTATTTGTGGTTGATGATAAAATTTAAGCTTTCAAGTGAAAATTAGCAATTTGGAAATCCTCTATCAACATGAGCTTAACAGCTTTCAAATACTTAAAGGCTTTTCTGATGAAATTGTGGTGCCACTAATAAATACAATTTTAAAGTAATATATTATTTTGTACATATTGTATTTTCAATGCTTTTGCATAATTTGGTGAACTAATATTTTCCAAAGACCAATAGATAAAGTTAAAAAACCATACGTGAGTTAATGACACACTCAAATGCAAGAAAAACCAATGGGTTTTTAAATTAATGGAGTGCAAAAAGCTGATCTGATTTCAGATTCCACATTGCAACTAGCTTTTAAGAAACTGCCATTGTTAATTTTTGGCATAGTGTTAAGAAATATCCATAATTATCTTTATAGTCTATTAAAATAAGCCACCCTACATGCTGTAGTTTGGATATGATTTGAGTACGTCCCCCAAGGGTTCACACACTGAAATATAATCCCCACTGTGAGGTATTAAGAGGGTGCAAACTTAATCTTACCATGATGTTTACAAGTGGGGACTTCGGGAGGTGATTAGTTTAGATGAGGTCACCAGGGCAGAGCCCCCACGATTGAATACTGGTGGGTTTGTAAGAAAAGGAGGAGAGACCAGAAAACACACACACACACACACATACACACACACACACACACACGTACTTGCTGTCTCTTGCTATATCATGCTCTGTGCCACCTTGAGATTCTGCCAGCAAGAATTCCATCACCAGATGTGACCTTGTACTTCCAGAACTGTAACCCAAATAAACTTCCTTTCTTTATAACTCACCCAACCTGTGGCACTATGCTTCTGGCAACACAAGACAGATTAATATACTATATATCTGTATGAGGCTATATATCTGTATTTCAACAAGAATGGTCTGTCACAACAGATTGAATGCAGAAGCAGATGTGAGAATCCAGCCATCTTTTATTAAAGCAAATACTTAAGAGATTTAAAAAAATGCAAAAAATTCTCGTTTTGTTGGGAAATTTATTTTTAATAAAATATATTCTTTGTGATAATATGATGCTTGATTACTCGTATTTTTAAATCAGTAGTTAAATATTTAAATTTTCTCAGTTTTATTTTCTATAAGCATCAATTCAGATAAGCAACCCCCAAAACACTCTTTGGGGTCCTCAGTAATTTTTGGAGGTATAGAGGAACCTAAGTCAAAACATTATGAGCCAATGATCTAGACAGTGACAGAAAAACAACAACAACAACAAACAACTGGACTTCCAAACAACAAAATCCCAGTACTGGGCAAGAAAGAGTATTATGTACCAAGAAAGCAAGCAGGAAAAAGAGGACAGAAGCACACTGGCAACTGCTCCAAACAGAACCAATATGAACCAAAAAAAAGAAAAAAAAAGAAAGAAAGAAAAGTCATTGATTTGGTTTAATGTGAAAATAAGCCTGGAACATTTTCAATTTGGGTGTGGGCATCTACTCAGCAATCAAGCTTTAATTAAATAAATTTGAAATACTTTAGGTGCTTGGTCCTTTGAAGCCAAGCTTTTCTCCATAGGACCCAATGGTGCGAATTACAGTGCCGCATCCCTCAGGTGTGTAAGCAGAATACGGAAGTGGGTCTTATTTTGTGTGGTTTTGTTAGTTTCTAGATTAGGGAATCACCTTTTGTCTCTTATGAGTTGTCCCTGCTTCTCTATAGGGTGACTTTGCAATATATACTCCAAACTGAGTCCATTAAGAGCGACAAGGGCTGCAAACAACACAGTAATGCCAGAATGACAAGTGTAAATCAGGTCTGTCCTGGGCAAACCAGGACATATGATCACCCCGTTTCTTCCTGGACCATCACCTCCAGGTCTGCCTGGCAGCCTTTTCCGTTACCTGGAGCACCTACTGCGAGCCTTCCACCTGCAGATGACCACCTTCTCCCGTCAAGGGCTCCAAAACCCACCAGCCTGCGCACTTCTCCACCTCAACATTCTCCTTTGTCCATATAATCCTCAGCCTGTCAGAGGAATAAGGATTTGAGGCTCTGCTCTTGTTGCTAATGCAGCAAGTCGCTCTTCACTTTCATTTTCTCTCTTCCCTTCTCCTTCCAGGGAGCTACAGCTGTTCTAGCATCTCCTTTCTAACAAGTCTTCCCCAGACCTCGAGGTATTGCTTTCTCTTCCTTTCACTTCCTCGCCTTTCTCCTGCAGCCCCTTTCCCATAGGTGACTTGACGTTCTCTCCTTGGCGCCCCTTTCTTCCCTTTCTACTTGCTCTTAGTTGGCACTATCTTCCCCTCCTATAGTGTGTCATGCACACAGTAAACTTAGTGTGGGTAACTCAAACATGCAATTCTAGTACTTACCTCTCTGTTTTTAGGGCCATCTTGGATATTGTTGTGCATCTCACTGGAAAGGGCTGCTGGCTCCATGAACTCTGTATGTTCCCCACAGAACCAACCCCTCATCTCCCTTCTCTTCACTTTCAAGTCTCTGTCCTCTCGTGTTCTTTTTGTTAACATCTTCCTCTCAGCAGCCCTCAGCCCTCCAATCACCTTTTATCCTTCTGTTTCCATTCCCTCCTTGTTTAGTCAGTTTTTTCATTGCCGTAACCAAAAGGCCTGATAAACATAATTTTAGAAAAAGAAAAGTGTATTTGGAGCTCATGGTTTCAGAGGTCTCTGTCTAGAGACAGCTAACTCCACTGCTCTGTGCCCAAGGGGAGGTAGCACATCAGGGAAGAAGGGTGTGGTGGAGGAGGAAAGCTGCTCAGGGCATGATGATCAGGAAGCAGACAGAGAGCTCTGCTTACTGGGGACAAAATATTAACCCCAAAGATAGGCCCCCAGTCACCCACCTCCTCTAGCCACACTCTACTTGCCTATAGTTTCCACCCAGTTAATCCCTATCAGAGAATTAATGCACTGAGTAGGTTAAGGCTCCCATAATCTGATCACTTCATCTCTAAACTTCCTTGCACTGTCTCACACACAAGCTTTTGCAGGACTTCTCTTATTTAAACCATAAAACTCCATATACATGTTTCTCCCAGTGGTCAAGTCCCATGGATTTTCATCACAAACTGCAATGCTGTCTACATCCACCTCTTCTCCCTTTCCTCAGTGCCACTTCTTTCTTTCAGGCCCATGTGTCACTTGCTTGAACTTCAGAACCAGTTTGGTAATTTGCCTCCTCTTTTCCTCCATCTGCCCTTCATGGACACCTCTGCCAGAGGTTGACTCTGACAGTGAGTATGGAGACAGCTCAGAGGAGACAAGAGAATGTCTCAGCAACCCGAGGACTGAGAGGAGGAGACAGTAGAGGGATATGAAGGAGAGGAGAACCAAGAGTTCACATGCCAGACCTCCAGAGAGGAGTGAGAACGAGGAAGGAGGTGGCCATCAGGGAAGTATGCTAACGGAAGCCAGGATTTTGAGAATGCAGAAAAGTACATTTAATTGGGCAATTAAAGACTGCTGTGCCCTTGCAGAGAGAAATGCCAACTTATTAGTGTGGGTGGAGGATGGAGGACCAACATCTAAGCTCCTAAGCACATCACTACCTCAGGAACACATTCTAAAATTGCTCTTCCTCTGACAACAAAAATTCTAATACACAAACCTCTAACAACCATTTTCTATTCTTCATTCCTCTACTTCCTCAGTGCCCCCACATACTTGCTTTTGGATGTTACCAAACTATCTAGTGCCACCCACTCTGAGTTCTCCCTGGCTCCCATTATTTTCCCAAGCAGTTGAACTCTGGTCCCACACTCCACTTCCTGTTCTGATAGCATCTCTCATGTTCTCACTTTCTTTTTGTTACACCAGAGCTACACAGCCAGCCCCAAAGGTGGCAGTAATCCAATACTGAGGGAAATTGGGGAGTAAGTTCCCCAGCTGTGTCTACAAGCAGGTATCTCCAGTGGACCCTCAGCTCTGTTTAGTGACCCTCCCGTAGGCCAATTGTGTTAGTGTTTCACCAGTGTGATCGAAACATTAACATAAACAACTTAAAGGAAGGGAGACTTATTTTGGCTCACAATTTCAGAGGTTTTAGTCCATGATTGGCCAGCTCCATTGCTTTGGACCAGAGGTGAGACAGAATGTCACGAAGGATGTAGCAGGAGAAAACTACTCAGCTAGTGGCAGCCAGGAGAAGAGGGAGAGAGATGGAGAGAGGGAGAAAAGGGAAGAGAGAGAGGAGTGGGGAAAATATATAGCCCTTACGAATCCACTTCCTTCTACTAGGTCCTACCTCCTGCCCTTTCTACCAACTCCCGACAGTCCATTCACATGGTGAGGCCCTCAATGGATTAATCCACTGATGAGGTCAGAGCCCTCAAGATCCGATCACTTCCCTAAGGTCTCCCCTCTGAACACTGGCTGCATTAGGGAACCAAACCTTCAACATGTGAGCCTTTGGTGGATCCAGAGCATAACACCAACTTCCTTTCTTTCATTCATTTTCTGCCAGTTTAAACCATTACTTGTCCGTACAACCTTATGGTTCTATCTCATCTCTCAGCAGAAGCTTCACTTTCTCTATAAAGGAAACAAGGCATCCAGGTATGAACTTCAACTTCCCTCCTTCAATCCCAATTAAATCCTTTAACTCTTTGTGTGGGTAGATATGTGTGTATGGACATGAACATGTATATGGATAAAGGTATGCGCATATATGCAATGGTCAATTTTAGGTACCAGCTTGACTGGCTTAAGGAATACCTTGAAACTTGGTAAAGCATTATTTTTCTCTGTCTGGGAGGGTGTTTCCAGAGGAGCTGAGCATGTGAGTCTGAACAGACTAAGTGGGAAAGACCTGCCTTTCATGTGGGCATCATGCAATTTGTAGGGGACACAGAAAGACCAGATCCAGAAGGCAAAATGGATCATCTGAGAGCTGAGACAAACTCTTTTTTGGACATCAGAACTACAGCTCTCTAGCCTTTGGACTAGAGGACTTAAACCAGTACCCCTCCTGTGTTCTTAGGCCTTCAACCACAGACTGATAACACCATTGGCTCCCACGATTCTGAGGCCTTCAGGCTCGACTAGCATCCTAGGGTCTCTAGCTTGCAGATGGCCGGTCATGGGACTTTTCATTTGTCATAATCATGGTCGCCAATCCCCTAATAAATTCACATATATATATAAAAATGTACAGTGCTGAGGAAAATGGAGATAAATATTTCCAATTGGTTGTCTCTGCAGAAGCCTAATATAGTATTCATGCTTATGACATAGGCAACACAATTTTTTAAGAACCCACCATGAGCCACACCTTGCATTTTAGAATGCATTATACCATTTAATCTTCTTCACATGCTTCTGTTGCTATCCCAGAAAAGGTTCCTTTCTTTGCATCTGCCCATCTCCCAAGAGGCCTCTCTCCCTCTTTCCTCTATTTCATCCTCTCCACCAGCTCCTGCCCCTCAGCATGCCAACATGCGCAAGTCTCACATCTCAAAAACCCCAAAACTTTCCTCAACCCTCTCTATGTAGTCCTGGCAGTCACTGTTTAATAGCCAGACTTTGAAACAGTAATCTTTGTTTGTATTGTCAATTTCTCCCCTCTCACTTGCTCCTTGACCCACTGGAAACTGGAGTCTGTCTGCATCATTCCATGAAAAGTGGTAACAAGTGTCGTTGCCCTTACTGGAACTGTTTGGGGATCTGCTCTGTGCCACATAATTGTGTCCACAGTCCTACATTGTCTTATGCAGTTCTTCTCAGTATTTTCCCCAACAGTAATTGTGCTATTGTGTGTTGAATGTCTGTAACCCACTCTGCACCCCATGACCGAAGGCTGAAAGCTAACTCAAAGCAGTCTATGTCTACCTTGTTCACATCTGCAGTCTCAGATACAAATATATAGTTTGAACTCAATATTTGCTTAATTAATAATTGAACAAATAACCAAACAATGCCTATAGACAGACGCTTTTAACCCCATTTACTAATGATTCACATAAGGCCTAATGTGGCTGAAACAACTTTGCCAATGTCACCTGGCTAGCACTGTGGCAGACCCGGGCCTCACACCCAGGTCAGATCATCAAACCTCGGCTCTTCCCACTTGCCTTGTGCTCTTCCCCTTCTATTATCCTCACTGCCACTTGTGCACCCAAGACATGCTCCTAAATTTACGTATCTATCCCAGGCCTTTCCTCAGCCGCAGATTCATATGGAGAACTATCCACTTTAAATTTCCACCTGAAAATCCACCTCTAAAAAAACCCAACTCATTGTCTTTTCCACTCAAACCTGTTCTCTTATTCTAAGTCAGGCCTGGGAAACATCTACACACACACACACACACTCACACATGCTCAGTAACTACCACTGTCAATTCTCCCTGGATATCAATCTATGCTTTTCTTTGAATGACTGATATTGCTGAACCTCAGCTGGACAACCAGCAATTGAATCTACCTGACTTCCTTGCTTCTAGTTCAATCCTCTACGATTCATTCTCCTCACTTATGTCAGGGTCATCTGTATAAAGCACAAATATGAGGATGTCACTTCCCTTCTTCATACTTTGCAATGGCTTCCTATAACAGCTAAAGAGATAAGTAGGTAAAAGTTCCTGAAATGAGATGCCAAGACCTGTACTGTTTCGTTCTGCTTATGTCCCCACCTTCACTTCAATCACTCCCAACACATGCTCCTGCCCTAAGCATGATAAGCTGCCCCCAGGCTGCTTCAGGTCACACCTTCCTCTGCATATGCTTTCTTCTGGAAGAACACCTTTCTTCATTGCAATCTTCCTCATGAGCTCTTATACATGTCACAAAACCCACTCTACTGTCTTCCCTGATTTCTTCTTTTAATCTCTCCCTATACATTATGGTTTCTATGTAGAATAAAGTAGCGATGTGCTATTTGTGTACTTGCTTGCCTGTTTCTCTGCTGCATTATAAGTTCCTTGAAGGAGGGGCCAAAATATTTTATCTTTTTACATTCAGCATCTAGAACGATGAGTAGCAAGGGTTATTCAATACAGCTTTGTTGATTGAATAAGAACACTTAAAATGCCCTGTGGTCTTATATCTGATCAAATTTAATAAAGAACACGCACAAAAGCAAAACCTATTGGCTAAGGACAGGCCTGAGACATAAAGAGCAAAAGCAGGGGGAGGTGATGCTTGCTGCCAAGGCCAAGTGCTCTGCAGGAGAACATGCTGCATTTTTCAGCATTACAGGAATATTTTTAGAACATATTACACAGAGTGTTTCATGTGTTGGCTTGGAGAAGAGAAGACGTGGAGGGGATATGTGGCAGTTTGTAGTTACCGTTTGTTATTAAAAAAAAGAAAGAAAGAAATAGAAACTGTAACACACAAAGCAAAAAAATACATATGTAGCATGGTGGAAATGCAACCAGTCCACACAAGGATTCCATGGCTTTTATGCTGGCTTTTGTTTGCAAAGGCAGGGCTTAACTGTGACCTCAACACATGGGATAAGTCAAAAGAGTCAGTCCTGAGCTTGAACCCTGACGTTCATATAGCAACTTTGCTGCACCCAGACTCAGGCCACAGAGGGGCTTTCTACAGCTCATTAAAAGACTCTTAAGTTTCTGTCTGCTTTCAACCATTTCTTAGTTTTCTCTGGAACTCACTCCAAATCTATATTTAAATGACCCAGTTTTGGGGTGTATCTTGTATTGAAAGGTAGTGCAATGCTGGAATGTTCTATGTAGACAGAGGTGCTCACATGCCCACTGCATCTCCTCTATCCCTTTCATCTCCCACCCTGGGCCTGCAGTCCTGCTGAGGATCCTTCTGGTCTACAGCTAACTCCAACATCCATTTTCTATCCTTCCTAAGTCAGCTGCTGAGCCCAGCAAAGCTGTGGCCTGTTGAGCTGATGGGACCTTGCTATGTCCTCACTGCACTCCAGCGAGTAGAATAGACACTGACCAACAAGAGTGAAGAGGCTCAGCAAACCAAGGTGGGGCCCTCCAGCCACCCTGGCCCTGTATGAAGAGCTGTCCATGACTGTGGATGACAGAAGTAGAAAACCAAGATGAAAGAGGCACACACCAATCCCTTTTTGCTATCATCTTAGCTTTAGTAAATCATGTGTGGAGTGAGAGTTCCCAGAAAATGGGCACCAATCAGGTAATTCTATGGCTTTTCCTACACAATGCCAAGCTGTCTTAAAAATGAAAAATTCATTGAATTTGTCAACAGGGGAATGTCTCCTGACCATATCCAATTGACTAGTCACTTTTAGCCTCCCCAGTAGTGAGCACATTTTCACTTACAGAGAATGATTTCAGGATCATGAAAGATGGTCAATTCGACTTGGCTATATTTTCTCTCAGGAGCTCCCACATGGGCTGCCTGACTGGGCCGTAGCTTTTGCAAATTGACAAGAGTCCCTCAGCTTCACTCTGTTTTGCAAGAGTTTTTCTATCTGGGATCTTATTTCTTTCAATTTAGTTGCAGCTGACATTTCCAGGTTAAGGCCATTCCCCTTGTCCAATTAGGACTTGAGGCTTTGATTTAAGAGCCAGTGGCATGCTGGAATCATAACCCTGAGGTTCATCATCTCAGAACATCAACATGGCTGGTGATATCACTGTGAGGAAAAATCATGAAAACCAGCACTAAGCTTTGTTCCCACTTCTACAGTTTTGTGCTCACAGTGTCACTTGGACTTGTGAGTCATATCCTGCTCCTGTTACTTAGTAGATCAAGTCCAGACATAAGTCAGGCATTCAAGGCCATCAAAACCTGCTCACACTTAAATGATCTTGTCCTCCTCATCTATGATGCCCGATGCAGACTTCAGGATCAGGCTTGGTTTGTCCCTTTCTCCCCAGCCAGCATATCTGTCCCTGGCTTTCCAGTGTGATGATCTTTTATTCTGAATCCAATCAGAGGTCTCTTCTTACTCCCGTATTTCTGTAGTAAAAACTGCCCAAAATTTGGGGACAGAGCATACTTTTTTATGTACTTTAGCTGACTTGTGTATGTTTGTCTTGCCTCCCCAACTGACCTACAAGTCCCCCAATGGCAGGGAAAGGGTCATAAGCTTTTTACTCTTCCAAGTACCTATACTGGTGCTGAAATACTAAAGATGTGTAAGTTGAATCTAATATAGAAACTTGGATCATAAATGATACTCAACAGGAGATGACTCTTCAGAGAGGTGTGCACACCAACCCCCAAGTGACTCGTAAACCTAGTCAGGGCCACACATGCAATCCTTCCTTTGCTGCAGCCAAGTGAATTGAGTTTAAATCAATTTAAACCAGTAGGTGCAACTCAGCCTATTTTCTTTCCCAAAATACATTTATATTGCTTTATGTCTTAATTTGTATTCTTCAAAAATAAGAGATTTAGTAAGAATGGATTCTTTTTAAAAGGATGATTTATCTTTATATATTTGTAATTAATTTTCACCATAGTGAAGTTGATTTTTTGTTTGTTTGTTATCAGGGATTGAGGCCAGGCATGTTTTACCATCGGGCCACATCTCCAGCCTTTATCTATCTATCTATCTATCTATCTATCTATCTATCTATCTATCTATCTATCTATGTATCTATCTATCTATGTTTATTTTGAGACAGGGTCTCACTAAGTTGCTTAGGGCCTTGTTAAGTTGCTGAGGCTGGCGTCAAACTTGTGACTCTCCTGCCTCAGCCTCCCGGGTTGCTGGGATTACAGGTGTGCACCACCACATCCAGCTAATTTTTTATTTTCAATGAAGCAGACCTTGTCTTGTCTTTTCTTTTGGTAGTAAACTAGATAGTTCAGAGTGCTGCCTCAATTATTCCTACTGCCTACTTTTCAATCATTCCCATCCCTTTAAATTCTGTTATGCAGATGACTTCCAAATATATACTTCCCAATTTCACCTTTCTTCTGAGTCAACCCCGCATCTACTAGGAAAATACTTCTTTTTCAAACAAAGTGCAGTATGAAGTCCACAAGTCTGTATTCCAAAATTCTATTTGCAAGACTGTTTGAAATTTATAATTCATTTTCCATAGAAACTGCATTATAAATAGTAATTTTCAGTTTGTTCTCTGGCGGCGAAACAAAGTTTAGCTAATCCATCTGCAATGAAAGTAGCAGAAAGCAATATGGTAGTAATATAAGTAATTAAATGAAACACTAAAAAGTGAATGTAAAAAAATAAGTTTATTCAGGTTGTTAATATTTGCAGAAAAGCACTTTTATTTAGAGAAGGATAGAGAGAGAAATTGTGGGATCTTAAGGATTCTTTCATTTGCTGCCACTAGTTCTAAAACCTTGCAGGTATTGAACTTACCTGCTCAATTCGTTACCAGCCCTTCTGGACCTTTCTTCATCTTACCTCTT